>VXBI01010283.1:670062-786876 GCA_013397375.1 Toxostoma redivivum
AAAAGGAAGACATTGGTCTCAGAATGAGCATCATATGACGTGTCCTCTGCCTTTGTGCCTTTTTTAGTTCTTTTTTGTTAGTTCTTTTTTCTGGCAAATGATGCTTTGTGTAAGCATTGTATTTTGTTTCCCTCTTTCATTTTTTGAAGGGGTGAAAACTCCATACCTCACACAATGAAGCAGTCATGCTGAAGGGGAGTTATAACAGCACACAGCCTCTTAAAACTGATACACTCCACTAGGAACACGCCTGCTTTATTTGTGACAGCTCTAGAGAGAACTAATGTTGGTGCCTTCCTTGGTGTGTCGGTCACACCGCATGGATGCTGCCTAAATGCTCCTTTAGAGACAGCCCTAAAGAAACCAGGAGTGTTTTGTGTTGCCTTTTGTTTTATAGTCACTGTCTGCACCTGATCTGTTCAGGAGATAGATGGCAGCAGGCCTTTGAAAACGAAACCCCAGTGTCAGTAAAATAAAATAGAAACTCACTTCAATTTCCAGAGAATAGTTCTTTACATCAGCAGTGCTCTGATTCTTTATGGATAGTCCAATCAACCCTTTATCTCTCCCGTGATCAGCAAGGTGGAATCTGCCCTCTGACTGCAAAATGATGTCATCTTTGTTGAGCTGGTGCTTTCCAGATAATACAATTACCTAAATATGCACAAAAAATGTGTTAAAGCTTCCAAATTCTTCCAAGCAAATGGCCTCTATTTTGAGTTGTAAGAATTTGTACAGTGGCAGCATTCTCATGAAATTACACCACAAACAAAACTTGTACTTTCAGAAACCAGCACTCCTCCTTCAGAATCCTCCTGCTCCTCACAGTACTGTCTTCATTACATCTTCAGTTTCTGTGCTCTAACAAAGCATGTTCAGTGATTACACCCAGGCCAGAGGAGCAGCTGCAGAGAGCTATATTTTGTTAAAATGTCCAATGTTTTTTGCTCCTACACTTCTCAGCTACTCTAGCCAGATGTTTTGATAAAGTTGGGGATACATAGGAGGTGAGGTGAATATTGTCCTGGTTTCGACTGGGGTAGAGTTAATCTCTTCTCAATAGCTGGTACAGTTTGGGATTTGGAGTGTGGGAATGGTTTGATTACACACTGATGTTTTGATTTTGATCAGGTGTTTATCCTAAGTCAAGGACTTTTTTTGTTTCTCTCCTGCTTTGCCTGTGAGGAGGTGCACACCTAGGACAGGTGCCCCAATCTGCCCAAAGGGATATTCCATACCACAGAATATCATGTCCATAAACTGGGGGGAGTTATCCCAGGGGCAAATCTGGGTTTGGGAAGGGGGGTCTGGCATTGGGCAGTGAGTAATGAGCAATTGTATTGTGCATCACTTAGTTTAGTTTTTTTTTCTTTTCATTATTAATAGTACTACTAGTAATATTAACTATTATTATTTTATTTTACTTTGTTTTCAATTATCGAACTGTTCTTATTTAATGTACAAATTTTACTTTTCATTGTCCTCCCCATTGCACAGGGAGAGGGGAGGGAGAGAGGAGGTTGAGTGAATGGCTGTGGTGTTTAATTTTCAGCTGGGCTTAAACCATGATGCCTTTGAAGAGAATGATCCAAAAATAAATACAGAGGCACCTGGTTTTGGAGTACCATGCATGTACATACTTTGCATTATAGACACGTTCTTTCACACCTTGGTCTGGGAAAAAGTTTTCCTGTTGCTAACAGAGTGTGACCTGCTCTGACAGTAAATAAAGAAACCAAGATGTGTTTCAGCCATTGTGAACTGGAGAGAGACATTTATTGCAGGTTCCAAGTTCTGTGTTTGTGTCTACAAGCAACTCTGAGAACCAGCATGCACCTAAGGAAGATCATGGGTGGGCCTTCAGTTTATGTGTGTATTAGAAAAACAAGGTTACATTACGGTTCAAAAATCCATCACTACCAGCAGAGCAATCATAAAAATCACAAACTTTTACCCACAGGGGAAGCAAAGCACTTTTACTCCTCTCTAGTTTCCTTTTTGATCACTGAAAGTGCCTGTTTTGGTATTCTTCAGAAACATTAAATTAAGATACCTCTGAAAGAGGAATAGGAAAGAAAGAACATGGAGGAAGTGAGAATCTTTACAATCATAAAAGGACCTATAGAATATACTACAGTGGCAAACAGAACTTTTCTGCCTCAGTCCATCAAATGACACTGTTTATTTATTTAAGTTACAGAAGTATGGTAAGTCTTCTGAAGAGTTGCAGCTGAGGAAAACTAAGTTTTTCCAAACAAGTAATTACAGTTAAACTGAAGGAAGTTCAATGTGTTTATCTCAGACTTACATTTGGAAGGTCACAGAACTCAAAGCTTGTATAGTAATCCAGGCAAGAGCAGTAGTTTGTTTCCATTTTACCCAAAATCTTCTGTTTGGTACATGGGGTCAGGAATATATTTTCCAGAACAACTTCTAACTGAAACTTATCAGGATACAAGAGTTGTTTTCTCTGCAATGAACCAAGAAAACAAAAGATAACAGCAGGATCTTAGACACTCCTTGGAGCCCACTCCCCAGGCTGGCTTTTGTTATTCCAGTAGCTTCAGGATTTTAACATAACATTTCCAAAACATAACATTTCCAATTAAAAATGTTTTAGCTTATCAGCCTTGTTAACGGTCCCCATCCTACAAGTTTTGCAAATTTAGGGCACAGGTGAGGCCACTAGTTCGTAAGAAGCCTTTCTTTCTTAACTATGCTCCATTTAGCTTTCTTCCCATGTAGAGAAAAATGTGATATTTCACAAAAAAGGGTGCTCTACAGAAGCTTTCTTAAAATTCACTCAACATTGCATCTAAAACCAAAATAACGTCTCATCTACTGAGAACAGCTTCCATAAAAATGGTGAGTCAACAGATCCAACTGCCTTCTCTTACCTCGTATGTGAAATTGTGTTTGAATGTTTTGTCATCCCAGTTCAGATCTAGGTATTCATTAAACAGTGTTGGTCTTTGTTCTAGAGATCCACATGCATGCAGGTGTTCCATGCTTAATATTCTCTGAAGCTGGAAAAGTTGAAAAAATTGACACATGTAACTAATGTTTTAAAAAAATGTTCAGTATATCCTTGGGCAGTAGGTTTCCTGGGCAAAAACACAGCCTGTGAGAACCCTTGGATGGTCTGTACCCATGAAACACTGCTTCAGTCTCTCCCGAGAAACCTAAGGGGCTGACAGCTCTGTCCTGAGGAAAAGCTGCAGCCCAAGTACAACCATGTCTGGCAACATGAAACAGAATTTTTCACAGGGTTTATTTTTCTTCCTCTGAGACACAAAAAGGTTGACTTCAAGGCTTTCATATGGTAATAAGTACAGAAAAAAAATATTCTGTGAGGATCAAACACAGAAATTTGGTTACACTCATCCCTTCCAAGGGATGTAAGACATACCTGGCCTGCAGAGAGTGTCACACAGCCACCCCAGGCAGTGATGTCCACCTTGGATTTGTCCTCCAGGCCCAGCTGGAGGTGAGCAGGCTGCCCAGCATTCCCTGAGACCTGCAGCTGAAAGCAGAGGAGGATTTGTCCAGCAGCAAGACTAGAACCAGCAGAATGATCCCCATCCAGTGGGGGAAAACAGAGCCCCAGTGAAAGCTGCCACAGATCCATGTTCAAGTTCCATGGAACTCTGTGGTCTGGAAGCTCCAGGCCTGAGACAAACACAGGAAAGCTGCACTTCTGCAACCAAGGCTATGGAAGGTTTTTGTTACCCTCTCTGGAAGCTGCCTGGGGTCTGTCATGCAAAGCAATTAATGCCACAACTGCAATAATGACCCTACAAGAGAATTTATTCTGCTGAATACAATTCTGGAACCATACTGAGTATTGTGCAAACCCCCTGAGCACCAAAGGGCTTCAGAGGAACAAACACTGCACAGCTGGCACAGCTTATTGCTGAAAGTCTTCAGCCTCAGCAGCTGCAGTGTCCTGACCCACACAGTGCATTGGCAGACAGAATTACACTGCAGTATTTGATCTTGAAGGATGATTTGTGGAATTCCTCCTCCTCTTTTTCCTTATATATGCTTTGCAAGTGCACTTCACAACTATAGTTTAAGTTGCACATTTTCACATTTGTGTTGTAATTTCCTATACAATCAAAGAAAATTTACATTTTATTTACAGGGGTTCAAGGGGTTTCAGGTTTAGTTCTATTGTGGGGGGGGGGTTTGTTTGTTTTTCTTGTGTGTGCAGACTAGGAGTTTGTTCATTGCTTTATGGATAAAAATTGCCTCATTTTCATTGCTTGGCTGGTTCCTGGGCACTTCTGGGTTTCTCCCATCCAAAATGGGTCAACGCTAAAAGCGAAAAGCTGTTGGCTAGGAAACAGTGCTGGTGGTTTGGACACAAGGTGATAACAGCACTCAGTGCTCTTTACATTTTTCAGGATGATTTCTGGGTCTGGAATTCCCAGGGTGAAAGGCACACTCCCAGTAAAGGCAGCATCACAGATGTGTGTTTTGCAGCCCAGTCTCATGATCTCACCTGCTGGTTGTACTTTCTGCCCCTTCCTTCTGCCAGGAAATGCATCTCCAGTTGTTTCAGAGTGTAATTAAATGGGTGGGAAACAGTGGCTCTGTAGCTTGTCCGGTGTCTTCCAAACTTCAGAGAAGATGACACTGATATCTGATCCATATCAACAGAAAAGGAACTTATGAAATAAAACACCTCTCACATACTGACCTCAAACATATACCCAGTAAGATTTCCCTGTACCTTTTCCTCAGATGAATTATGTGCACAATAAAGTCCTTTCTGAAGTAGTAAGGCAAATTAATGTTCAAATTAGGACAATTTCTGCTGCATAGCACAGCTCAAAGCAGAACTCTGTATTTTACTAAAATCATGAACAATGCTTAAGTTTGTTGAGGCTTAATTTTGGTCTCATCTTTAGGCACTGCAGGCTGCACTGCCACAGAGTCATTAGACACAGCTTGCAAAGTTAAAGCACAAGAAAAAGCATTTGCTTCATCAGGAACTGAATTCTGTTATGTTGTTGAAAGCAAAATACTTTTGTGGTGATTTAGATAGTGGTGGCATTTAAATAGTTGTGGTAATTCAAGCAGTAGTAAAAAATACATTCTATACAACTGCTAAAGTAAATTTTGGAATTTTAACACTTTTTAAAGAAATAAAAAATTCCATGCTTTTTTCAGGCACATTAATGTTTATGTGGCATGTTTTATACGTTGTCTTCTATCTTTCCATTATTCAGAAAATAATGTCATACTCAGCCAAGGTGCTGCATTTCAGATGCACATGTAAAGATAGCACAGTTAGCAGCAAGTCAGAAGAGTGTCCCCTCTTAACCACATCTGGAGATCTACCTACCCTATGTTCTTCTACTTCTGTCTTTTTCACTCTTTATATTTTTAAAAAACAGTCCTGACTTACTTTATGAAAACAGAGACTGGTTTGAACTGTTCCACATTTGTCAGTCTTGCAGAAAAGGAGGGGAGTGAAAGAATGAAATACAAAAGAGCTTTGACTGAATCAGTAAAGCTGAAAATGCTAAGCAAGGTATGTGCCCACTTCTGTGTGGATAAATCCAGTATTATACCCATGCAATGAGTTCTTCATCCTTTTCAATTTCAACTAATGCTCACACTCACTCATCTTAGATTTTACTTCTTTGTCCATAAGCTGCTTAAAAGCATGACATTTGTGCTATTCTTCCCACCTACTCTCAGAGGCCTCTACCCAGTGCTTTGAAGCTTATGCATTTCATTACCTTTGGTTAAGCAGCAAGGTGTGGGGTTACTGCAAACAAAAAAATACTTCCTACAAGAATATCAGCTGCTCATCTTTCACAGTCAGAACTTTTTGTATATCCAAGGAGGGGGACAGTTTGACATATAGTCGAGTTCACTGCTTGCTTAGTGCCTTTTTTAATTAAAAAAAAAAAGGCCCCTTTGATATTCCTGTCATTCTCCTGACATTTATTTGCTCTGGGCCACTGTACCTTGTCCTTCTGGTTCCAAATGACAGTAAGATCATCCCGGTGACTGCGTGCTGAATGTTTCACGTATAAGTTGACCCAGGCATGCCGTGGAAAAGGGATGGAGAGAGGATGGAAAAGCTCAACTACAAGGAAAACAAACAAGTAACCTTTCCCACCAGGAATCGTGACTGTTCCCAGGACATTTTCCCACAGGCAGCAGGACATCCCTCGGTTCCCAGGGAAACATGGTCTCTGCTCACACACACACACCCCCTACCCAGCAGCCACAAGGACCTCAGTGTGCTGATCTCTGCTCAACATGAGGAAATGTAAGTGAAAACAGGAACCCTCTCTCTGTTTACCAACAGAACAGTAGTTACCTGCAATAACCAAAAGATTTACAGCTACACCCAGAGCAACCTCAGCAACAACAGCCAGGAAAGTAATCTGTGTGAAACTGAGATGGCCTTACACTGAAAGAAGAACACTTACAACACTCAAACAGGTAAGTGCAGTTATCTTCTCTATTTTCAGATCATAAAGCCTCAACATAAGGGTTTAACACTTCAAGGTAGCAGCCAGGACTCCTTTCAGCACCCAGTACTTAAGTTTTATGTTCCATATCCACAAAGCAGAAGTTCTGAAGTGGACATTTCTAACAGCCAGACCTATAGTGAATTTAAACTAAATAAGACCTTAGAAGCCCTAAATTGAACCAGGATTGAAACCCTTTGGACATGCATTTTGAACATGCATTTTGAAATCAGAGTTACGTAGTTTACTTTATTTTACAGTCTGGTTTGAACACTTGTAAAAGACTTGAGAAGCCTACCCTGAATGCCATGACCTCCATGTAGCTTTGGGAAGAGTCCAGTGTAAGTGCCTGTCAGCTTTATCTCTTTGCCATCCCACAGGGCAATGTGCCTCAGCAGATGAGTTCTGTTGCCTTTTTGGTAAATTGTCATAAACACAAGTTGCCTTGGAAGAATTTTAAACTAAAAATAAAGAGGGCAAACATTAAACCCCAATTCCCTGAGAAGATAAAACCTAAATGTAATTTTGGTACACCAAAGTCCTGTGGGTCTGTAGGAATGTGTTTTTAAAGGTCTAGTACAATGATACTCTAAGCCCACTGGTGTCATACAAGCATTTCTACTTGTCTTCATTTCTACAGAAAGTCATCTTTTCTAATAATGGAATGTACATAAACAACTGAATAAAGGGAATCCTTTACAACAGTCTTTGGTTATTATACAGTTTGATTTTCTTTTATCTCACAGAATAATCCTTACAACATCAAGAGCCCCACTATTACAGAATAAATCCAGCAGATAGCACAAACAACAATAGGTATTTGTGACATTTTTTCTTACTTAGAGAAAGAAGTGTGTGGTACCTGCATTGTAAAAACTGGTTCAGTTTGTAACACATTCTTTTTCTTATCTCCTATAAATCCTATATGAGTGCTCCATCTACAGGAGCAAACAAATATAAATTCAAACACAGTCAAATGTTTGCTCATGCTACTGGAGAAACCAAGGGCAAAACAGCTCACACAGCAGCAGCTGCATCTGGCCTTCACTGCTTGGCAGCCACCCCAAGTGCCCTCCTGTCACAGCCTGCCTTTGCCCTCAGTGGATGGTACCAACCTGGGCCATGGTCTGTGCCACTTCAATGGCATTAGTGTAGCTGCTTCCAGTCAAAGTTAGCTTTGCTGAAACATTGAAATCCCTTTTTTCCATCCTGAGGTAGAGTTTGCCTTTTGCTTCACTCATATCATAATTAACCTTTGCAAGTTCCCATTAAATAAAAAAAAGAAAAAGAAAAGATTGAGATTGTTAATATCTTTAAAAACCATCTTTTAAAATAGGAACATCTTCAACAATAACAAAAATGTTAGAGATACTAGTACTAGAAATAAAGCAGGTTGACTCCTAACATATTAGACAAGTCTACTTTGCAGTGATGTAAGCAATGGATTACTTGCAGATAGTTACCTTAGAAGACAGTTCTGCTGCACAGGGGAAGTACTGTAGAAAGAAGGGATGATTCTGGAGTGCTTTTATATTCAACTCTTCACTAAAGGGAAGAAATGTACTCTTGTTCAACAATATTTCAGAAAGTCCACTCTTGCTGGCAGCACAAGTTCATTTGAGTTAGCTCCAAGTCTGCCACAGCTTTTAGAGTTAAAATGGCAGCACCTGCCACTGAACACTTACCTAGCTCCCAGTTTTTGATGTATTCACACAAAATTACCACCTCTGAGCTCAATAAAAAATCTGTGTATGCATCCCAGGGACTGAATGTAGCTCTCTGGACCAGAAATCACTTTACCATAGCAAATGCATGAGCTTTTTAAAAATGAAAAGGATATTTTGGAATCTGACTTTGTAAACCATGGTATTGCTTGCAAACTTAGAATTTACAATTATTAGAGATTTTAACAGAACTTACAAGACTTTTCAGTGCAGAGGCCTTTTGCTAGAAACTTAAGGAATATCTGAAATACCCCAAGGCTGAAAATACCACACCTCTAAACACCCTTAAAAGCCTACAGTTTTGTGCAGATACAGCCATACTGATACCAACTTAGAAATCTAAGTCTCCATAATTTTACAAGTTTCAACTGTAACTGTGCCAAAACAATTTAATAAGGTTTAAATAGTTAAGTTATATTTTTAAGTACTTGTCTAATTTTATGGACTCTTTCACTGTCTGTTACTTGGATTCTGTGTGGGCAGACAGGTCCCAAGCTGTGAGGGGAGGAATCTGTCTGCTGCCCTTCAGAAACTCCCTGAGGTTTACAGAGTGTTTGGTGTGACTACTCACTTTATCCAAGTTTTGTTATCCAGTACACCAGTGATTTGGTGATTAATACAATAACTTTTCCATGGAATCACAGTGGCCTAATGACATTTTTATAGTGCTCAGAATGACCCTTTTACCCTTGTTGGTCTTTTTTTCTACTGATGGAAAAGGAGAAGTTTTTGTTTTGTTCATAGGTCAGCCTCAGAGCACCTTCAGTTTCATTTTCAGTCATGACTTCTTGAACTGTCATCTGTGGAGAGGGAAAATAAACAAATCACATGCCATAACTTGTACCCATCGTTTCACCTCAACTGAGCACAATCTCTTGACTCACTTAACATCATCATCTTGACTGAAGTTTATCTTCCAGAAAGGCCTTCTGGATGCTTCCTAGATGTAAACCAAAAGCCTCAAGAGAGGTTTTCCTTTTTTGTGTGTGTGTTTCCATAGCTACTCATTTTCATTACTGACAAATATCAGTGTTGCTTCCAATGTACATTTATCTGGTTTTAAGTCTAAATCCATTGGCTCTTGTTTATGTCTCCACACTCTCATTTTTCATATACTAGAAAGAAATTGTGCTCTTTTTTTACTCTAGGGCATTTTCTTCCTCCCACAGCTGCTGCATCATTTACAGCCTTATCTTGAAAACACAAAAGAATCTCTCTGGAAAAGATAAGGGCTGTTTCCCACACTTCAATATCAACACTGATATTTGCCAAAGTCTGTCAGAACAGTAATTTCTGAAGTACCCTGGTTATACTCATACATTAATAAGGCACCTCAAGAATTATCGTATCTGCTTTTCTTTTTTTTCATTCAAACATTTAGAAGATAAAAGACATTCCACTAAATATTAATGGGGAAGAAGCAATGAAAATATCTTCTACCTTTCAATAAAAGGATGGCAGTAAATATTCCCTTGAAACACTGATATTTAACATGCAGGTTTAATATTGATCTAATATTTATGTTCAGAAAAGTTGACCTTTACTCTTGCATCCTAGCTACATGTCCTGTTAGTTGAAGAGAAGGTGGTGGATCACTTGGAAGTGTTTTTCTGTATACTACCCTTCAAAAGGGAAGGGACATTTCAACTGATGCTTCTTTCTCCCAAGGGATAAACAGGTACAGCTTTTGTTGATCCCATCAAGTAGATTGGAATATAAAACTACTTTTATTTATTCAGCACTGAAGCGTTTTAGATATTTGTGCTACAAGTGGTTTAACCAAGCCAAGGAGTTCTCTAGGTATGAAGGACAGCTGTTTTCTACCAAAAGTTCTTTCTACTTTTGTGAGTCCTAGCAGCTGCAAAGTGACAGTAAATACATGACTTCCTGAAATGATTAACCCTGAAACCAGGGATTTCAGGCACCTGACCAGGAAACAGACCATCTCTCTGTACTTAAACAAGGATTCAGATAAACTGGGCCAAGTCAGCTCTCAGCTGCACTTGTATATAAACCTGGAGTAATTTCACTGAGGCCACTGGAAGTGCTCTGGATTAATGCAAATGTAACTCAAGTGACAGCTTTCATCAAAGCACAGCAAAAGTTCCGTGGTGCATTACCTTAAGAAAGAAGGGAAGGCCCAGGTGATGGAGAAGTGATATTGAATGCTTCACCTCTGCCATGAACACAAATATACCAAAGAGTTCAGAGTGTAAGTCAATATCCACAGTCACAGTTATATCTTTCTCATCATACTGGATTTTACAGACAGTCTTGGCTTTGTTTTCTGTATAGAAAGGACAAAACAGTGCCAATTGGAGCAGCTAATTTTTGAGAAATTTCAGTACTGCCTGCATAAAATCAATCCAGTCAACTTTTAGGTTAATACATTCATCAAGACAAAGTCATCATTCAGGATTACAACTACTTTGGCCTGTGGTTGGAGGAGGGCTGAGTTTTTCTGGATGTCCTTGAACTTTGTCCTTACAAAGTCTTGTGGTAAGAGAGCTTCTGTACCCACATCCAGTGTTACGTGGCAAGTTAGTTCCTGTCAGGAATGTGTGTGTGCAGCTAGAGCTGACTAATCCATACAGCCAACTGCATCTCTGGCCTACAGCAGCCTCTGCCAGGGAAGAGCTTTGAGCTGTTCTGACCTCCAGTGACTCCTTTGGTTCAAGCTACAGCAGCTCAACAATGACCAAAGAGCATGACCTGAAAACCTTTACCCACTTTCCTACCAGCTTTTCATTTTTGAAAAGGAAAATATAAGACTGCTAAAAGATAAAAATGAGATAAGAGATTTGAAATCCCCCAGATTTTTTATGATAAGACAAAACCTACAGAAATGGTGAGTTTTGTAGTGGAAATCACATGGTGACTGTGGCTGTCCTGAGAGCAACCTCTCATCCTTCTGCATTTTTCTGAACAGGTGAAAGGAGATGATGCCACTCACATTAGTATTGATTCAGTGCCTGCTAACCTCAGCAATTCCTGCCCTTTGGTGCTCTCACAGTTGTTGAGTTTTCTTCAACATGAATATATTCCCCTGGGGGCACATAAAGCACCTGATCACAGTGTAAGAGTGATATGAAGATAGGATTTATGCCAGGGCAAGCTTTGAAGGTAGACTGGCTTCATCAACTAATCATAGATGCAGTTTCAGAATGACAATTTTACTTAAAAACAAGATAAAGCCTCTTTTTAGGTCCTACCAGCAAATCTTAGTCACTTTGTTGCTATTGAAGGAACAGCTGGACATCCTCTAAAAGCTATTATAGAATAAAAACCCTGCCAAGGATGGCAGGTACCCACCCAATTTCTGTACACTGAAAATCAAGTTGATTGCCTTAGGGTAGCCAGATGCCTGGAGTACCTCACTGCTGTGCACACTCTGGCAGAAGAGATCCACTTGGTGGCCAACATAATAGGAGTTTATTCTGTATGTGACTGATGCTTCTCCAGCTGCAATGTGCACGTATCTCTCTTGAGTAGTGTTTCTCCCTTGAAAAACCACATCTATCTGAAAAATAACACATAGATATCAGTTCTCAAAACAATATTTAAATACTATTTAATTGTAGGACAGGAGAAAATGGAAGTGAAAGAAAGTTCTCTCTAGTCTATACTTATGTCAAAATATATTTATTAACAAAAATGTCTCTTGGCCTTTCATTAAGTCTTTGACTTTCAAGTATGAAGCTTATTCAACTGAATGAATGTTAAGCCATGCCAGCCTCACTGATCTATGTAAAACTCTCATTAGGTTCTTCTTTATCCCACACATGCAACTCCCTTCTTATAAAGGATACTTACTCTACACCTACTGACAATATTTACCAGATAGTAGGTACTCCAATACTGGCCTGAAAATAGCACCCAAAGAAATACTTCTTTCAGTATAAAATTCCCGTTAAAAAGCATAGGAGAGTTGTAGAGTTACAATATCAACAGTACCCACTCTACTAACACTGATCAGAATGGAAGAATCTCATTCAGAAAGCAGTCAAGGAGAAACTTTCTATTTCAGCAGTTCAGGTTTTAGAAATCCATAACTTTTAAATATCAGAAAATCTCAGCTTCCATCCTGTACTTTACAAAATGGAAGTTTTCATTCAAGCCATGAGCTTGAATTACATCCTTATAGAGGACAATAATTATAATTAAAACCAAAAAACAAACAAACAAAACCCCAAAACTACCTGTAAAGATGATGGGACTCTGGCTTGTAGCAGCCATGGCAACGAGTGATGGAAATTCCCTGTTATGTTGGTACTTGTTTCAAACTCCTGGATTTGTCCTTCAAGAGCTGTTAGGTGAGCACCATAAAGCACTTTCAAACTAAAGCTCCTGGTGACTTTGAGGTTCAAGATAGCCTGTGTGCAACAAAAGTAAATTGTGAAAAAGACAGAATTGCAAAAGCTAAAGAAGCTCCTGCTGGTCAGGGTTCTTTCTTTGGTTGAGACAGTATCATCTCAAAGATGTGTCAAAGATGCATCTTGTATCATTTTATAATACAACATAGTTACAAATGTCTCTTTTGTTTTAGAATTCAACCATTCAACATGTATTCTCAAGTATGGCTATGCTTTAATGCTATTCAGTTACATGGTTGATAAGTCTTGTGTTTCTCAGATAAAAAAAATAAGCCAGGTAATCAGAGCTCAGAAAGAAAATACCATTTGGAAAGGATCAGGTGAAATCCCAGCAGTGCTCCCCTCTGCCCTGTGTGTCCAGGGCACACTGCAGCTCTGTCAGACACACAAATGCAGTGCTGTTCTCTCATTCCACACTGGGAGCCAACCTCCAGCCCCAGGCCTGTGGAAAGTCCTGGTCTAAGCTATGCTTCCATGAGAACAAGCTGAGCTTCTGTACTTTCCTCAAGAACAAAGGGAACACCTGGACTCCCCTTCCCCAAAACAGCAAACATGTAAAATCCCATCTACACCAGCTGCTCTCTGCCATCTCACTCCCCCAGCTGCTGCTCCCTCGTGGCATGGCTCCAGGTTGATAACCTACCTGCAACTCAATCTTGTCTTTTATTTGCAGAGTCTTCAATGTCTCTATGTTATGAGTCAGTTTGTAGTTAAGAGAGACAGCATCGAACTTCTGGACAAAGTTCAGTTCTTCTGTAATCTGCTCAGTTCAAGTAAATATGACAAAAGTTAACTGTGGCACATCTCTGATATGGACACTTCTCTGAATAACTGTAATTATTAGACTAATTACATGTAAGAATAATTATGAAAACTACAAGAACTTTATGGTGAAGAATTGTCTAATTTTTTTGGAAGTCATAACTTTGTACTGGAAAAGGGAATATGCTGCACCAAGTGAAGATTCTTGATAAGGAAGGTTTGATATAATTTACAAATGGGAGTCATGGATCATTGCTGATGTCAAAGTTGTTTCAAGGAGCAATTGCACAGAAGGAGTGGCTGAAAAATACTTGCCTTCATTTAATAAAGGCCTTTAGAACTAACCCAGCCCCTGCAAAGTATTGTATTTGGATTGTTTGCAGAAACAGTATTAACCAAATCAATTAGCTCACTTCAACCTCTATTTCACATACTACTGATATGGAGGAGACACTTACTTGCTTGTTGTTCACACAGAAATGAATAAATCCTTTATAGAAGTCACTGTTTTTTTCTGATATGACATCAAGTAACATCCTCATGGGAATGCCAATATCAGCAGCTCCTTGGATGTTATGGGTTAGCACTGCATCCAACTCTTGCCTTTCCTGTTAATATTTCACAGCACAGAGAGCAAAGCACATGTAGAGCCCAAAGATCACTGCTATACAGAGCTCAAACCAGAAATCTGTCTGTCCTACATTTAATATGAATTAAGCTCCCATTAGCTATGTTGTTTCTCCATAGCACAGAAACTTGCAGAAATTACCAGTAATGGCAGGAAAGTGAAACATCATAAGGAAATAGATATTTGTGCATGTTCTCTGCTCTCCTGCTCTGATGACAAGAGAATCCAAATTTGTAATTGTCAACAGAAAAGCAGGAGATTCACAGCCTTTCCTGTATTGCTGTCTCACTGAAGAAACAAACAGCAGCATCTCAATAATTGCCTATTATTTTGCAGGGTAAATCACAGTGATGTAAAGAACATTCAACAGTACAATACAAACAACAACAATTTACACATAAAGATCATAACAAGGAAATTATTCAGGAAGTGCCAGAGCCTATGTCCAATTAATTGGTTACTGCACATTGAAGGTGCCAGATTTTCAAAGATTTTATTATTTTATTTCTATTCTGGCATTTATTACTGAAGCTTGACTATTTGCTGAAAATAACATAGGTTATAGTACATTACTCAATACTTTGTTCACACACTCCAACAGCCTGCAGAGTACTCACATCAGTGACTTTTAGTATAAGAAGTCCTCGGAATTTACTTTCATCAACAGTGATCAGAGTCTGTGAATCTAGGTTAATTTTATCTGTCCAAAGGTAGCCTGAGCCATCAATTTTCACTGGTGCTCCAAGATCCTGTAAAAGAAAGAAAAAACTTAAAAAAATCACTGCTTTTGCACTTAACCACAAATATATTTTACCCCTGAAATTTAATTCCTAATAGTAACTTTAATCACCTAGCTGTAAAATCAAGTATATCAGGCAGCATAGGCACAGGACATTTCAGAAATCTTGAAAGCTTTTCAATACATTTTATAAGTGTTATCTTTTTTATTTTGAATATGTCTGATTATTTTTGATAAATGAGTCAACATAAATAGAACACTGGACAATGTGGCAGCTCTTCCGGCCTAAATGAAAAGTTAATTAATCTCTGCTTGGCATTGTCCCAGTGGCCCACAGCATCCATAAATTCAGTGAAACCAGACAGTATACATAAGTTTATTATGGCAGTTCTGTTTTTGGAAAAGGGCAGATGAATCTCATCTTTGTATATTCAGATTTACCCTGACTTGCATATTGAAACCACAGATCACAATGTGATAACATGTCTCTCAAACTGTCCATACACTGAATTTTCTGACCTGAAGATTATCTATTTACTTCATATATTTTTAAACTATTTCAGAGTTTGTTTCTTAAACTGATGAGAAATTGTAACTGCTGATAAAGCCAAAGACAACTTTGACTAATCATTATTTCTGAACAGAAAAACCCTGCAGAATTCTCAATCATGTTTTACCAAACACATCAGAGCTAGCACAAGCAAGTCCATTATCTGCAGGTACTGATTAACAGAAAATTTGGTGTATGCCATATGAAAATACATTGAATGACTCCATAAATAAGATGCAACATTAAAAGAGAATGCTTTTCTTATTTCTCTGCTACCTTTTGCAATACTTAGATTACTGTCTTTTGAGTTCAGCAGGTACAAAGATCCTAGCTTAGGTGTATCAATTCAACATTAAAGGAGAAAATTCTTTTCCATACCTGAATTGTTTGGCATTTGTTTTCTATAAGCATCTTCCACTGAAGGTTCTTTTCAGGGTCAAAGTCTCCATTCATTTGAAGCTCACAGGCACCCAATTTCATTCCAACTCCAATAAGGTATTTGAAATGTTTCTGTGCAGTGATGGACAGCTCATTTTCCCTTGGGATTTCCTTCAGCTGGGGGAGGTCATGCCTGAACTGAATCTCCAGAGCCATCTTTGGCTTGCACTCTGCTCTCATTTCAAGACGGGCAGTTTTGCCTTCTGTTTCCAGGACAGAGAGCAGCTCTGCCTGGCACTTGTCTTTCTGAATGGATCCTGTGAGACGTGACTGAGTTGGGAAACTGAGATCCTATCAAGATTTAAATAAAAAATTCTTTGGAACATACAAACACTTTAGGACAAGTGCGTATTGTGATACAATATCAGAGACAAAAACCTACAATCTCCATGCTGCCATTTTTCTCCCTCTCATCAAGAAAGATGATGATTTTTTCTGAATAGGACCTGATGGAAAATTTAAGGACTGTCCTGAAGAATTCACAACTTCTGCATCTTTACAAAGTGGAACATTTATAAAAATACAAAATACCTGCTTCTTCAGATTGGCAAAATTTACTAAACATTGTATGCTTCATCCAGACCACACCAATCTCAGTTTTCAAACAAATTAATCTACAAAAAATCATAGACATCACAGACATTCTTGCATCTGGTTGCAGAAGGTTTTTTTAAATAATTAATCCCAAATGAAAGGCTTCTTGGTTTCTTCCCATTCTGTCAAAGGATTTCTAAAACCACTGAAAATTCTACTATTTTTAATACTTTAAGGGGTTTTCATTCCCTCTTCACTTCAACTTTCCTGTCATTTTTATTTTTATGTTACCACCTCGTAGTTGAGGAAGTTACTCAGTTTGAGGATTTGAAAGCAAAATATAAGTGCCTATGAACATCTAGAAAAAAAACCCTCATTTTGCAATAGTCATTCTTTCTAGTTTAGTCAGTGAAGCTAACTGGAAAAACCAAGGAAATTCTATTTCGATATAATCCCCACAGACCAGGGAATGCATTTTTTACAGAGTTCAGGCTAATATTGCTGCTCAGCCTTAGAGGGCAGTGTCGGCCTGCAAAGGCAACAGTCAGCAAAGGCTGAACTGATCTCAGTCTCCAGAGAGCTCCTGAGAACAGGATGTGTGAGACACTGCTTCGCCTGATGCTGTGGGACAGGCGTGCCTCCCCAGCACTCCAGTACTGGTGTTTTAGCTAAAACCCACAAAACCTTCATTTGTTCCCCAAACTCTCTTTAAAAGCTTCCCAGAACTACCTGTAGAAGTTGACATTCTGTTTCTGCTTCCAGTGTCCAGTCAACTTTATTGTGAACACAGAAATCCCCTCTAGCCCTCAGTGTGCATCTGCCAGCCTGCAGCAGGAAAATGCCCTCTGTGGTGGAGTCTGTGGCTGCAGAGAACAGGACAGAGTTTTCAAAAGGCAGCCCAAGCTGGCTGAGCCAGGGCAGTGAATGCCTGAGCATCCCTTGGAGTGTATATTCATGCTGGCAGGAGGTGTCTATCTGCACATCCACTGCTCTGCCATCACACTGCAGGTTCATTAACAAGCCCATGTTGCAGATGTTCTGTCGAAATGAGCCCCCCAAAACTGCAGCACGAGGCAATCCCATCCTCTGCAACAGAAAAGATTACATGGTTTAAAACACACAAAGTAAAGCAACTGTCTTCCTCATTTTTTCCTAATTCATGAGAAAGCATTCCTTCTTTCTGAAACAATCTGCTTTTGGAAAGGACCATAGAAGACAGCTTGTTTCATAGAGAAATCAGAAATTTCAAAAGTTTCTGATTTCTCTATGGTGAAAAACCTGGAAAAAAATAAATAGGAGAGAGGGGGGAAAGAAGAATAAATACTACAATAACCTTTTCATAACTAATGTAGAAGAAAAAAATCTTAACCTCTACAATGCCAAATTGAAAGGGCATGCTTTTCACTTTTAGGACAAAAGTGTATTTTAATAAATAAACTATTATTAAACAACACTTTTATGGCAACAGATGTACCATCTACCATTGTATTACTCCAAATTAATATTTTCAAACACACTTCCCCCTGCAAGTACTCTGACTCATTGCTCTGCCAGAACAACTTTAATGACCAAATTTGGCCTACCCATAAATGTGTCAGGAGACAGTTTTCTGTGACTCAGTGATCTGAAATACACAGACTAGAAGGGCATGCAGAAAACAATCTGGGCTTACCTCTAGATTGATGCACTTATTTCTAAAAGCAAGTACCCATCCTGTCTCATTGCTTGCCAGGCTCACTTCCCCATCAGCTTCCACAGTGCAAGGCCCAAGGACAATACCAAAGATGCCCTTGTACTTGTTACTTCTCATGGCTAACACCTTCAGTTGGTTCTCTCTGGCAATTCCCAGAGAATGAAGTGAAGGCAAAGAATGCTGGAAGTCGATTTCTAAATGAGGATGGGTGTTAGTGGCAGCATAGAGTTGCAGGCACGCAAACATGTCATGAAAAGAAACCCGTGCAAAGAGGATGACAGTAAAGTTGCTGGTAAATATTGATCCATTCAGTGAAACTCTTGCTGGAGTCTGAAAATTACAGAAAACTGTTGTCAAGTTTGCTTTCCTGTCAAGTCACACATGGTTTTAGAAGCTCATATTACTAGAAGAGAACTGCCTGCACCATTTTGTATTCATCCTATATAATTATAAATGCTTAAACAAATGGAGAGATGGACCCAAATCTTTATATTGGAGCTCCATAATAGAAATAACAGGAAGAAAACCCAAACCAATAATTAATGGAGTGAAAATATTTGAAAATGAACACAAAACTTCCAGGAAGCTCAAATCCATTTCTACATGTCTGACACTTTCAGTACTTGGATTCCCTTCATGGTAGTTAAGACACTATGTTTTTGAGAGTAAAGTTTATAAATTAAGCCAGTACCTCAAAACGGTGAAATGCAATTGCACCATTGCAAAGACCAGAATGTTGATTGTTAGCAGATTCTCCACTGCAAGCAACCTGTTGATGTTGTCAATAAAAAGCACATTCAGAGTATGAAGAAAAGCAGGGAGGACTAAAATTCAAAGGCACAAGTTACAGGGCTGCTTTAAGGATCAAATGGATGAAGGCACCAAAACATAGATTTAAAATTAAACATTAGAGTTATGTTTCAAAAAGATAAACAGTTTAGTGTTTAGTGCACTAAATACATTACAATATATGGCAGGATTTCTGCAAACCTCTAGTACACGTGGAAAAATGTCCATCAGTCCTCTCACATCATGGTGAAGTGAAAGAGAAATTTCCATAGCAGTGCCAGTGGTTTTCTTCTCTATTTCAATCTTCAGCTGCTCTATCTCCACTGTGGTGGTTAGCCCCACAGCAATCTTTCTGGAGAAATTCTATGCAGAAAAGAAACCAAATCATGGAAAGAAATAAACAACATCCCAGCAACAGCTGGGAAAGGCAGAGTATGTTTCACAGTGCTTAAACATCACAGCCTGTATCAGGGCAGCAGCACTGGTAAAATAGAAGTGCAAATTCATCAAGGCAGCTTCTTTTCAAACAGAGATTTTAGTGTTATGCCAGATCATCTATATGCAGTGTATCAATAATTTTTCTGGCTCCAAAACATACCGAGAGCATTCAGTACCCTGAAGGATTTGAGCCCTCAGGCACAAACAATTAAAGCACTGGAACCACTAAAAAGCAAGGTAAAAGAACAGTTTAGAATTCTTTCTCTGCACACCTCTGTGTCTCACCCTACCACAGTGGTTGAAGCCACCCAAATATAAGCACATGAGTGACTCAAGTCGTTCAGTGGATGTCTGAGATAGCAAAGTATTTGAACCCTTCCTCTATGGAAAGATAATCTGCAATGCAGAAGAGCTGGAACGTTCACAGATCCATAGCAGAAATGCAGATAGAGAGAACAGCGGCCAAGCAACACCAAAGCTGGAATCATGGTCCATAATGCTCCTGTGGGTAGGAATTTCCTAAGGGAAAGCCAAGCAAAACACTCTTCTGCTCTTTAGCAACCTTGCAAAGGATGACACGAGGACCAGTTAAATCCAGCACCAGATACAAGCCTTAGGCCTGCTGGTCCACTTCCCATTTATAGGGGAAAGATAAAATTGGACAAGACATCTGTTCATATGCAGCAAAGCACTTCACTTAAATTAGAGCTGAATGTAGCATCTCATTTAGTCTAGATTCAGGTGCAAGAGCTCAGATGACAGGTCCACAGCATGACAAGGAACCAGACAATACCTTTCTTTTTTTCAGTAATTTAGTATGTCTCAAAAACAGAGCAGCTTCTAAAATAAATATATACAATACACAGGAAAAGTCTAGAGTTATTATATATACACAAATTGTCCTGCCAGAAATTAAACTTTCACAGGCAGAATTCTTCTTACCTCGTAATAGCCAGCAGCTTCTAAAACAAAAGGGATGCCAAGTTTCTTTATCTTTGAGATGTTGTGCTTTAAGATCACAGATAGCTGGGATGTTGGAGGCTCTGTGGCCAGTCTGTGCCCCTCAAACACAGCAGCAATCCTTTCACTGCCACTCTGCAGGGCTATGGCAATGGTGTGATTTCCTGTGCCATGCTCACATGTGGCAGTAAGAATGCCATCCAAAGGTAACCCTATTGACAGGGAAGGAAGTAAAATCAACACAGCACTTCTGGGCTGTCATTATAGACTACAGAGAAGATGTATTATAGACCAAAAGAAGCCTTCTGTATTTTTCATAAGAAAAGACACATCTTTATATAAATTGTGATCACTTTACTGATATTTATAGAAGGATATTACCTACCAGGTGAAAATGGTATTGAAAACAGACCGCTAAATTAAAACATGCCATGCACTTTGGAAATCAAGAATTTTTCTTTTCTTAGTAAAGGATATTTATCAATTGGTATTGTGTCCAACTCCAGTAGTCAGCTGTCAAAAAGATTCAGAACCCACAGCTTTGCTTAAGAAACAACACTTGGCATAAAACTATACTTAGAGGAACTGGTCAGCTTAGAGGCTGCATAAGAACACAGATGAACAAGAGAGAAATCATTTACTCTGAAGTATTTCAAAACTCTTTGAACTATTTCTGTGTCCATTTTACTGTATTATCTCAACAATATTAAAAAGAATGCTGCTAAGACTAGATCACATTTTGTTCTGGTGTGAGCAAACACAAGCCATCTGTTTCCATTGGTCAGCAGTCATTTAGATAATTTCACTTTGTTAGACCACACAATGAAGTCAGATTTTTTTTCCTACCTGCATTTTTTAAGAAGTCGACATTATGTGTGAAAGTCCCACTGACTCTGCCACGCCCATGATCCATGATATTAAGAAAATCCACAGAAAGAGCCTTCTCATCCACCTGGAAGCTAGCTAGCCCCCTTTTCTTCCCTTTACTCAGCTCCAGGTGTCCTTTCAGTCTTGCCTCCACTGGAATTGCCTGAGTGCCATTCTGTACAATGGCAACAGTGATATTGTGCACAGTGGTTTTCCCAAACACATTCCTGTTCCTGACATGCAGTCCATACAGTCTTTTGTTGACCATCACATTGATGTTACCTGTAACAGGCAGAAATCATTACTGTGGAGAGAGATTCTTGGGAAAGAAATAACCATAGTTTTAGAAGTAATGTATAAACTAATCATTGTTTTAATACCAGGAGGAAGTAGAAGAATTTCCATTTATTATACTAGCTAATTTTGTCTAATCTAGAGAGCAAATCAGTTCAGTGTTGAGGGTTTCTCTACTAGCGAGTGTCTGTATTTAAAACAAATTACATAATAATATTTCTGGCAGCTATTCCTTTTTATTCACCAAGCTGTTTGTGCCCTTAGACCATGTACTATACTGCACTCCCTCTGAAGGAAACTTTACAGATGGATTGTGACCTACTACTTGTGTAATTGCAGGCTAAACAATCCCTCCAGAGCTCTGCAGTGACCTACTCCACCCACGGAGCCATTCAAAAGAGCAGGAGTCTCAAGTCAGCTCTCCCATTTCAGTAGAGGAAAGAGGCCACCCACTATTTCCTTTAATCCATGAAAACATGAAAAATCCCAAACTGTGTTAGTCCACTGAAAAGTACTCTCAACCCGATGACCAGTGGTTCATTTTGCATGCTAAATACTCTGCTCTGCATTATATAGAATCACAGAATGGTTCAGGCTGGGAGACCTTAAAGCCCATCTTGTCCCAAGCCCTCTGCCATGGGCAGGGATGCCTTCCACTGTCCCATGTTGTTCAAAGCCTGTCCAGCCTGGCCTTGAACACTTTCAGGGATGGGGCAGCCACAGCTTCTCATGACAACCTGTTCCACTGTCTGATCACCCTTATAAGGAAGAATTTCTTCCTAATATCCAATCTAAACTTGCCTTTTGCCAGTTTGAAGCCATTCCCCCTTGTCCTGTCACTCCAGGCCCTTGTCCAAAGTGCCTCTCCAGCTCTTTTGGAGCCCCTTTAGTACTGGAAGGGTCTCTAAGGTCTCCCTGGAGCCTTCTCTTCTCCAGGCTGACAACCCCAGCTCTCCCAGCCTGGCTCCAGAGCAGAGGGACTCCAACCCCTGATCACCTCTGTGCTCTGCTCTGGACTCGCTCCAACAGGTACACATTGCTCTTCTGTTGGGCCCCTGAGCTGAATATATTGTACAGCTCAGGAAGGATTACATTAAAATTAAGAAGCTTTCCTAGGTAGCTGCAGCTCAGAACAAAACAAAGAAACAGAGTACCATCATGAATGTTGTTTTTGCACTTCAGTAATCCATCTAGAGAAAGGAGATGAGGTATGGCATTTAATCCAGTAAAAGTGTGCTGGACTCTTCCATTTAGGGACAAAACAAAACCAACTTTCCGCTCCCTGACTCCCATGAAGTCCATATGAAGCCTGTTTTCATTAAGTTTCAAGTCAGAAGATAACAGAAGTCTAAAAAGACAGACATAAAAATTGCCAGTAAGATACTATGTTTGATTCAGGATTGTGAAGACACCCCTCCTCCCTCAAAGCAGGATCAATGAGAGCAGGGTGCTCAGGAGTGTGTGTGGTCCTGCTTGGAGTATCTCCAAGTATGGAGACTCCACAGACTTTGTTTCACTCGTTCCAGTGTTGTGAATCAGGCAATCAGATGCCTTGCAGTCAGCACACACTGATGTTTATAAACATCACCAGATGTTTATCAATTCCTCAGTAAAGCTTCACAGATTTGCAGACTAATTTTTCTTTCAATTTCTTGAATGTTTTTGTCATGGTTCAAAATAAAAGACTTTGAAGTGGAAATGAAGCCTTCTCTGTCACAATATGAAATATCTCTTTGGTGCTGATTTAAAAGCAGCATTCAAGAATTTGGGTTAAAACATAATTCTAAGTGCCCCCATCATTTGAGTTTGGTAAATGAACCAATAACAATTCTTTGTATCTCGGCCCTGAATTGAACAGTGTTGGAGAAACACAGCACAGCTCTTTAAGGAAACCTGCTGGAGCAACAAAAAGCTCAATTTTCAGTGTTATAAGACTGAGACACAATTTTCACATTGCCTTCAACAAACTACCCGACTTTCTAGACCCAAGTATGCTACACAAAATACAAAAAATGAGACAATCACTCCAGTTTTCATAGTGTTAGACATCCTCCCTACAAGTTGGAACCCTGTTGAAAGACTGATGACAAGTAAAACCTCAGTGAAAATCCACTCATTGGGAAGAACAAAACTACACAGTTCAGGGAAGTAAGATTCATTCCATCAGTCAGCAGCTGAAGTCTGTACAGACTGCATCCTTTTAACTGTGCTCCAGGAACATTCAAGAGTTTATTTTTGTTTGTATTCTCCCTGTAAAACAAATCCTAAACAAATCATAATTCCAGAAAGGTTCTGTTTTCTTTCCTGTGAACTGCAATAAATTGTTCTCTTATGGCTTACCCCGGTATTTAATCAAATTAAAGCACTATTGGAAGCCCAGAACTGCAAGCAAACTGCAGAACCCATTAAATACACTTCTTGGAATATTTTATTTTATTTTTAATGTTACTAGTAAATCTAATGTGCTTCATCTAAATTGTAGTAACTTCTGATTTCTTTAGCACTTATTTCCTCATTCTCATTATCCCATCCATTTGGTAACCCTGGAACCTCTGTAGAAACACTAAATTCTTCACATTTGAAAATACAAAATACTTTTGAAATTTGAAAAATCAGCTGAAACTTGGGAGGGCTCACCTCTGCCACCTCAGAGCTTTCTCCAACACTTTAAAATCTTATAATAAACACTGGGAAGTGCCCTTTTCCACTGGCTTAGCTTGTACTATCTGTTCACTCAAAGTTCTCTATACAAAGTCCTTGGAAAGCAACTAGAAAACATTAACACAACTTATGCCAACTTTTGAAAGGTAAGGAGCAGAAATATTTCAATAACAGGGATAACACATGAACTGGCATTTACTCAGTGGCCTTGCTGCAGCCATAGGAAAATAGTTACATTAAAATTTGTATCCCAGAACACTCTTCAGTTCCTCAACCAACATTCTGATTTCTTTACCTTGATGGAAATATTTTGCCCATGAGCTGGAACTGTACTGATTCTGGATTTGTCAGGACTGTCTGATGGAGAAAAGCCCTCAGTTCAACAATTTTGGTACTCCTCCTGTTTTCATTGTTCACATCGACCTCCAGCATCAGCATTTCCCTTCCATTGGAATGAAGGTGAAGAGAGCCATTGACATTATTTTCACCATAACTCTTCACAGCTGCCTGGACCTGCACATAGAAATAAAGGAGAGCAGGACATTAAGGACCTCAGATTATAATACAGAATACTGAAACATCAGTTAGAGCAATGAGACTGCAGACAACAAGTCAGGACTTGACAAAAGCACAGATGGGAGTTTTTAGTTCTCATCATCTAACTTTACTTTTATTTGGCAATAAATTAAATTAGTATTGCCCAAGTTGAGTCTGTTTTGTCTGTGAAGGTAATGGGTAAGTGATCTCCCTGTCTTATTCCTGACCCTCTCACAACAAAATGTGCGCTACATTCAATTTTAAGTACAATTTAACTCAACTTTAAGAGTTTTCTGAATTTCAGCTAAAACACAAGCCAACTATTCCAACCCCAGGTAGCTATTTAGCCAGAACAAAGTGTAACCATCAAAAGTTAACTGTTTCCCTAACACACACAAAAGCAAAACAAAACAAATGGAGTGTATGAACTCAAAAAGCTTCAAATTCCAGCAACAAGACTGTAACTATCAGGAGACTGACCTGTGAAGACATGTTCTTGTTGATGATGACTTTGACATTCACACCACATTCAAAGAGTTCCAGTTGAGTCCTCCTGGAAAACAGCTCCCCACTCAGGCCCATTGCTTGTGGAAACTCAACCTATTTGACAAAGTAAAGTATCAGAACAGAACATTGCATTCCCCCTGATTGCCTTATGTGATTTAATGTCTTAATTTCTAGCATGAAGTGGGTGATGCATGTAAGCAAATGTGTGTATCAAATGTTACCAGTTTTATCCCAAGATACTGAAAAATATTTTGAAAGCAATAAAAAAAGCATAGAAAAAAAGGTCAATGTGTGCCTTCCAAGGTATTATAGACACAAATTGTTGTTACATAACTGAACCTGCTGAGATACCTTCAGTTATTTTTTAGGGCCAGGACTCAATTGGATTAGGACATTTACCAGCATCAAACAATTGTCATTCTAAAGACAACACAGTAAAACAGTCACCAAGACATAAAAAATAAAATACCAAAAATTAAACCACCAATACCTGGAATGAGTGTGTCACATCCATGTGTAAAAGATGTCTAAAATCTG
The DNA here is from genome assembly GCA_013397375.1 of Toxostoma redivivum. Taxonomy (NCBI): domain Eukaryota; kingdom Metazoa; phylum Chordata; class Aves; order Passeriformes; family Mimidae; genus Toxostoma; species Toxostoma redivivum. The sequence continues at coordinate 695,588 of VXBI01010283.1, forward strand.
CCTCACTGGATTTGTCCTGATACCGCCCTAGAAAACTGAGAACATCTTCCTTATTCACCTTTAAGACAGTCTCAAGCTCATGCTTCACCTTGTGTAAAGAATGGGAATAAGAAAAGTGCACTGAATATTAACCCTGTGTATAATGAAAGTTCAGAGAAGTCATCCCTACACATCATGAAAAATGAAAGAGCTGCAAGCTATTATGTTTTTGGCTCAGAATGAAAAACAAGAAAATGAGAAAAATAACTACATTTGGTAAGAAAGATGAATAGATACTGCTAGATAAGGGTGAGAACCCTGAATCCATTCTATCACAGTACTTGTTTTATTAATAACACTCATGCATAATAATAATCTAAAAATAATATATAAAGTGTTCTTATCATAGATTGCCACACAACGCATTGTTACACAAAATTAAGGAGGTACCAAGGACATAATCACCCTCTGAACATTTTGGTTGCAGCAGCTATGTGGCAAGAAACTAAAGACCAAGTAAGGTCTGAAAAGACAATAAAATGTAAATAAACAGGTAATGAACATCTCCTAACTGAATCTAATGGGAAATTTACTCACATTTTGATGATTCAGAGTTAAAATGCACATTTCAACATCTTTGGGAAACATCCTGTAGTTATAAGGATGAGTTAAGCCCGCACAAATCTAAAAAGAAGTTTGAGAGAAAATGCAAGGAACATAAGTAATATGCAGTAAATCACTCATTTGCAGGTTGTTTTGTTATATCAGACTAAAGGAAGCTCTTGGATAACTCACATAGGGGTTTTCAGGTTGGTAACCAAGTATGAGAGTCTGAACTGTTTCCTCCACCCCATTTATCAGAACTTTTGTTTCCATGAAATAGTGCTTTTGCTTTTTATCAACAGTAAATGTCTCCTGCAGAAGGAAGCTCTGCAAAAAGGGCACTTTGAAAGGATGCCTGGAAAAAACCCAAAAAATAAATAAGTATAAAGGATCTTAATAGACAACTACAAAAAGAAATCATGCAGAGTTCAACTTGAACTCCAAAATTATGAATTACCATCAAGGTATCAGGTATAGAAGTAAAACACATAGGACCAGACATTTAAGAAACTACAGAGCATAATTACAACTTCATACAAACTCCACACACTAACATGATTTTTTGACAGAATTTCCATCCTGAATTTGGTAAATGCCTGGAAGGCCATCAGAGAAGGTGCTGCTCTAAAATTCTGACATGCATAACCAGCACATATACCTTCTATACCTGCATGGCCAAGACTTCATTTCAAACAGGGGCAGTGTCCAACAGCTCCTGGCAGGTTTGAAAATCTCACTATCCACACTTTATGCTTTCTGTAGAAACAATATATACATGCCAAGGATCCTGTGCAACAGATGTTCAGCACTACACAGCTCTAGGAGTAGTTTATTACTTCAGCGTAATGTTTTATGGACTTTAATAAATATTTCTGCAGATTTTACTTAGTTATTACTTAGTCAGACCTCTTGGAAGCATGCACAAACCTTTATAAGCAGACACTGGACCACCTTTGTACATGCTGGTACAGCTCTTCATTTACATATTTTTTTACTGAAAAGACACCTCCCAGTGTTTTAGTTATCTCTGAGCTGCACAGAGGCTCCTAAGGCAGCCTATGCACTCCTGTTGATGCTGCTGTGCCATAAGAAAGCTGAGATTTCTCCAGAGGTGATCCAGGTGTCTCTAATCTGATCATACATTTTTACTAAGGCCTTCAGGCTGGGCTTTAGTAATGGATAATTAAGAGACAAATTTCAGGAACAGCCAATATGTAGGAGCAGCACACTCATTCTCATCAGAAAATGGAAACATATTCCAGAATCTAAACAAGACCATTTGTTACATATTTTAAGAGGATACCTCTGGCTTTAGAATGACTATATAATGCCTAAGGACTGGGAAAAAGCACACAGATGGCACAGAAGTCAGATCTGGATTTTGGAACTTCTCACCACATCCAAATTTAACCACACCATAAATCCTGCTGTTTTCAGGAAAGGAAGCTATTTGCCTGGCTGAGTTGCCAGCAACCATCTCACAGCACACATGGTCTGTTGCCTTTGACAGCTTTGTTCACTGTCATTTCAACAAAGAGGACAAAATCTAATGGATGCAAATAACCAGCCCACAAAGCTGCTGTGCTTGAGCAAGTTCAGGAAGCCAGATAGGACAAAGAACAGTGGTTATGCATGTGGCACTCTCACTTTTTAAAGTCCAAAACATTTCCTAAGAGCATCAAGATGCACATTAAATTTAGGCCAAAACATTTTTAAAAGATAGAAATAAGAATACTAAACCTGAAATGGAGGGTTGCACGTTTTTGATACAGCATCTTCTCCTTCCTCAACTCTTTTATCTGACCTTCACACTGCAGTATGACAGGCAGACTTTTATAATCTCTCCATACAATCTTCACAGAAAAGTTTGTCTTCTTAGGCTGCACTCAGATCATGAGACCAGAACAGGAAAGGACAATTGCATCAGATTTAGTGCATTGATATTCAGGAACCTCAATATGGAAACCATATTGTTCAACAGGCTGCAGCAAGGCTGTTATTTCACAGACCAAACCACTTCTACTGCAGTTTAAGTCCAGATCTCCATTAATCTCTCAGAGGATTAAAAGTACCATCAGTAGAAAACTGACTCCAGTAGAAGACAAATGCCCCTTGAGTGTCACCTACTTGCAACATAAGCAAGTTCTGGTACATAAAAAACCGAACTGGATTTTCAAAGCTATGTTTAGAAAAATACTTTTAAAGACTTCCTAAAAGGTGTGAATGGACCAAAGTAACTGATCAAAGCACCTCTCCTGAGGAGAAACTGCTGATTACTCTTCCTGTGCCACAGACACCAAGCAAAGCAAAAATTGTTTTAAGACTGGAAGAGATGTAGAGATTAAAATAGCATATAAACCTGGGCTGTTACCATGCTCACTAGCAGGCAAGAGATTCTGATTCTCCAAGACAATAGAATCTTCTACACCTCTCATACATCTGCATCAAGTTGTGAGTAATCACATCTCCAGCTCTCTTTCTAGTCATGCTTGTCTCTCCCTGACTGACTGTCTGGACTCCCTAGTAGGTGAGAGGTACTCCAAACTATGTCACACAAGTTTTTGTTTTCTTTTTGAACCTAGATTTACACTGCAGCCTGTCGAAACAGACAGAAATAGATGCAGTACTGGAAGGGTTTAAGTTTCAACACTAGCAAAACATCTTTCAGGAAGAGAGTGCTGAGTCAAAAAGTTGGTTTTGTTTTTCTTTCTCACCGTTGGCAGATTCTGATAGCTGGCTGTGAAGTTAAATTCCTGTTTTGCACTCTTTATCTTAAAGCAGAGAAGTTTGGCTCGTTCATTATTCTCCAAATGAATCTCGTTCTTCACAGGCTGATTCCACAGAGAGATCATTTCACTATAGCTATGCAGAACATTGCTCCCAAGATGATTAAGTGTGGATGCCTGAAAAACAAAGACATTAGTCTGGCTGAGACAGGACAAACAGCATTCCACTGTGCAGCAGCACAGCACAGAGGTGACAGAATGATCATTTACAAGAACTACTAGAAATGTGTGCCATCTTTTCCATTATCAAAATACTCCAAATTATCATACAAAGTGTTATTTTATCTCCTCCAAACAAGAGAGAGACAAAAAGCTAAACAGTTGATGAACACTTCTTTCTCATTCAAGAATGTTTCTCACATTCCTCCACAGCTGTGCCTAAAGCAGTAGTGACCTAAGGAGAAAAAGCTGATAAAGGAACATTTTAATCATAAACACAAGTCAAATTGCATAGTGACAGAAGTCTACCACATTGCTTAATGCACAGCAGCTATGATGAAATCCGTTTTAAACCTCTACTGCATAGCACAGTCTAAAATAAATTAGGAGAAATCTTAGAAACCATAGATACAGAGCACAGTGATACCACAGAGCCCTGTCCCCAAAGCCATACACTCTGTGAAGCACCATGTCACCGACCTGCAGGTATGTGGTAGTGGGTGTGTAAATGTGAACTTTTCCTTCCTTCTCATTGCCTTGATCTTTATAGAATAGTTCCAGTACAAGGTCTTTAATGGAGAGAGCTTTTCCAGCTGTCAGCTCGGATGTCAGTAAATAAGCAGAATGCTGAGGCTGGTGCAGCTTGTGAGCTGTGTACAGATAGAGCCATGGGGTGTCTATATTGAACCCACCTGTAAGGGACATATGTTAAAGCTGACAGGAACATGAGATTTCAAACTACCTGGATCCTAACTCCACATCGAGGCTGATAAAGATCCAGGGGTTCCAGAATGAAGCTAAAATGCTAGTATCAACCTTTTCCAATTGCTAAAATCTCTGGGTTGTATATAATGAAATTAATGTCCTTCACTAGTGTAAATGGAACTTCTGGAAGAGGCCAGCCAGCCAGGCTGTGACAAGTTCAAGATTTCAAAAACTCAGCTAGACAAAGCCACAACAGATGTGATCTACTGCTAGAAACAGTCCTGACTGGAGCAGGAAGCTGGGCTGGACAACCTCCAGAGTCTCTCCCTTCCAACAAACATCTTTATCATTCTGTTGCACTCATGCAAAACTGCTCAGAAAAAAACTGGGAAGCAGCAGCTTCCAATGCCTGCTTTTCTAATCACAGACTGGAAATGGTTTGTGGTACTTCACCTTCCCACTTCTTCAGGCCATTTCTGGATGCATCCTTCCACTGCAGCCCAGCCACAAATGGTACATGGTCATTATACTGCACCTCAAAGTTGGTGCTGCTCTGCACATACACCTGAGAGGTGTGCAAGTGCTGCAGCTGGGTTCTATAATTCACCTGTTTTTCCAGGACTTGCAGGGTAAACTGGAAAAGAAGTGAAGCATATTTAAATAAAAACAGGATCCTATTATCAGGGCTGTATAAGTTACAGAAGCAGGAAGGTCACAGCTTCTGGCTTTGCACATTTGCCATTCACTCTATAGATTTTCATGCATGCTCACCAGTTATAGACTGAGGTTTCTTTAATACGCATTTGTTACAATTACAGGAGATTCAGAAAGGAAAAAGCTGTAATATTCTGAGTAATTATAACCTGCACTCTCTTTCCACATTGTGTCAGCAAAGCAGCTTTCATAAATCTCTACAATAATTTTATATGAGTAAACACCAACTTTTCCAGTGTTTGCAAAATTTATCTTCTATCAAATGTCAGAGATCTGTGTCTCTGGGCTAAGACCTCACCTAGCTCAGAATTATTAGGTCTGGGTACTTGCCTTATATTATTAGTACATACCATATTTACAAAAAGAAGGAAGGTCGTAATAAAAAATTCAAAATTTATTCTTAGTCTGTCAAATATTTGTAGTGAAGGTCTTACCTCCATGAAATAGCTGACTACAGATGAACTGGAACTATTCTTAAAGGCTTGGCTGATCAGCAGTTTCTTCTTGTTGTTTATTTCATCCCAGTGTTTCCCATAGTTCACTTCCATCTGGGAGGAAATCCAAGATGCACTCACTTCGTGTTTCAGGTGAACCTAAAGAAGAGGGCATTGCCTTTTTGCTGTGAACTCTTTCTCATGCTGAGAGCCCTGAGTACAGGTGACCCAGGGGTGCCCAGCACACAGAGTGCCTTGCTCAGCACCCACCTGGTGGCTGTAGGTGGGAGCCTGCACACAGTGAAACTCATGGCCCAGCTCTAGTCTGTACAAGCCCTGTGCACTCGTCCCCACTTGAACCTTCTGCTGTGTATTGCACTCGTGGCAAGGGGTTCTTGCCTCTCCTGCTCAAGTTAAATCACAAAGTTACCTATTCACATAAATCAGAATTAATCTTTCAAAATGTTAATAGTATAAATCTGGCACTGGCCTCAAGACTTCTGTTTTGCAAAACATCAAAGTGAGATTTGTCTATTTTTACAGCTATATACTTGTTGATTTATTCTACAAATCCAAAGGAAAGCACAAACTTCCTTACTTAAACAGCATTTTACCTCATTGAAGTGAAAACACTACAAACTAATCATGACCAAGCTTTGCAGATTTCTTGGTATCACACAATATTTGATGATTTTCTGTTACCACCTTGCTCCCAACATAATGACATTACATGACATTTCATCTTAAAATACAAACAAACAAATAAAAAACCACACAAAAGCAAAACAAAACAAAACTTCCAGCCCGTCTGGACACTGAGAAGAAAATTAAAATTATTAATTTGAACTTTCAACTAATAAGCAGGATTACTTTTTAAAAATAAAAATCCAGTACTTCTCCAAGGAAGTATTTGCTGACCACTTCAGGCGGAATAGTTGCCAAACTGGGTTTAAACTAAAGTGTAACTATGTTCCAAGTGTCTAATTTCACAATTACATAGCCATATATCTTAAGGCACTGTTTAAGTGTTCAGGTATGTTTTGATTGATGTTTATAAAATACTGTGATCAGCATGCCATTTTTAGCAAAATTATGGGGTCATGCCTGTGTAGGTTTAAGAAAACTTTATTACTCATATTGCAACATACTCTCTGAAGGTGCAACAGAGTTAGTGTAAATATTCATAACATTTATCATTATTAGCTACTACAAGGATTCAATACTTTGATATAACTGCACTGATGTCCACCTGCTCTGTCCCACAAAATTAACACAATTCTGTTATTGCAGCAAAGGGAGCACAGTCAGCTGCTTCCTAGAAACCACCTCTCATGTTACTGAGTGCATGTATGCAAATATCTGAAAACACAAATTAATTAGGAGCAATTCCCACTGAAAAAGTGGATACGCTTGTGAAAAGCCCATTTTTAAAAAATTGTTTTTACATGCAGACTCAAAGAGTAAAGTTTGTCCAACTGAAAAGGGAAACTAATTTCAAGTTTCAGATCATAGTTTAAAAATTAACTGAAATCTTTCTATTGCATTCTAAACACAGAGGTAAATCTTGTAGGAAAAATGAGTACTACAGAATACTTTTACTTTCCCCACTTTTCAGTGTACCTAGGAGTCCATATTTTATCTGCAGACCATGAGACCACAATCCCTCATGCTGCTGGAGGAGAGCGACGGCGTGAACTCCAAGAACAGCTGGAAGGTGAGCCTCCCCTTCCAACGAATACTGCCTCAGCTTATCATTAACCTTTTTCTCCAGAAGTGCTACAGAAAGAAGAGAAATGATTATGCAATGGTAGAACTTGAAGTTACTTCAGCTAGTCAAAGGAATAGTACAGTGGGGAAAACCAAAAGGGCATTCAGGCTCTCCACCACAGTGAGCTCTCTGTATAGTGAACAGATTAAAAGACAGAGCTGGATGCTCAGTGTCTTTCCCCATCTCCACAGACAGCCTGCAGACCACACTTCTCACAACCTGCTTCAAGCTCATTGAAATGCAGCCAGCCAAAGCTGCCTCTCAAAGGAAACCAATTCACACAGACAGATCTTTTAATAAACTGAGTCCTAACGTGTGAACATCTGAATGCTCACCTCTACATAAAGTCAGAGCAAGGCTGTGGCTTTGCAGCAGCACAACTTGTGCAGCCAAGTACTCGGGTGCTAGGAGTTTGAAATCAGACCAGAACTGGTTGGGATGCAGTCACTGGCAATCCATGTGAAAGCTAAGGATGAAAACTTCACCAAAGGATCATCTCCCAAAACACAAACTGGCTTTGGCATTCCTTAAAAGTTAGTTCTCTTTGAAAGTATTTTCTAACCTATGACAGTTCAGTCAAAAATGAGAGCCTTAGACATGTATTACTGGTTTATTTCACTGTATTACTTTAATATATTGATGTTATACAAATATTAAGGCTCTCTTTCTGATAATTTCTCTCGTATTTTCCTCTTAGCTTATTTATGAGAAAAAAAGTTCAAGATTTTTAGAACAACAGGTCTTAAGACTTTAGCTACAAATATGTGTCTCTGCATTGTTTTGTACTAACAAAAGTCAAAAACAGCTGTTATTTTTTGGCATGTTTTTATTAAGCAATTCCTTATATTTTATTTCCTCCACCCTTTCCAACAGTAATTCACAACAGACTTTTAAATTTTTTTTAAAATTTCTTTTATTCTGAAATATATATTTATATTAATTTATGAAGGATAGTGATTTTAAAAAGCAGTCTTTACAGATTAGAAAGGAATTTTAGGAATAAGTGTCCAAAACCAGACAGCCCTAACAAATAATGGCTCCAGAACTTGCATTTATATGGCAAATACTTACTGTCCTCTAACCTGAAAGAAATGCAGCATCCTTCAACAAATTATTCAGAGACACTGAAAAAGCTATCTTCTTGCCAAGCTGTTTAGTGAAGTTTCCTGACAGAATGATAGGACTGCTTTGCTTTATCAGCTTTACCTCCAGATGGGTCATGTATCTCTGCTCTCCACTCAGCATCTGCAAATCTGCCATTCCCTAGAACAAACAAACAAATCAAAAAGCAAACCCCAAGCCACTCAACAACATAAGTTTTAAGAAAGCAATAGTATAGACTTGGGTATTTCAGAAATGAGATGAGAGGAGGAAGAAAAGACATTTTTTCCTATACATCTAACAACAAACCTTCCACACCTCACAAAGCCTAAATCTTGCCATTGCTAAATAATGGGGAGGAAGGATGGATTTGTTTTTCCAGTTACACAGAGGTCACAGTGGTGAAAGATGCTATTTCCTTCAGCTTCTGCTGGTTTTAGGACTGAAATCACTATGAATGTTGCAATACCAGGCCAGAAATTAATAGGGTGTTACTGAAAATATTCACAGTCTCACAGAGATTTAGGTTTAGCACTGAGTCTATCTCAAAAACATATAATAAGGAGAACTGATCATTTCTCTGATGGATTGCTCACAAAAATGTTTTTAATACATGTATTTACACTGCCTTTCTTTTCTGTGCTTTTATGTAAATATTCATCCTGGAATGAGAGCTCATGAAATGCAGACATACCTTAATGTAATACACATCTCGGTCATCCACTATCAGCTCCAGGTGTCCAACTCGGGAATTTTTAGAAGACTCAATCCTCCCTTGGAGAAAAAGAAAATTCTTTACTTTTTCTTTACTGTTCAGTGATACTTCATAAGACTGTACTTGAAATGATAGTTGTGCTTTTTATAAGCAATAGATATAGAGAAATTTAAAAAATAATAAATATCAGCTCAAAGGAAAAAAGTTAGGATGAGAATTTGCAAATGCATTTTGCAAAGTCTTCAGAATAAACTAGTAATTTTGAAAGGATATTCTGAAGAGAATAATTGAGAAGAGGCAATGAAGTTGTCTTCAACAAAAACAGCTTAGTTCTGGAACTGATTTATGCACTTCCTTTAGGGCTGTGCTAAAACTTTTAAGTGGTGTTGTGCTGTGGAGACATTTCAGGAGCTTGGAATGTTTGCACACAAAGCTTTGCAGTGTTGGTAAAGTTTCCTTGCAATCCATTTGGAAATAACCAGGATTAAAAAAAAAAAAAAAAGAATACATAGCAGAATACATCAATACATCAACACAAAACATCATTTGACCAGTACACCAAAGAAGCTGAAATATGTTGTCTATATTACTATCATTAATTTATCAGTTTGTATGTCCTCAATGGGTTTGTAGATTCTGTGTTCTATGTTACACTGTGATTAAAATGTTAATTTTTTATTATAACACATGGCAATAGCATAGTCAGTATTTCATTGATTTAGCAACACATAACTTCATCTCATAACTAACAGAATACAGCAAATTGAAACAGTAAGTCAAGTTCAGCATACAGAACAGATTTCAGAACAATCCACCTTGCTCTTCAGCCTTCATTTCATCAATCCTGGCTACAGCTTTCCTCTCCAGCATGACTTTATGAACCAGGTACTGAACCTCTGACTGTGCAAAATGTAGTCTTGACCAAAATGCAAACCCCATTGGGAATGGGTGCTACCTGAAGCAGTAAACTGAACAGTTATCACATAATTATGTCATTTCAGCATTAAATTAGTGAGTGAAATATACTGATATTTCTCAGTTAATTGTAATGAAGTTCTCCTAACTGATATTAGCTGATGATCAGGCTCTTAATTGAAAAACCTACCATCAATCTCAATTTTTTTCTTAGGTTGTATAAATAGGATTCTGAATTTCTTCTGTGGGACACTAAAACTTAGGTCAACACCAACATCTCTTTTCAAGTCTGACTTTGGAGTCCCAACGAAGAAGTGAAAGATAGCTTCACTTGGGATCCATGAATACTCCTGAAAGAAAGGGAATATAATAATTCATTGGCACACCACTTACAAAACAATCTCTTACACTAAGACTTGTGTAAGAGATTGTTTGTGTGCTGTTTCATAGATACAAAGAGTATGTACCTCCTATCAGCATCAGTAATTTGTGTTCAACATATCTTCCCACTATATTGGGAATGGAATGAATAATGATGTAGAGCCTGGAACCCAGAGGGTTGAATATGCAGTACTGAGATGCACCAGAACAGCAAACTGAAACTAAAGCCAGAGTCCAGCATGCCAGTGGTACCTGAGCTCTGTAGTTATAGGCAGCTTCCAGCACGTACTGCTGCAGGCCTCTGTCTTGCTTAGTTAATGTCACAGCCACTCTCAAAGGTCCACTGAGGGGGAAAACCAAACCACTGGCTGGGTCAGGATAGGACATTTCAGAACATAGCTGCCATCCAATAATCTCAGACACTAATGGAAGATAACAGTTGAACATTCAGTTAGAACAGAAAACAAAGAAAACATGAAAACGAATATTGCACTGTAATCTTTTAGAAATAATATGTGAAAAAGAAATTCTACTGAATAAAATGATCTATTATGGATATTTCAGAATGCCTTTCTAAGACAAACATAATAGCTGGACTCACCTTCCTTCCTAGTGCAAGATCTGGTTTCTGTGTGGTCTTGGAAGACATCTATATCTTCTATCTCATCCACCATTCTGAAGTAGAGTTTAGAGCTACAACCAAGAAATTTGAACAATAACTTAAAATCAATTACGCTAAACTTATTGTAATATTTAAACAAAATCCTCAGTTATATTCAAAAAAGTTAACAGTTACTGTTCTTGAAGATGCTCTTGCTTAATCTTACCTGAAATTTATTATCTCCATAGATTCCTCTGGAGTGTTCAAGAAAACTTTAAGCTCTTTCCCTTTCTTCACCTGGATTCCCCCATCAAGACTAGTGGATGTCCTCATTCCTGTTAACCACCTTAGGCCAGCTTGTCCCAGACTCCCCACAGTTCCCATTTGGACAGAAAGCTGGACAAATGCACTGTTGAAAGATTCATGTACATATCCTTCTATGAAATGCAATTTCTTTTTAAAGCACTTAATTTAAACCTCTTCAATAAATACACAGCATTTGATGCTGTAACACAGTATATCCTATGATTAAAATAATGAACTATTTTGTTTCAAGAAATAACTGAAAGGATTGCATATACACTGACACACACTTTCTAACATGAATTATAGTTTTATTATATCTCCTAAAGAGGGGATTTGAATGCAGATTTCAGCATGAAATATTAAGAACGGGAAAGTAATTAAAATTGAGTATCACAGAGCAAGTTCCTCTCTGTCTGTACGGCACTTGGTGAAGTTTAGTAATGTATTCAATATATACAAGCTAAAATAGCCAGGCAAGGAAACACAGGGTTAAATCCTCCACTGGTTTGTACATCCATAACCTGTAACAGCATGTTTGACCCTAAGAAAAATCCACTTGTCACAGGTAAAGCATTCAAAAAATCATCTGCATGCAAGAATTCAGGAGTTTGATTTAGAGATAGAGAGGATTATTCAGCTTAAACCAGTACTGGAATAACACAACAAGAGTTCAAAATCAGACAGGCAGGACAGGAAAGCACTACTGCCCTTACACCATAGCAACCATTCAGCAACAGAAGGCTGACGGCTGCTTTAGTTCTTCAGGAATCTCCTAATTAATAAATGGACATTCACACTAAACTTTCACATCAGGAATTGCTACTTCACATCAGGGACATGTGAAAAGGATGCATTTGCAGCAGTTAATACCTTGGCTTGATATATCCATCTAGAAAGACATTGGACTGTTGTTTGAAATCTGCATTCCCTTTGATTTTTATGTTGATTGCTGCTGAGGCACTGACTGCCAGTTGAACAGGAAAGCCTGAAATTGCTGGAAACTGCAGTTCTTCAGTGGCCAAGCTCATCCTTTTATTAAACTGGACCTCCTGCCCCTGTGGTGAACAAAACCCAAACAAAACCCAGAATATTATTTTGTTTAATAGAGTCAGCATTCAAAAATTTTTCAGGTATATCTTTTGACTGTATCTGTCTATTGTAAAAGTGTTTTTACCTGAGCTGATCTGGGACATAAAGAAGAAAGCAGTCCAAAGCCTGCCTATGGCCATGGCATGAGTCAGACACCAGTCCTCCAGTTAACTCCAGTTAAAAAAAGAATTTGCATTTAAGCATGGATGGATTTGAATGAGAGAAGCAAGAGAGAATAGACAGCAGAGTAAGTCTTTGCCTAATGTACTGAATGCTGTTTAAACCAAGTATACAGTGGTGTCTTTTAGAGTTCCATTTAGAGGAACAAAAAGTAATATTTTGTACCTTCTACGTATTTGTCAGAAAGCAGTTTCTCAAGATATTTACTTTCAAACAAAAAAAAGTTCCTTTTACCTTCAGAAGTTTGACAGCCAACTCAGCCAGATTTAAGGAATAATGTTTCATTTGTTTTCTAAAATCTTCACAATCTAAGAAGCTAAGTTCATTTCCAAAGATTTTCATGCTTAGCTCACATTTCAGCACCTCCTTTCTTACTGTTCGCTCAGTGAACTGACGTGATAAAAGAAAAGAAATTAAAGGGAATGGTGTTATTATTTTCTTACAATAAATAGTTCCTCAATGCAGGCTACACTATTAGTAAAGAAACATTAGTCTCCCTTTCACAAGTACTTTGGAAACCACTTAAGACCCTGGATTAGTAGCTGTTCTTTCCAGCTACACTTCAGTTCCATAGCACACAAGCTGGCTGTCAGGATGAACACTGCTCATGTCCAGCCCTAAGACAGGCAAAGGAGTAGTATTGCAATACATACCCACAAACAGATGAAGATTTGAAAAATACAATCTCAAAACAACATTAGGGATGCCTTGATTGCTAAATAAACTGCTAGGAAGTAAAAACTTTACATTTTCTGTCCTTACAATTCTATGATACCACAGCAACATGATCATGAGCTCACTCTCTAAGAAGAAACCCTAAGAAGATGAGTCCAAGAAGAAAGATGATCTAAGACAAACTAAATGAATCACAGTCCCTGAGTTTTCCAGCTAATACATCAACAATTGAAGTAAATTCTCAGAGCTTTCCTGTTGTGTACATAAAACATAGCTCTCTCCAAAAATGAGTAAATTTATAAGTGTCAATGGAACATCTGATGTCAAAGTGGGAAGTCAGATTGCAAAAAGCAGGACTCAGGAACTCAACATCAAGCAGCTGTTTACAGTGGCACAGCAGTCAATAGGCAAAAGGATGTCAGCATAAAGGGACCAGAGCCCAAAATAATGAGAGGAAGCCCAACACACAGGCAACATAATCCCATGGCTGTGTGTCATTGTTTTGAGACAATAAAACAATCTAAAAAAACCTTAAAGATCTGACTCTTGGCTGCTCTGTGTTTTCTGCAGCTGTTAAATTCTCTGCAAGTGAGCAAGGAGTCATAGTAATCCAGAGCACTTGTCCAATGTGAGATGGGGCCCTGTGTTCAACTGGGAAAGGTCATTAATTTTTCAAAGATCTGCAGATTCCGTTACCTTTTTGACTAACTCGTTCATCTTAGTGTATTTTCTACCAAGACAATTTTGGTTTGTTTTTTTCAGCTTTAGCTTGCCAGACTTGCTCACAAAATGATCAGCAGGGCTATATCGCTTCAAAGTCGGGTTCCTCTGCTTGACTTTCTCTGCAGTTTCCACTGAGGTTCCTGACTCGTGGTTTCCTCCATTAGTGTTTCCAAAAAAATAGTCACTGAAAGTAGAAGATTTCGGCCCAAAAACCTTCTCCATGAGAGTTTCAGCATTCTCCAATCGTACACCAACCTGGTCAAAAGCATGCAGCAGTGAAAAGCCTAACAGTGACACGTACAGGCCATGGCCAGTTCTAAAGCAGAAAATCAAATACACAACCAGATGTAATCAACACAAAAGATTTGCCAAGCAAGATCACAGTAGTCAACAAAGTTTAGCATTCTGTCTCCTTCAGCATTCACTACTGGATATTTCAATATTAAATCTTCCCATAAAAATCAGTTATGTAAAGCTCAGCCCAAAACAAAAAACCTTTTCCATTCAGGTACTGTGGTTCATTTACTCCACGACGGGCCAGAAGGGGATACTGCTATTTTGGCATATTAAAAACAGTATTTTGGCTGAAAACACTAACACACCCTTCTCATGCCCTGAAATAAGATTCTGCTTGGAAGTTTGCTTAAAACAGAATTACTAACACGCATAAACCAAGGGTATGTGACACTGAAAGAAAATTTTGTTCCCTTGCAAACTTAAACTTGAGATCTGAAGGCTGCATTAAATATTTTCTTTCTTTCATGAGCACATTGTTACCTGGCACAGCAGGTAAAGATGTTGAGGTCACAGAGAGGTCATTGAAATGTTCCAAGCACTGGATACTCAATGGCAGTAGAACAGCAACTTCAGCTAAGTACAAATGAGTCTATCTCTGCATTAAAGAGTACCCAAGCTAATCCATTTTCCACTGCACATCAAGAAAAGGAACCTTACTGTCCTAAACAGGAGCTAGAGCAGTGTCTCAGGAAGCACTGATTTTAATCTTTCATTTAAATCAACAAGAGCTGAGTATAAGTCACTTTCCTAGTGCATGGCACAAGCACAGTGACAGTGCTTTTATATTTACTAAGCCCATTACACAGAGGACTCACCAATCTGAGGCAACTGTGCTACAGCACTGAAAAGCATATTTTGCTAAAGGAACTGCAACAGGAAAACAGAAAATGCTTTGTACTTCAATATACCAAGTGTCACTTGAGGAGGGGGATAAAAAAACCCCACAATTAAAAAAATCCATAAACTTGCCTCCAGTAGATTTATAGCCTGTCCCATAAAGTGAACAGTCAAATTTGTCATGACTGATCGTGGTAGAAAAGATGTAGGAGAAAAGACCACTGATGCTTCCATATTTGCACCTGCACCAGCTGCAATGGAAAACAGACATCTGTCAGCTGGAGATCAGCTGTTCTCATATATTTCACAAAATTCATAATTCTTTGGAAAACTGTTACTCCAGTCAATAAGAAGATGATGAATGAAACATTGCCAATAGGTGAAACTGTTTAACTTTCTAATATAGCAAAGACATTACTGTAAGTAACTTCCATTTACTGGAACTCCATATTAACTGGATATTATTGGGTATTACCTCACTAACATCAAAAGGAAAGTATTTATAATACATAAGATACATAAATGCACTGGAGGAAATGGACAGAAAATCAAAATGTAACTCTGAAAAACATCATCTAGCATTTTCACCGAAAACAAATGAACAGATAGTAAAACAGGAAGGAACTAGTTTGACTCTTTTCTTATACCAAGAACACACACATGATCAGGAGGAAGAAAAGAATCCCAGTCCCCTATTGCTGCAAAGGAAGTTAACCAAGGAAGGAATTAAAAGTGGATGTTCACAAAAATAATCTTAAATGTTCATTGGTTCATAGTCTCCTCTCTCACAAGAGGCAAAGGTGCATGGTATCTGGTCTGCTGGAAATGCATTTCATATGCTCCAATTGAGGTCAAAGTAGAATCAAGCTTACGTGTGCAATATTTGGGTAGCATTAAATCATAAAATCCAAAGTTTTCTGGAGCAATATGTAAAGGGTCTGAACAGCCATGTTGAATGTTAATAATCCATATGTTACAAAGTATTACATTCTAAAACTCCACATACCTGAGTGAAAGGTGACATCAGAGTATGAGGAGTATTTCCATATCTCCCAGTCAAAATCTTTGCTAAGGATTTCATCAGGAATAGAATCTCGAAGGTGCTCCTTCAATGGATCATCTGTCTCCAGGAGCTGAGAGAGATGACTCCAAACAAAGGAGCCCACTAAAATTCAACACAGAAAAACATGTGGAAATCAGAGAAAAGTTACAAGAGTCTTAAAAACAGATACAGGAAATATTTTTATTTATTAGGAATATGTAAGGCTTCAGTAGATGCTTGGCTAACCTTGGCTGGATGTTTCTTTCAGCAAAGTCTTTTGCACTTGTTTAAATAACTCTTCATGTGGACATTTCATGGCTATATAATAAGCAGAAATTCTTATTTCCACATCTTCGCTGGTTGTTTGATACAACTGAACTAATATAGCATTCTAAGAGAAAAACACAAAAAGATAAAGACAACTGCAATTCACTCCCCTGGAACACCTAATGTGCACTTTCAGGTCCTGGTGGGTTTATTGTTCTCAAAGAGTTATTGCTATATTTATAGCTATTGCCTTACACCTGACAAAGTCACTTTGTGTAAAATGGATACAAAGGTATGTACATATTGCCTATACTACCTTATCCACCTTTCCTGAACAAACTGTCATTATGACCTTGAATCCCATATGGACAAACCTGTACAGGACTCTGCAACACAGAGCTTCCCTTGCCAGCACAACTGTTAAGGATGGTTTTATTCCACCACAGGGGACACCTATCTATTGTATCTCTCATGTGCCATAGCCAATACACAGACAACAATGGCCATGGTTTTGTTCAAAGGCTATTAAGATCATTACTTTTCATCTCAATCAAAGAGCATGCCAGCAACAAATTTATTCTGTTCAGAATTTCCCCAGTATCAATCAAGATAACTTTTTGTGAGCTTCCAGGGATTAAGAAACTGGAGACTGATACTACTAATATTTTTATTAGCATTTAACAGCCCCAGTCCACCCTTTTCAGCATTTCATTCGCTAGACAACAATGGGATATATGACAACAAACAGACTTGATATTTTGAACATGTCTAATGAGTAACACCAAGCTTCATAACTGCAGAACAAGCAAATCACACCAATCCATGCTGAAATTATATTTTATAAAGCCACAGAAAGGTGCTTCTCTAAGTGCAATCCACATGGAGCTTCTTGTTCTTCTGGAGCAGGACTGACAGCTTTGCCCAGGCCAGCACTCCTGGCTTTGCCATTCTTCTAAGTATCAAGGTATTAGAGATAAACAAGTTTTGACCTTTCTTCCATTAAACCACTTAACAAAACGTTCTAACCATGGCAGTGTATTGAAATCACAACAAGTTTCTCAAATTAATACTTTATGTTTGAGAGAACAAAACAGTGAAATAGACTATGGGAAAAATCAAGTCCTGTGGGTTCTCAGCAATAACCCCCGCAGACACAAGGCACCCGGCTGCAGTGCCTAATTAAGAAGTCCCAAACATCGCCTCAGTCATTGAATGCGTTACCTCAGCTGCAGCAAAGCTCATTATGGGTTTGTTCATCTGGGTGGTTCTATCCTCTCTTCCAACAGCAGAGGGGCTCTGCTGGAACATGTCTACACTTGTTCCTTATCTGTTTGGGTGTTTTGTAACCATTCCAACAAGTCCCAAAGCTGTGGCAGTGCCAGGAAGGCACCGGTGACCTGAGGCAGTGAATCACTCACCCTGGCAGAGCAGGGGATGCGCCGGAAGGCCTGGACAGCAGCGAGGCGGATTTCCATGGGCTGGCTCTGCAGGGCGGCGCACGAGCTCAGAGCAGGAGCCAGCGAAGCCGCTGCCAGTCCCGCGTTCCCAATGGCTTTCAACACCAGCTGCATCTGTAACACAAGGCAATGCACAACAGGAAACTCTCCAAGTGCTGGCAGCTGTACGTTGAATTTCATAGCACTAACATTTTCTGTGCAAAACTCTATTTAAAATGATTACTGGTGATCTGGGGAGTTTACTGCAGCCCCTATTGTACCACCTATACCCTGGCTTTACTGTGAGGATAAGATACAGATGGACCACTGTTCTATTCTAACATCATGTGGCACTTTCAAGTAGTGCCTGCCTTAGACCTGGGGGAATACAAAACATTTTTAAAAGCCTGCATTGCAACAGAAAAGCAAAAGTCACAAATTTTATGTACTGGAAAACTTTCAAGTACTTTGATATTTTGTCCCTTTTGATAGCGGATATTTTGACATCTTAGTGTTTCAACATAGAGTTCTGCACACAATGACAAAGTTAAAATAGTGATTTGTCAACAGATAGGTGCTCTTCATACTGCTCAATGGCATGAAGCTTGCTTTATCAGGAAACCCGAGGCTTTTCCTTATTTCCACACACAAGAACACCCATACTGATAGGTCCTGCTTGTCAGATTGCAAAATTTTATCAGCTCATGAAACTTGTATTCATGGCTATCTGAAGTCCAATGCATACCATTTTCATCAAACAAGTTCTAGCTTATAAAGGGAACAGGAAAGTAAAGCACTGCATCATGTGCCTCTGTATAACCAATACCTTGCTGAGATGTTCTGAATCTTGCACAGTACAGTTTCCTCTCAAAAATTCCCCAAGAGTCCTCATCACACTCTGCACAGCAGGTACAACATCACAGGAGCTGTGAGCTGAACAAAACCTATGTACAAGAGCAGTTACACCCAAGAAGCAGCTCTGGGTTGCTCTAGGTGACTCCAGCAAAGGCTGTAAATAACCACAAGAAGAATGAGATGTTTCAGCAAAGGCATGAGAATGATTATTGTAACATATCACATATTATAAATGTATCAAAATATTTACATACTAAAACTCAATCTCAGCAAAATAACCTGGACAGAGTTTTGTATAAATCTGCGAAAAAGACTGTTACTGTAAAACACAAAAATTATGAGCCACCTAGATTCATTACAAATTGAAAAAGAAAAAACAACATCCACTCACAGCAAGAGATTCAATCATGCCTGAGGTGGGATTAGGAATGAATGCAAATGACCAGAAGAAATATTCTACTTTGTCTTCCTCAACTTCTCCAGAAGCTATGAGGTCTTTCATTAGGACAACACATGCCTCTGTGGCACAAGATGGGAGAGCATCTATTAATGGTTGCCTGTAACACAAGGAAAAAAGTACAGGAAATCTAAAATTACCAAAATACTCAAGAATCAAATAACAAGTACATTGAGATTGGGCTTTTTTCAAAGTAAATAAAAGTCCATTGGCTTAGCAAATGCCAGATTTCACAGAAAACAATCTTATCTTTTGGTTTAGTGGCCTTGCAGAAATACATTTCAGCCAGAATATGACGGAAGTGCATTGGTGTTTCAAGAACAGTATCTAAGCAGACTTCCAAGAAAATAGTCAGTTGCTTTCTCTGAGAATTAAGCCACATTGTATCCCAGGTTTGATTTCTAAAGACTGATTTTTTATTAAGGTTTTTTTCCTTTCATTTCATCTGCAACACCAGTAACAAATTAAAATATTAAAACTGAATAGATTTTACTTCCTGTGCTTTTTTAGACCTTATCTAAGGGGAAACTTACACCAGCTTGACAGACAATATGCATTCCAGCTCTTGAGTCTCTCTGTAAGTATTATGTACCTGCCTCCTATACTGGTGGAAGGACAGTTTTGCATTAACTAGAAAGCAATTAAACTACATGAGGTAAAGCATCAGAGAGTAGTCCACGTGGGATTCTTTTTCACTCCTAAATTTAATAACCATGTCCTGAGTAAAATTAGTCTAAAGGTAATATAAAAGAGGCAGAGTAGTTTAATTATTGTGTAATATTGAAGGATATTAGCATGACTATTTATCAAAGGATGAGAATAAACCGAACCCAAAACAAAATTTTCCCCTTTTGCATCAAGTAAAGATATTGTTGCAAACACAAACCCTAGCATTAGATTATTTTCAAACAGGCTGATGACATTTTGTACTGAAACCAAGTAAAAGAATTGTTTCATTATTTTCAATTTTGTGAAGGAAGAAAAATTTAATGATTTTAATAATACTGGATTAGTATTTCTGATAGTCTCAAACCATTGGATCAGAATTATTTCCGACTGGAGAGAAGTAGGGCCTTGATCTTTAAAGCCACAGTTCTACAATTGGTATAAACTATCCTGAGATCCAGCTGCTACTGAAAGATGCAGCTCCACCACATCCATACTCCCAAGCCTAACATCTGTCTCCTCTGCCCCACAACTACTCAGGACATTGAAGGTACAGATCCAGGTAAGCTTTTTCATAACAAACAGGAACATAAACTTAAAACCAACAGAACTGATTTCCACTCAAGCCATGACTCAGGTTTCCCATTCACATTGCTTCAGAAACAGGAAGTCAGGCTGTGGGAAAAGGTTAAGTCTATTTTGTACATAACATTCATCCAATGAGGAGAGAATATCATCCCATTACAGAAACAAGATCTGAAATACAAATTATTATTTTAAAATGTTTCAAATTTAAATGCAACATTTGGGCACAGATTTAAAACATTTAAATATTTTAAATATTCACAAATCATTTCTTTCCTGTAAATTTTTGAAAGCAATTACTAAAGGTGACTTACCAATTGTCTCTGCACTTAAATGATGATCTTTGCCATAGTGCTCTTAAGGCCTCAAAAGAAAGATGTTGAAGCTCAAACACGAGAGTCATGAAAAGGTCTGCAGTCTGTAAGTGCACAACCACAACTGTAATATTCCTGCTGTGCAGAAATCAGCTTCAGAGAACAGAGCACAGGAGGTTATGCTGGCACTGCCATTGGTTTACAATGTAACCTGAGAGTGAACCCTCCTTTCTTCCCTATGTCCTTATGTTCCTTCCTCATTTGCTTTTCTCTCCAGACTGCAAATATATATAGAGAAGGGCTTTTGCTTTGGTCAGTACCTCAGACAACAGTTCTCAGTGACCACCATGCACACCACTGGCATACAAATGAATAATAAGCCAAAATGCAACAGTGTGGTTACAATCCTGAAAAGAAAGTCATAATCTTCTCAGAGTTTGTATAGCAAGATCATGATTTATGACCAGAGCTGCTGACACAGTTTTGACACAAATGAAACAATGGTCAAACTAACTGCATATTAATCTTAGGTTTATGTGAAAGATCATTTAACTGAGGTTTGGGCAACACTTAGAAGTTTCACTTGAGAACCCTTGGCCTGTGAGAAATTATTCCATCTTACTGGGGAAAAGCCCAGGCAGAACTGCCTTTACCTCTGCAGGCAGCACAGGACTAGCTGGAAACAGAGAGGCAGAAGAGCTGTTCTCTCTCACCAAGAGGAATTGCTACATCATACAGCAGTTATTTTACCTGGCATTTTAAAGGCTAAATAGCACATAGATGTATTCTTCTGAGCCCTGATCCAAAACTCAAGAAAGAAGATAGGTCTCATTACTTGAAAAATTAGCAGAATGTTCAATACAGTGTCTTGTATGTTCATGTCAACTGAACTCTATAATGTGCAAGTTTTAAACGTGGTCCATGTCAGATTCACTTCAATGCTTTATTCACCTCAGATACAAAAGGTTTAGACATAGGACTAAATTTCTGGTCCCAAAGTAAACATTTTTCTTCATGTAAAAGTCATACAAATTCCACTAAGTCGCATTTCCAAAGGTTTGGGGACAGACCTACTTTGACTTCCTGACCTTCCTTCCAGGAGCTACTCCCAAAAACAGTGGAAACATGGAATAATCCAGTGCCAGCATTCGATTTTAAATTTAAGACTGCCAAGCCATTTTCCGTAACAAGAAGCTGTCTTTCAGTAAGAAGTCTGAGTAATTTCTTGCTATTTTGTTTGATAGGCTGAGGGAGTAATTTGTCAGATCCAATATAGTTTATGTTTTTGTTATTTTGTTCCAAAAAGAATGTTTTGTTCTTTTGTTCTCGTATGTGAAGCCCCACCTATGTATTAATTCTGTTAGCCTTTATATTTCCATGTCTAAAATCCAGACCACACACATTCCCTTCTATTTCGTTCCATCCCATCACTACCACTAAGGTCTATTTCAAAAAGAAATTACAAGCGTGGACACTATGGAGCTAGTGAAACAGATAACATTTTATGGTCTATAAAATATTCAGAGAACTGTGTTTTTCTAAAGCATGGGCCTTATGTGCATTTTTCCACAGGCAAATCCACTGAGGGGTGGGGACCTTCACAGATCTCATCACAAGGAGCTGTGTGTGCAGCTGCTGCTGAGCCCAGGTGGCCCATCTGGAGCTGCAGCACAGGTCAGGATAAAACTGCCAGACTGATGTACTTTCAGGTGATACAATTTTAGACTGTAAACTGATTTCATTCTAGTTCACACCTGCTGACTAGACAAGCTGTCATCTAATAACTCCATACAAAATTTTACAGAGAAGCAGCTATTTTTGCTTTCTGATAATAAAGCTTTAGAATGAACTGTCTGACTGGGTGGGCTGTTTTCATTTCTTAAGGTTGGCTCCACTGAAATTGAGTTGTCATTGCAAATTCTTCTTATTTGTAGTATCATAGTAACAAACTACTTTCAAATCTGACTCCCATTCCCACCTCTGAAAGAAACATAAGAAAGCCCTGCTTTTACTCTACATAGAAGCTTGCTTTTCCTTCTTCCTGCTGATCTGCCATATTTTAAAAAAAGAAACCAGGTAAAAGCAAGCAATTAGAATGCTGTATGAGGAAAAAAAACCAAAAAAATAAAACCAACCAAAAATGAAAGATCATGCCCTGAAAGTAAACATTTGGGTCAGACTGGGGTCCAGGAGCAAGGCAAAGCAAACCTGACATACTCTTGCATTCTCAGTGCATACACAGCCACATTCACCAGAGCTATTGACCAAGCACCAAAACCCAGCCAGTCATTGGAAATGCAGCCCCAGCAGAAGTGATGTGACAAGCTTCTCTCCAGCCTCTCACAAGAGAGGGTCCCTTCTCCCCATCCCTTTTTCCATTCTTTGTCAGTAGGCAGCTTGTTCACTTAATGGTCCATTAGCTAATCTACATCCACATTGAAATTCAGTCTTGTCTCATAATAGCATTAAAAAATTAAACAACAACTTTGCTTCCTTGGAAATGACACCATCTCCACCTCCATTTTCTCATCCCTTCACTGTTCTTCCCAGAGTTGGAGATTTTCCCTTCCATTTATTCTTGTTTTTGTGTCCTGAAAGAAATGTATAATCTCACCTCATTCAGAGTCAAACAATAAAGGGACAAACAAGCTCTACATGCATAACAGTGCAGCTGTCTCCCAAGCAACGCTGTGGGCATTCCCATAACTTCTTTCTTGGCCCAAAGCACATTTTATTGGTTGAAATGAGGGATGATAAAGATTCTCTTTGAAATGTCTTGTCACACAGAAAGAACACCCTGAAACAGTGAAAATGGTTGACAACCAATCAAGCCCTCTGCTGAGACAGGCACATGATGAATAATTCACCTCTCTTTTAGGCAGTGGCACAGACAGCAGCCACTTGTGCTAATCTTAGTGATTTAAAAAACAAATTTCCCACACATGAAGCCAGTAGGCCTCTTTGGAGGCAGAAGTGACATCCCACTATCACTGGGAAAAATCACCTACCATTCTTTCAAAGACACTGGATGAAGAGGGTTCCATAGAAGATAGGATTTAGAGAAAGTTTCTCAGGTCCGCTGCAGTAATTTATTTCTTCAACATTTTCCAGGCAGTATGGGACTCTTTAGTCTGTGCCTAAATGCCATTTCATACTGCTGTAACACTGACAACTACATGGAATTAAGCATTATCCTTCCCCTGCTTTTATTCTGCTAGCATCCACCATTATTATATGGCTGTCTTAGCCCTCCATAACTCCAGTCTCCATAGCATGCAGCTAAAAGAGATGGCAGACCTGCTTATTAGTCAGAGATAGAAGTCCATCCCAAAT
Organism: Toxostoma redivivum; assembly: GCA_013397375.1. Classification (NCBI taxonomy): domain Eukaryota; kingdom Metazoa; phylum Chordata; class Aves; order Passeriformes; family Mimidae; genus Toxostoma; species Toxostoma redivivum. Next base: position 719,511 of record VXBI01010283.1, read on the forward strand.
ATTGCAACACCCACAAAGGCCACCCGCTGCCTTCTCCTCAGCCCTGTGCCCAGGCTTTTGTCAGCTGTGATACCAGGTCAGACTGTGATCACCATTTAACAGGTTGGGAGTAAGGTCTGGGGCTGGAATTTATCACAGCTGACTGAAGGTGCTGGCTCCAGCAGCTGTGACTTTCCTGCTCCACCCTGTGCCTTCCCCTGAAGTCTCACACACACAACATGAACCTGTGCTCGTGAATCACAGGTGATACTATGAGAAAGTTGAACACACCCAGGATATCCCTGCAGAGCTGCAATCAGCACTGCACTTTTCTCCAGTCTCCATAAAGCCTCTCCTCCATTCCCCAGTATCTGTGTCCAGCCCAGGGGAAAGATAGGCAGAGCTCCTATTCTTTGACATGGGACTTAATCTAAACAAAGGAAGGTTAGTGCCTTCCATGCTGGGTCTGAAGCTTTCTGTTAACATCACTTGTACCCATGTGCATTTACAGAAGATATCTCAGCCCCTCTGCACAGGAAATAACCTTACTCTAAAATACAAACAATCTAACAAGACAAGAACCTCAAAGGACATGGAATATATCAGGAATGAGCTGACTAAACTCACCAGTGGCAAACTCATGGAGGCACCAATGCCCTGTTTAGTGCCTTTCTCATTAGACCAGACTTGTTTTCTAGTAATATCCTGACCAAAAATTACTTTAAGAGTGTTTTCTTCTGTTTTCACATTTACATTTTTCCCTTCTTTTTCTCTGTAAGAACTTCACTACTAGCAAGAACTACTCAATTTGAAGGATAATGGGATATGAAGTGTCCTCTGTTTGCCCTCAGCTGATCTCAAGTGAACCTTGATTAAGCACCACTGTCAGTTGATCCTTCTGTATTGTACATAACAGGTGTTCTTTACAACCTAACAGGTGTTCTTGGTAACCTCTGAATTTCAGAGATAGGGATCTTCATTTCAAACACAGTGACTATTACTTGACTGATTCAGCTGCTGCCAGTATCAACAAAAAATACAAGACAGGAGTGAGCTAAGGGGACAGGCAGACTCTCCTCTAGAATGGTGGTCATCATAAAAAATATTTAAGCCACTGCCTGTTACACATGACCATCCTATCTTAGCAGTATTCACCAATTAAAATGGTCTAACCAGCAGAGATTCCCTCTGGACCCAAGCAGCATCCCCAGAAAATGATGGTGGTTAGCAGAGTTCATCAGAAGCACAAGGAACCTACCAGCCAAGACTCAAGGCAAGCGCTTCATATGCAGACTGTTTTGAGGGGATGAGGCAATATAAGGATGGAAGAATTCCATAAACATAATAAACATGGAGACAACAGCACTAGCAGGGGTAGTATAAATAGTTTTACCATATCAAATAGATTTACAGTATCAAAACTGCCAGTGACATCCCAAATCAGATACTTTTTATGTTTTTGTTTCTTCACAGCAAAACAAAAATTTGGGACATTTTCTTTCAGATTAATTCAGGATATAGTTCAAAATTGCTTTTGCCTAATATTAAGGGGGATACAGGATATTTTAACGCCTCAGTATGATTTACTGTTTATATAAGAAAATTATATTTGAAAACATTTTCTCTTTCTTTAATTCCACATTCAAAAATGCTCAAAACAATGGAAGGCTTCAGTATTTCAAAACTGCTGCTCTCCTGGTCACCTCTTATCTGTGTAGGAGAACTCCCAGCCCATGAAGAGCCTCCCAAGGAAACAGAGGCTCTGTGTCCAGCTTACCTCATGACTTGCACTGTGTGCTAAGCAAAGCTTCCACACCAGTTCAGTCACTTCTGCCTCAGTGACTTTCCTCTTAGTTACCTCCCTTTCATAGAGAATGTTGGTGACATACAGATCCTCAGAGTGCCCTGCAAAAAGAAACATAAAGGAAAAATCATATCTCTGGTGATTGCTGGCCATTTGCTATCATTAACCCTATATGCAAGGGGAAAGTTTCTTTTTGAGCCTTTATTCTCCCTGTAAGAGTTTCTCCAGGCTCATTAAAGCCAAGAGATGAATATGAATGCCTGCAGTTAGGTCGAATTTAAGAACACAACAGAATAAAGACAAGTATGACCCAAAAGAAAGAGTCAGAGAAACAAGGCAAAGATACACATGAATAAAAGCCCTATTTTCCATCCATCCATTTCTTAGTATGGCCCTGCTACTTTACATTCATTACCTTTTCCAGTATCATCTAATCACTAGTCCCACTCTTCAACCACCCAAAAAGTCAACACGAGATCTAAGTGCCAAGAAAAATAAATGGCTTGGCTCTGAACCTCTTCCTGAGGAAGAATCCTATCATCTTATGTTGGTATAATTATAAAGAAAGTGTCCTGGAAATTTGGGAGTTCCTTTAAAAAAAGTACTGAACAACTATTTAGAAGCAGACAAAAAACATGTTCCTCAACATTTAGAGTTCAACTGTGAAATCATTCATCAGGCAAGCTACCCGTTCACTTCAGTAAAATCATTTTCCTAAGGAAACACACAGAGCAAAGAAGGAGTGAAAATTAAAAGAGTTCTCAGACACGGCATGACCTTAGTTCCATTAGGACCTGCAATTTTTTAGGTTCCATTTATATAAAAACTAGGAACTGTTTTTGTATAAATGTTTATATAAAAACTAAGAACTTGTATGGAGAGCATCAGCCTTCCTAGCTCCCTCGGCACTAGGTATGTAAAGTAGATAAAGAGGAGCTGGCCATTCCAGACTGTCACTTTTGGAAACCTACCCAGTTTTGGAGATCCACACAGTTTTGTTAGTGCAAGCCCAAGCCCTCAAAGAAGGGACAGCTCAGCCCAGCCTGTAAAAACACCCACTTTAAAGCAGTTTAATACATTAAAGGTGAAAATCATGGGTGCAAAGTGTTCTCACAGAGGCAAAGCCACAATATTTTTCTAGGTAATAAATTTACTTTACTTTAGCAGAAACATAGTTACTTTTATTGTAGAGAGTCTCTGTGTCCACTTGCAGGAGTTTGAGTGCAGACTGTGTGCGTGTCTCTGCCGCGCTGCCCTGCTGAGGGAGCAGCGCCACGCGGTCTGACTCGCTGCACTTGGCCTCCTCCAGGACCCCGTCCTTGATGCTCTGGACACACTCCAGCTGGGAGGACAGCATCTGCTGCCCGGACTGAGGAGAACAGATACTTCAGGAAGGTTCTTGATGACCTGTGTCAGCCCACCCAATCCTTCCTCTCCCAGCTTCACAGAGGATTCCAGTTCTGGGATAGTGGGATGTCTCTTGTTTACACTTCTAACAGTGTAGAGGTTAAAGCACTCCTTATTTATCATCACTGAAAAACAACTGCTATTAACTGTCAGCATTAAATGGTGTCAATTCATTTCAGTTCACAAAGCCTCGAAGTTAATCAGATATTTTTGGTCAGCAAAGTAGAAAAAAGCAAAAGGCTGGTAAATTATGAATAGCTACTACAATACCAGAAACAGGTAATATTCACCTAAAAAAATAGCACATGATACAAACATTAACTGTATTTTCTGTCAGCAGTGGAAAGTTGCAAGTCTGGCATTTAGAAAAGCTTCTATCTTTCCAAAGTTTTTTACAAATAATAACTTTCTTTTTCTAATGTACTTTTTCATACTTCTCTCTACTCCTCCCTTCCACAATCTATTTTCAATTTACCTCTATAATATATTTTAATGAGAGTTTAATCCAGGTGCCTAACAACCTCTTGCATTTATACTATAACATTCATCAACTACAATGTAAACTTGCATTAAAACAAATTTTGTGAGTAACAGACACTACAGGGAGAATAATATTCACCATTTCTTTGCTAAGAACTCAAGCTTGGGCAAACACTCTCTTCAAATAAGTCAAAAGCAAGAGTCAGTGTCATTCCCCAAAACTTACTGATGCATGAGGAAGAGCAACAGACTGCATAGAAGTCAAAGCAGAAGAGCGATGGGAGCAGAGGTTTAAGTCCCTTGTCTTTACAAGAATGGGACCCTTTTGCTGATACTTGGTTGGACATATTCCCAAGACATCCACCTAGTAATAAACATACACTGTTGAATCACACATGCACCCATAAAATACAAGGAGATAGTGTAGGTGATTGCAATTAGTTTTAAAAATTACTTTCTTTGTAATAACAACAGAGATCTAAATTCTCCCTTGCAGAACACCAGACTTGCCACAAAAACCATGAAAAGGCAAATAATTTTAAAGACTTTGGTCAAGTTTATAGTAGCAAGGCTGTGTTGGTTCGTTTAATTTCACTGTATTATTCTGAATCATATCATTTACAGACATATGCTTTTTTATTCAAGATTTTATGGGCATGCAGGGAAGCATTAATTCAGAAGAGCATTACTAAGCAGAGTTAACTTCAATTACATATGGGTGTGCCAGGCCCTGTTGCAGAACATCCCTTTAAGCATTGACACACAGCAGTAGCCTGAGAATGAGGCTGAAGGTCAGCCTAGAGACAGCTCTTCACAAGAGGACTGCAGCCCCTGAGGTGTGTCAGCTGCACCCACGCACTCACTCAGGGGACAGAAGGGGATGCTGGGCTATTTGTTTCAGTGTTACGCAGCAGAAATTGAGCTTAAGCATTGAAATAATTGCAAAGACCTCTGAGAACACAGATCTCAAAACCTCCTGAAATAAATGAAAAAAAGTAAAAAAAATTAATCATTAATTATGAATATTGTATTTTCTCCATAGAACAGGTAAAGCCCTTGCACTGGAACTCAGATAACCAAGTAGTGTATTCCAAGCCTCAACAAGAATGCAAATTATAGATGATTTTAGAACATTCACTACAAGAAGCAATCAGATGACTGCCACTGTCTGCTGAACCAAGTGACAAAACCCTTTATTTATTTGCAAGTGGAGTAGCCTAAATGTGTACAAGAGCTAAGATCACCTCAGAGCATGACTGACAGTCTCACCTCCTCAACAACTGCACCAGCAGGTGCTGTCTGCAGGATGCTGAGAATGCCTCGCTTGATGTTCAGTGCCCAGGTCTGTTCACTCTTCACAGGACAGAGCTTCAGTACTTTCCCGTCACGGAGAGAAAAATGAAGAGGATGCTGTTCTAGTATTCCCCTGCAATAAAAGAGTTTATCATTTCTTGCTTCAAAGAGTGAAAGTCAATTTATGACATTAGACCCAGATTTTTCTCAACAGAGCTGTTCTTCCACAATGGAATTGTCTCACTGGGTATCTCCATTCTTTACAGCAAGCATCAATTCTTCATAAATTCAGCCTAACCCAAGGAGTCCTTAAAAAACCCTGTGAAACCCTAAAAACAAATCTTCTCAAGATAATCACAGCATCCTCAACATATCTGTAACACTTAATAAAAGCAGTCCTTGCAAATTATTTACAAGTAAATGTACTTAATGACAATGATTCTTATTTAATTAAGAGAGAAATTCCATTTTATGATTCAAGGTGCCTTTAGCTTTGGTAGGCATATCTGAATTGCAAAGTAACTGCACCATTCCTTTTCAGCTGTGATGCACACAAGAACAACTGCTTCCCAATTAACCCATATCTTCCTGCTCTGCTAGGTGTGCATACTTGAGCTCTATCCCAAAATTATTCCCCAATCTTGGCTGTCAGTGCACTTACTAATGCTTTTGCTATCCTGGATTGAGACTACAGTGTTTTCTACCTTTCCTAGAGATCACTTTTAAACATTGATTTTCACTCCTAATGTAACATATTTTAACCATATATTTTCCCGCGAAATGGGGAAAACCAAACCACCCAAAGGAAGAATTCTATATTAGCCCATTGGTCAGCTCCCATACAGGGAGATAGACAGTTCATCTGCACATTAACTGGGGCCCTAACTATTTCTCTAATCAATCAGGTCACAAAGTAAGAGATAAAACTGTAATACACCAACATCTGGATAAAGTCCTTCCAGAAGAGACTGGGCATATATCCTATAGGATAAGGGTTTCTGAACTCCTAGGCAACTGAGCCTGTTTTTGCTACTATCTGTGGATATTACATGCATGTTCAGAGGACAAGCTAGACTACTGTATATTCACAATAGGCTGAGGCAAATGCTAATAAGGCTCACTTGTCTGAATAATTATTTTGAATAGCCAAACTTCACTGAATGCTTTCTTTGCTACCTCTTTTTTTTTTTTTGCTTCTCTGCAAAGAACAAAACACAACTCCCCTTATTGTTATGAAAATCTTGCAAATAACTTCACAGAAGATGTGCCTGTACACTCATTTGAACTCTGATACCACTGCCCATAGAGAGAACACAAAGTTCTTCATGATGAATATAAAAAGAAATGCATTTACTTCAAACTTGCTCTTTTTGACCCTTTGAATTGAATCAATTACCCCAGCTCTCAGTGTTGTTTAAAGGCTGAGAATCCAAGTGGCAGGACAAAGAGGAAGATTACAAGGCTGAGCTTAATCAGATAAGAGAATTGCTTTTTTTTTGGATGGCACAAGTAGCATCAGCTCTCTGGGAAAATTTCACAGTTTGAGATCTTTTTGTATAGCCATCTACACTGGAGACTATACCTTGGCAAGTCAGTGAGAAGCTCACTGACATATGTTATGAATGAGCTACTAAACCTAAATACAGAAAAGGAAGAAAATCTTATTGGACAAATAAATAAAATATAAATATACCCTGGAAGAAAAAACCACAATGTTTTGCCTTATGAGAATCTTCTAAACCAAGAAGTTCTGAAATGTACTGCAAAACTCAAGAGTCTGTAGAAATAACATCTGCAGCTCTGAGAGCTGTGATCCACATGTGCTGCTGGAGGCCTGGGGGATTTGTACTCAGAATAATCTCACTTAACAAAAAAAAAAATAACAAACCCCACACCAAAAAGTAAACAGAGTATGAAACAGAGTGAACAATGTCCAGTCAAGCTGCTGCTAAGCCATATAGTTTCAAAAAACCCCAAAAAACAGATTAGAAGCTTTTCTACCTTAGACTGTCTATTTCCTTCAGAGACTCCTCTCTGGATGCAAAACTTTTCTTAATCTGTACATCTTGCACCTAGGAGCAAAGATTATAAGAATATATTTCGTTGTCAAGAGGAACTTGTGGATTTATCACATCAGGATATCCACACAGAATGTCACAGACTCTGAACAAAGGCTTAGTGTTGCAACAGAACTGCATTAGCCCCATCTTCAGGTGGCATATCTGAGGAAGTTTCCAGAAAGTTCTTCTATGAAGTTTCACTTACTATTAAACACATTTTATACAGCACTATTATATTCCTTTCACTGTCAAACCACTAACCAGAAAATTTTTATCTATGTGCTAGGACAGGGATAACTATCCTCTCCTTTGTTGGCCTCGTATGCGTGCATTTAGCAGACACACGTCAGCCCCCCAGCAAAACCAATGAATTATCCCCTCTGTTAACCTGAAGGAAAACCCAAGAAGCTGAGAAATTTATTTTCCCTGCTGGTCCCATAGTTCTCCACCTGGCCTACCACAGGGCTCACGCCAGGAGAAATTCTGCAATTTGAAAGTGCCCTGTTGCTCTTGCACTGAGAGACAGATCTCCTGTTGTGATGAATAGAGTGTTACAAGACTGAATTTGACACTGGGCTAGGAATGGCACCAACCCAGCACATCATACAGGTTTCTCAAGTTCTCTTTAAAATGCTTGTTATTTTAAAATTACTGCTACAGATATGAAAGTGCTTTAAAGTAAACCAAGTTCCTTTCAGTGACTGGCTTTAGTTCTGCACCTCATGTAACAAAACAGTGAAACTGTTGTGCCACTTAGAAAAGAAAACAATTATTTGCTTAATTTGCATTCTAAAACTGGCAAATGCCTAATTTCAAGTTGTGGTGCACCAAAGCAATACTGCAACTCTAATTATGAGATCCAGAATTGAACTGGATTTTAATTACAAGAAAAACAAATGTTTGAAATGTAGCAATAATCTCAAAGCAAAACAAGATTCCACATCAGCTCATCCCAATCACACAGACAATTATGATAATACTTACTTTCAAAACCATCTGGCAACTCCCCAATACTTCAATGATCACTGTGCTCTCCAGAGAGATGCCACTGCTTTTGTAAGTATTTCCCTGCAGGAATGTGTTGGTGACTGCTGAATACCTGTAGCTGTACCTAGCTCTTTTGGGGAAATATGATGCAGTGTATCCTAGGAAATAGACAAACAAAAAAGGAGGATTATTTTTAGTCTATTAAACTTCCCCTTCTCTCTAATTGTTTTCTGTCTTTTAATCTTTCAGCCACTGAAATCAGCTAAGCAAAGGGATGGATATTCAGATTGTTCCCTTCCCACCTGGACTTTCAACTGAAAGAATTGAGTTTCTGAAAGCACCCTGCATGCTGGCCATAGCTGCTGTAGGGAAGGTGAAAAGACTTCCCCCCTCCCAAGCACATAACCTCACAATTTCCTTCAAGGCAAGAAGTTAATTTCCGAGAGCAGAAAAGGAATGTAATGCATCTACAGCACGATGCTCTTTCGACACCTTTCAGAGAGCAGCAAAGCAGGAGCTTCACCACAGCAAGATGAAATAGATCTGCTTTTCAGCCCATGGTTGAGCTTAGTTTCACACTGGTTTAGTCCTTTGCTCAGCTCTAATGCTCAGGAGTTTTTCAGAGTTCACAAAATGCAAACTTCAGGCAGGTGTGGGTCTGGTAAACCTTAGTGGAACTTCTCTGCTACTTCCATGAATGCTGATCCCTCAGCCATTGTGACTGCTGTGTTAGGGTGTTAACCCTTTAGTTGTGGCAGAGTAAAGAGACACAGTCACACGGTCATTCTCAGGATGGAAGAGAAGACGAGAAGATGAAGTTTATTCAGAAACTCACTGCTTAAATAACACAACTCACAACAACGAGAACAGAGTAAATATGGTTGGTCCAGAGAGAGGACACCCCGTTCCCAGGGTCTGTTAACAGCAAACAGGTGTCTTTATCTTTATTATTATTTCCTCTGTGTTTTGACCAATTTATCTTTCCTGGGAAAGGCTTCTTGGCCTTCAGCTGAAACAGTTTATCTGCCTGAGAAATGGTTCAAAGAACAGAGCTGAAAGGCTCTGGCCTGGAATAATTTTTCAGGCTGTTCTGTAACAATACTACAAGATATAAGTACCATTCTTCTCAGAATACAACATCCCTGCAGAAGTTTTCAAATTCCTCTTTCCTTATCATATAAAAAGCCTGAATACAATCTTGTTTTACTCACCTGCACATTCTGCAAAACAGGAAGCTCCATAACTTAACCTCTCTGAGGATCCTGCAAGGACAGGTAACAGAACAGAAAAGCAGTGCAAATTTTTGTGCAGCTCAGCATGGACCTGCTGCTCCTGAATTTCAGTGAAATTACTGAAATCAAAGCATGGTCCTCCAAATTAACTAATAAAACCATGAGAGTTTTCCTATCAAGTATACAGACTGACACAATCTCACTTTTGCTTTCAGAATGCTGAAGGAAGATGCACTATTTAATGCATCCTCTCCAGGGAGGGTGCTCTCCCACCTACCCAGTACCACCCAAAGAACTCAGTGAAGCAAACTGCTACACTACACTAAAAATCCAGACAAAGCTGCTACAAGAATTACTACAAACCTACAAGATGTAATATAATTTTCTGAAGTTTTGCCAGTGAGAACATTTCTTAGCAGAAATATTCTGCACTGAGAGTGATCAGTCTTAGCAGAGGAAAAATTTCATCTACTTACTCCCTGAAGCTCCAGTCACAACAGCACAGAGTAAAATGATGGCGAGCAACCCTGTGGCCATCGAAATCACCTCCTCAGAACAGAAGTTAACAAAACCACATCGGTTCTGCTCTCAAAGGCACCTCTGAGCAAGGCACTGAAAGAAAATTTCCTTCACAAAGCAGGAGCTCACTATTTCAACTCCCCTCTTCTAGACAGAGGAGGGGCTCTGGCAGGGTAGCCTGCAGAGGGGAGGGAGAGGTTGTAGTAAGAGGGAGAGACAGACTCAGACATTACCACTGATCCCATCCTCAACAGCATTTCAGCCTTTTTGCAAGAGAAGAGAAAGAGAATTAATCTATTAGAAATCACACAAAACTGCAAGGAAAAGAAATGAGCTATTCGACATCAAAACAGAGCAAATGCTCAGAACAATCCCATGCAGTGACTTTAAACTAAATAAACAAATGTAAAAGTCACTCTAGCAATCACTCCTTGATGATTAATCTACCAAAAAAGCACATAGGATGAAAGCCAGAGCTTTGAGACTAAAGGGAAGGTGTTTCCTTTGGGAGCAAGCAAATTCATGGGAGGCAGCTCATCCCACCAAAGTCCCAAAACTCAAATGGGTGAAATTGTGTGTGAATAATCAGAGATTTCTTTGTGGAAAATTACTTGCTGAGTTTGGCGTTTTCACTCTGCTAAGCTATTCAGTCTGGTACTCAATATAATTTTTCATTTAAGAGTACAGCTCATCTGAGCATAGTATGTACTCCATGTAAGCAGTCATTTAGTTCTTGGTCTACTATCAGCAGTAGGGATAGAAGCAGGAAAGTTAATAACTGGGCAGGAACATAAAAACATCATGAATTTATTGCCCAGTTTCCACACCAGTCTGACTTTTAACTGTTTATATAAAAAGATTTTTCAACACATTTAACATAGTTATTGGAAAAAAATCTTTAAAACATAAAATTTGCCTCAAAGTCAGTAGGAACATCAACACTGAAAACAGAATTTCTGCTTTATCATGACACTGGTTCAAGTGCAGAGTGTAACTTAGGCTTTCTAAAATAACCTAATTTGCATTTTAATCTCAAGTTTTAGCTTAGTAGCTTCCCATTTCTTAGGGAAGAAACTATACTAATAAAAAAAAGAATAAAAATATCTTATAGTAGGACTATGAGCATGGTCAAGAATTTATAAATCTGAACTTGCTTGAATCTTGACAATTTCATAAGGCCAAGAACAAAAAAACTCATGAACAAAACTCTAGGGCTTTTTTTGATAAAAATATTTCAAACAGCTGTTTTCAGCAGAGCACAAATTTGGGGCAGTTTTTATTAAAATATCTAAACACAGAATTAAATTCCTGAATAGTAGCTGGGCCCTAAATGCACACTGAAGTCAAACTTTTAAGATAAATTATCACATAAGTGTCCTGTGCGCTTGGCTCATGTGACATCCCTCATGTAGTGTTTGGCAAGTGCAGGATGGAGCCCAAGACCCAACATCTTGTACCTATTTTTTCCTACACCACGCCAGGTGAGGTTTTTCTAAAAAAACAAAACACCACCCCCAAAAAGAAAAAGAACCTGCTGAAGAGAGATTTCCAGCATATTGCTGTCCTAGATAATCTTTAAAAATGGAAGAAAACCTGGCACACATACTGCAAACGCACTGGTTTAATGACACACAAGAGACCCACGCTGGCTGAAAGTCTCAGAAAAGTATTCATCCATTCTAATGGATACTGTACTCAACTTTGGAAAATCAATTTAATAAAAAGCACCATCTGTCACACAACAGGGTAAGCCTGTCTGCAGACACTGAGAACTGTTCACCATTATTGCCAAGAAAGCCTGAGCTTTTATAAATTGGCAAAGTCTGCTTTGTACAGGCCCCACAAATAATATTAAATTAATATTATCGCAACACTGACTTTTGCCCTAACAACAGAAGCCAGGAGGGAAGTGCCCTTGGCCAGGATCCCACTCCCACCTGCGCGTTCACCGCCCCTCCTCCTGCCTGCGGAGCCCTCCATGGCCGGGAGCTCCGCCCGGGTACGGACCCGAATCGAGCCCGCGGGGCCTTCGCAGCACCGGGCACGGCCCGGACCGCCCCGCACAGCACCGGGCACGGCCCGGACCGCCCCGCACAGCACCGGGCACCTCCTGGAACAGGGGCCCGAACACCCACCAGCTTCTGGAGAAAACGCCGCGAAAGCACTGCGAGGCACCAACGCTTCCCAGGGCGCTTTCGCAGCCGAAATGAAGCGGTGGAGGGGCCATCTGTCCGCCCCAGGGCTGTGGCAGCGGCCGCTCCCCGGCGAACTGTCCCAGGCTCGGCCCCCGAGCGCCGAGCAGCAGCCGAGGAACCCGCGGCACAGCCGGGGCGAGGGCGGGCAGAGAGAAAGGGCCAGCGATGGCTGCGGGCAAACAGCGGGATGGGGCCGCACCTCCAGTCCGCTGTCCACTCCTGGGCCTCTCGCAACAAGGACACCGAGCTGATGCAGCGTGACCAGAGACGGGCAGTGGAGCTCCTCATCAAGACATGAGCAACAGCTGAGGGATCTGCGGGCCTCATTCTGGAGAAAAGAAGTCTCAGGAAGGACCTTCCCTTTCGTGAAAGAATGGTCAGGCACTGGAACAGGCTGTGCAGGGAAGTGCTGCAATCACCATCCCTGGAAGCATTCAGAAAATACGTCCATGTCATGCTTAGGGACATGGCTGAAAGGTGGAGCTGGCAGGTTGATGGTTGGACTCAGTGATTTCAGAGGTCTTTTCCAACCTTAGCGCTGGTATGATTCTATTATGGTAGGGTAAAAAAAAATTCTTCAGCGCTCCTTCATGAACAATAAAAGTATTTTGTGAGGCACGTGCCTGAGGTAACTTCTGTGCTAGTTAGCAAGACTTAGAGCACTCAGATTAGCATCACGAGAAGGTACTTCAGAGGCTGTGGGGAGCAAAAGATATAAATTGCTTTGGGTTTGTCTTTTTTTCCCCCCTAATGCTTTTGCAAATCCCTTCCTGTTACATTCAGATGCACTGTGGCTTTAAGTCCTAGAGCAGCGTCTGTCATACACCCTGGTAAGGCGATGGTCCTCTGGAGCTCATTGAAGCTGCTTTTTGGGGGTAATTTTTTGTTACAAAGACAAAGCTGTAGCGTGAAGATAAACAGCCAAACACAAAAGGACTTTCAAAAAACCGCCTATTCACTCTTGGTTTATTCTCAACTTGGGCACAGCTACTTTCAGCACCTCTAGACCACACAACTACTTATTCAGACATTACATTTTCACGTTCTTAAACCATCCCCCCCCCAGAAAAAACCCCAACAAAAATCAATTTTAAGTGTTTATAAGAAGCACTTCCTTTGAAATCAGTAGGTTTCACATGTACCTTTTAGTGTCCTAGATGTTTAGATGTGAAAAAGTACTAAGATGCTTATTGGCAAATTTATTTTTATACTGGATTCATACCCAGTATATCATGCGAGTATTCATCTCACCAAAAAAATATTAAAAGTCATCCTAAAGAAAATAAATTCATTCACATTGCAGGATCTTATGAAGCAAATAGGAACACAAAAGTTAATTTCCCATAAAATGCAATCATCTGAACTACAAAAACTATACCTTTGACACAGGACTTGCACTTCTTTTTTGTACTCTGAGGATGACATTATTATATAGTCCATTATTGACCTCCTGCCACTCAGATATTCATTATTAACTAGGTTTGAGTAGACAAATAATTTCTTAAAAAAATCTCCTGTGGTTAGACTGCCAGACAAAATTTCACAAACACTGCAATAAATAGCAGCTTCTTGAAACCACTCTGAACTTGCTTAACCACTCCCTGTTGTAGGGCTATCAGCTGTCTTTTACTTGTTTTAACAATTCTTATTTTGGATCCTCTTTGCATGACAAAATAAGTTCTATTTCCTTCTGGCTCAAGCCTCATCAGAATTTGAACACTGTGCAAGTTCTGTCTATTAAAAATAGAAGTCTAATGAAAATAGCACTGTCAAAGTGTAACAGAAAGCAATCTTAGAAAGCTTATGAAGGTGCATGGAAGGAAGGTTTGACCTGATTCTGTAATGTAAAGCTAGAGGATTTCAGATGGCCTGTGCTTCTTCCTTGTGTGAAAACAGCTAAAGTTCATAAAGTCAGCATTGCTCCTTCTGTATCTTACCTTACCAAGGAAAAACTATTCATACAATACTCACTACCAAAATAACCCAAAAGCTGCTTAATAAAAATAGTAAATATCAGTGCAATAAAACAAACTTGTTTGAGGTACTAACCTTGCCCTCCTGTGCTTTCTGCACCTCAAAAAAACCAACCAAAAAAAAATTAGATGCCAAAAGGAGGGTATTTGCACATGATTAATAGGGATTCTTTCCTACTGCATACAGTGATATTTGATATATATTCCTGGGATGTGAACATGGAACCATATTTTTATGTGTTTGTTTAGTTGCATTGCAAGTGGAAGTTTTACCAACAGCTTTAATTGAAAAAATATTTCTAGTACACAAGTTGTAGGAAAACAACACATTTTCAGTGTGGCTCTGTGGGGGACAGTTGGTCTGCAAGGCAGGCAATGCCAGAGACTAGGCCCAGGTGATACTCAGAAAAATTTCTCCCTTAACATTTCAGCCATTCATGTGTTTGGAAACATTCCAAATATTTTAATTTTCCAATTACAAGCACTAGATAGGAAAGGCAAAGTTTTTATTTCAGATAGAGTCAGTCTTAAAAACAAAGAGTAATTTCAACATAATCAAACACAAAGTGCTTCCACACAAAGCAAGTTACACCCTGCATTTGTTTGTCCAAGGTAGGTTTAATAAAGCAGGTTACTTTGACACAGTCTGTACATCATTCCATACAAGAGAACAAACACAGGCTTTGCATTTAAGGAAACACAGCTACAGAAGGGGCAGCAGAAAGCCTTGCAGAATGCTGAATTACAAGGAAGAGCTGCCAACATTGTGTGTCCATTCTCAATCCATACAAGGAACTTAAAGAGAATCAACAGACTGTCCACATAAATCAAAACAAACTTTTTTTGGTATTTTGCATTTTGATTCCAACACCTCAGATTTTCCAACCATAATTTTGGAAAGAAAGGGGAGCTAAGGGAGTAACAACTGAAGACTTACCAAATGAATATATGGCAGGATTACGCAGACCAGACTGACAGGGTACTAAAAGAATTAAAAATCATCCCCACCATGCAAGCAAATACCAGGTTTGGAAACACTGTGAGCTTCATTGCTTCTGTCTTGCTCTGACAATAAACTGCCAAGAAGCACATTTTCTGTGACACCCAGTGGGGGAATTCTCCTTCCCAGTAAGGCAGAAGACTTGCTCGTGTTACCAGAACAGAAAGTTCAATGCAGCTTCACCCAAGCCCTTCAAGAATATGGACAGCAGTATGGTGGTGCACCAGCAGACAAAAGCACTTGTTGGTACCATGTCATCAAGATGGACAGATACAAAATTACCAGCTTTTTATCTCCATCATCCTCTTGCCAGTAAGTAGCTGCTGATGTACATTCTTACAACATGAGGAGACCAGAAACCTTTTCCAAATACACAAGGAAGCTTCTAAATCCTTGCAGACTGACTCACAAGCAACAGCAGTTTACAAAACCTAATTAAGACAAGGCCTAGAGATTGTACATGTTCTACAAAATTACTGGATTTCAAACATAAAGTGTTGAAAGACTTTTGAAAAACTAACACCAAATATTTACAGAAGGCATGTTTGGTAAGAACAGCAAATGCAGTATTTTTTATTTGTATTTATTTTATTTCTTTTTATCTGTATTTTTATTATTTATTTTTAATTTTACAGCTATTAATACAGTGTTATCAACATAGCCTTTTTTTAAACACCTGTCTGCCTTTTCTGGAGAGGTATCATTTGGAGGTTGGACATTAGGAAGAAGATTTTTACAGAAAGGGTGATCACACATTGGAATGGGCTGCCCAGGGAGATGGTGGAGCCACTGTCCCTGGAGATATTTAAGAAAAGATTGGGTGTGGTATTCAGCATCATGGTCTGGTTGATAAGGTGGCATTAAGACACAGGTTGGACATGATGATCTCAAAGACCTTTTCCAACCCAGCTGATTTTGTGATTCGGATTCTGTGATACACATCAAAATGTTTGATCAAGTTGCTTACGACACAGAAATTACTTCAACCTTCAGAGACTCATTCCCTAAGTTTTTGTGATTATCATCTTAAGCATATCCAGCTTAAGTTTCTAAAAGCAGAATTAATCTTTAATTTAATTTAGAAAAATCAGAGAAACTCCTTAACAAACATTTTACCTTCTTAATAAAGAAACAATAATTAATGAGCAGGTCAACAACTAAAAGCCCAGGTGTTTTATTTATGTCTTTCAGGTGGAATTCAAGCCTTAAGATAAGGCTGAGGCTTGTTTATGATCCATCAGCTAACTTATGTAAATGTACAAGGAAGTCTTCCAATGTTCTAACCAAGGCTCTCCAGGCATTTCCACTGGGATGAAGAAAACACTTTACAGACTTTCAATCAGCAGTAAGATAGCCTCCAGCCTAACAAAACCCACTGAACAAATAGCTTCTATATGAACACTTTGGCTTCAGATTAGAGACATGACTAGACCTGAAACTGGCAAAAGAATTCAGATACTAGATTCATTCATTATCTTTGCACAACAACCTGAGTTGTCGATTTGCAAAAGCTACTGCCAAGAAGGAAGAAGAAGCCTTTAGATTTGGTTATCTTCCACCTACAGAATTTTTAAAATGAATTCTAGTGCTCATGAAAAGATGACAACACACGATTTCTTTTTTCGAAGAGGAGCACCTGTCTCTGAGGCAACTCCCTGCAAGTTCATAAACAGCGCTGCTGCCAAAGCATGAGCCTAAATAGTTCTCCATACACATCCTCCTCTGTTCTGTGCTGAGAATTTACGGTCTCAATGCAAACACAATGTGCAACAGACCTGAGACAAGATTAACTGAAGAACATCACCAACCTGTTCTGCATAAAGCAAAAAGGGAAACACTCCACTGCTCTCCACTGGTGCTGGACCTGAGTGGCCCATACAGATTAGGTATGCTTTTTACATACCTAAGTGAGACTCCTCTCAAGCAAATGCATATTCAAACCATCTAGCAATAAACATTACTTTTTATTGGTTTCCAGTGAAAGGATGCACAGAAAAAATAGGAAGTCTCCATGAAGCTTCAGAGAGGCTTGTAGAGATGCTGAACAACTTCACCCATCAATGTTTTTTAAATACTGCCTATAAACGTTTGTAAGAACCAAGAAGAGCACTGCATTTTGGACAGGTGTGATCCACATCCTTTAGGGCATCAATGCAGAAGGGAATTAAGCAGCAGCCTGCTATACACCTGCGAAGGCAAAAAAAAAGAGAAAAACACTGCTTTACCACTTTTTATACACACAAGAAGATAAAATGCATTTTGTCCAAAAGCCATTAGTAAAACTGATGCCATAAGCTTTAGGAAGAAGACACACATGGCTATGGAGTCCGTTACCATAAGGTTCCAGAACTGCTTTAAGGTCCTGTAGGACACACATGCAGATTTAGGCTATTTGAACCACAAAAGCTCAGGTCCCACAAAGCAAAACTGAGAGCTCCCTTACACGTTAGAGCTAAAAGAAGTCAAGGTAAAAGTACAAATTGGAGTTGACCTACCCCATCAGGCAGAGGCCACCACATGACAGCCAGGTCAAAGCTCCTGAGTCATACGAGAGACGTGTCACTATCATCTGGTTACAGGAAGGGCAGCACATCTGAACTGGACGGTCATAAAACAGTACTGGCTGCTGCACATACACCGTCTGAACAGTAACTGAGCAGAGAAACGGCTGCTTACTCCATGAGGAACAGGAAAAAAGAGTAGCAATCAACTTCCTCTAAACCAGGCATAACTGAAATACTTAGGGCTCAGAGCAATGAATAAAATACACAATACACAGAGACAGAGAGAAATCACCATGGCATTTCCTAATGCAGAAATACACTGTCTTAAAAATAAAGCTGCACTAAAAACTGCAGAAAGCCAAATTATGTTATTGATATCAGGGCACACTGAGGGATTCACAAGAATTGATTCACCTTATTCTCTTCAGAAGTATTATTTGGCAAGTGGTGAACACCTGTGAACCAGGATTTTTCATCTTCTGACAAGCACCTATTACACAGCCACTTGACACCACCTTAACATGAGGTACAGAAGAGTTTATAGGAGGCTTACTGGGGTTATTTGCTGGTGGAGGCAGTCCCGTGTGTGGGGGAGGGTTCATTCCCTTCCCATCTGGCTTCTGTCCAGGGCCAGGGATGGGATAGGGGTGAGGATAGTTCATACTGATGCCTACAGCTTCCTCATAAGAAGGTGGTGCAGATGGGACAGGGTTGCCACTTGGAGCAGACATTATATCTGAAACATAAAAGAGAGAAAATCATAACAGAAGGCATTATTTATTAAGGGCAATTGACAAATTAATTAGGCTCAACTCAACAGCAAGAATAGTTAGATTAAAAGGGACTTTAACCAGCATAAAATTAATTGGCTGGTATTTGTTTCTGATAGTTTTAAATGTTAATCTTGATTTCACTGATGTTGTTGCCTACTTCCCATTTCCGTTTCATCATTAATTTCTTGCACTTTGTCCCAACACCAATTCTTCCTCATACTAAAGCTGGGAAGTGAGGCTCCTTTATTAGTATACTAAACTACTAAACTATCTGGCAGTCTCCTACTTCTCCAAGAACACTATTTTCTAATCCCTCTTGTTCACCTGAAAAACTGAACAGTATGATAGGCCACATGGTAGCTGCCAACCAACATGGGCCTGGTTTGTGGTGAAGCTTAAATAATTAAAAAATACTATTTACCTCTGCTGTAATTTGAAATAAGAAGCATTTATATTGAAGGAAAAAGAAACCCAAACAATTAAGCATGTCCAACTGAACTCAAAGCTTTTACAACTATCAAATGTGTCTAAACTTGCCATTTTTGCTTCTTAGCACTGTTTTAATAAGTTTGTAGTGCAACTTTTCCTCCACCAATTGTTATTTTGTTGCAGAGGATAGGACCTATGCTGACCACTGCCAAGAAAGGACCATGGTTTCAATGCAGACTTCCTCTCCTACTCCCCAGCTATCCACTTCCTATAGTCTGCCCACCATCTTCTTCATGGAACAAAGTCTTACAGCATCAATGCTGACCAAGCATCTGCCTTTTCCCCTGTCTCCTAAGAACCAACCAGACAGCTCTCCAAGAGCCACACTCCATTCTGCTGTCGCACATACGATCCCTCTGTACACATGCAAGTCTTTGCACTCTGTACTATCTGGGAAAGGCAAACTGTATTTGGAATATTAATTCTATGGTGCTATGAAAGTTATATAGGAGCTCCAATTCCCATAGCACTACCATGAATGAAAAGAAGGGAAATTGCACTGATACAATTTTCCGGTACAAAAGACAACATGCAAAGAGAAAGAATTTCAGGTGTAAGTATCTGTTGAGGGTGTCACTCCATCCACACTAAACTCGGGTGAGACCCAGCACACAAGTTTCCAACAATGACACAAGCCTTTCCATTCACCCGGAGCTTGGAAAAGTCCCTGGAATACTGCTGATTATCTTCCTCACACTGTGACTGCGGTGTTAGGGTGTTAACCCTTTAGTTGTGGCAGAGTAAAGAGACACAGTCACACAGTCATTCTCAGGATGGAAGAGAAGACGAGAAGACGAAGTTTATTCAAAAACTCACTGCTTAAATAACACAACTCACAACAACGAGAACAGAGTAAATATGGTTGGTCCAGAGAGAAGACACCCCATTCCCAGGGTCTGTTAACAGCAAACAGGTGTCTTTATCTTTATTATTATTTCCTCTGTGTTTTGACCAATTTATCTTTCCTGGGAAAGGCTTCTTGGCCTTCAGCTGAAACAGTTTATCAGCCTGAGAAATGGTTCAAAGAACAGAGCTGAAAGGCTCTGGCCTGGAATAATTTTTCAGGCTGTTCTGTCACAATACTACACTCACACAACACAGCTTTCATCAGGACTTGAGTGAAGTCTATAAACACTTTCATAAAGAAATTATCACAAGTTTGTCACTCTTCCAGGTTACACAGGACTAAGCAGCTGCACTGCAGGCATGGGGATACACCAGCAAACAGCAATGTTTATATATTTCAGGAGTCCCACATTCTTCCCAGCAGATTTAGAAAAAACTTGGAAAGATGCATTACAAAGGGATTGTGTAGTCAGTCAAGTGTGGGTTTTATAGCAGCACGATGGCCAGGACAGGAGCTGGTACAGAAGAACAGACATGGCTACAGGGGCTGGAGCAGTAATTGTGGTAAGCCTGGGATAAACATTGCTCCTTTCCACCTTTCACATACTCACACTGCAGTTTTGACAGAATTAAGAGGGAGCAAGGAGCACTCAAAGATCTTGAAAGTTGGTAAGTTTTTGTAGTAACAAGTATTTCACAGCTATACTTTAAAAAAACCACTAATCTTCTGTTTTCTTTAGAAAAGAGAAGTTTTCTCCTTGTGACTAAACTACAGAGCTGAATCATGATCTACTGGCCCCGCTCAGTGTGCTGGCTGAGGGCGCACAAGAAACCAGGAGGGGACACTGCCAGAACAGCTGACCCCAGCTGACCAAAGGGATATTCCAGACCATAAAGCATCATGCTCAGCAATAAAACCAGGAAGAAGGCTGTTGAGAGGGAAATACTGCTCAGGGACTGGCTGGGCATCGGTTGGTTGGTGGTGAGCAATTGCACTCATTTGCTTCACTTGCTGGATTGTATTTCTCTCTGTTATTTTCCTTTTCATTACAACTATTAAATTATTATTTTTATTTTATTTCTATTATGAAACAGTTTTTATCTCAACCTATGAGGTTTCTCAGACGCTTCCAGTTTCTTCAGGGGTACAGTGAGTGAGCAGCTGTGTGGTACTCAGTTGCCAGGTGGGGTTACTTCTGCTGCTCAGCTCTGCTTCACTGACAAGCAAGTTCTAAGAAATTGAACAACACACTTTCATAGATTTCAAAATGATCATAACTTCCAGCATGAGCACTTCTAGTCCTAATATTTACTTATTTTTTAATTACATTGCATGTTCATTTCTTACCACTAAGTGGTTTTTGAATAACCATTTCAATTTAAATATGATCACTGTGCTTTTTCTGCACTTTCACTTTTTTTTTCTCTTCCTGTAGACAAAAATGAACAGGTCTCAGGTCCACACAGCACTTTGTAGCATCCCTTTTCTTTTTTTAAAGTCTAAAATAAGTGTAGCATAAATAACATGTACAAAGTACTACAGTGAATGGTAAAAAAACAAAACCATGTATGAATTCCTTCAAGTTATCTATCAAAACAAAAATTCCTAATAAACATCAAGATGACAGGACTACAAAAAAGCCTTTTCAAAATAGTGAGCTGCAATGTAACCACAACTTCAGCTTTTCAATTTCTGTTTTCTAATCACCCTTCTGCTTTAAATGTCAGCTTTGAAGAGATATTTGAACCATCACTTCATACAGCCAGTGCAAATGTTAAAGTGTGTTTCACACTCCAAGTCTTGAAAATTACGCTGGGGACAAGGGAAAAAGAAGGTAATAGCCCACCTCTCTGCTTGCTATGTAAAAAACCAACCAACCAAAACCCCATCAGTCACTGCTTACAATTACAGCTATCCTAACCTAGTCTGGCCAAACAAATCTGTTGTTGCCCTTCCCTTAATCTCTTGCTTAAATTTGACACAACTTAATCCCTAAATTGAACAATTGCTACGCAGTCCTCTTCACTAGAAATCCTACATTGCCCTCCAACACCAACGGGCGGTTTAGAGGGCTCCCTGCAGATCAGAGTCTAAGACAGCTATCGGTCAGCAAACCGAGAATTAAATACATGTTGAAGCCTTATTTTTTTTTAACAACCCAGCAGGATATACAGGTTTATCAAAGCACTCAGATTTTTGCAGTGCAAAGCCCTAACACAGTACCTTCCTGGACCACCAGCTTCGTCTGAACTCTGAACAACTTCCTAGTTTACCAACCTGCTGAGAAATATTATCTCAAAGTTGTTTAAATTTCTTAGGCATTTGTGAGAGAATAAAATTCAGTAATCGCAACAAAAAAGACTCTGACATATCATTATTTCAGGAAGAACCAATGGCATTGAGATCACACTGAATTCTATAACTGGCAAAGTAGATACAGTACCGCACGGCGTGTTCTACTGGCAGGAAAGATTTCAGAGGTTCGTGTATTACTTTGACCAAGTAATCAGTAGTTTCGGAATAATCCTGTGAGTGGCTTCCTGTGAGTAACTCCCTCCTCGAGGCAGGGCAGGGCCGGTCCGAGAGGAGCTGCTGCCGCGCGGCTCCCGAGAGAATTCCCTACAAAAGGGCCACCTTCCGCCTGCCACACTTGGGAAATCGAAACTCCGGCCTCGCTCGGCCCCCGCCCGCACCGCCGAGAGCAGGAGCCGTGGCCCACGGCATCTCCCGGACCGCCCCGGCACCGGGCCTGACTGCGGCGCTCGGGACACCGCCGGCTCGTGAAGCCCCAACCTGCCCGCGGTGCCCTGGGGGCTCCTGCGGGGCGGGACCAGCCCCCGAGACACGGCTTCTCCCCCTCCCGCAGCCGGGCCGAGCACTGGGAGCGGCCTGGGGAGGGCAGCGCTCGGGCCCGGGAGCGGCCCCGGCGGACGAGCAAAATCCTCCCCGCCGCCCCGCTCTGCCCTGCCCGCTGCACCGCCAGGCTCCGGGCACAGCCCTTACCGTGTCGAGCCGTGCCCGCCAGCCCGCCTCGCCGCTCCGCTCCTCTCCGCTTCGCCGGCCGCAGCCACCGTCAGCAGGGCTTGTCCCGTCCCGTCCCCGCCCGTTTCCTCCTCCCCTTACCCCTAGAGCAGGCGCCGCGGGGGTTTCGCGGGCGGGCGCTGTGCCGGCCCCAGCCGGGCCCTGCCCCGGGCGCCGCCTCGGCCGCTTCCCCGGCCCCACCGGCAGCGACGCGACGGGACGGGAGCTGTGGAAGTAAAGGCACTCCTGACCCATTTCGCAGTCACGGCGATCGGGAACTCCGCGGTTTTCGCCAAGAGCTCACTCAGATTAAACCAGTAATCTTCAACTTTCCCGTCAACAGCGCAGCCAAACACCACGGTCTGTAACACTGCAGGGAAATCACTTCTCTAGTTCTGCAATACCCCTTACGTTACCAGATCGGATATTTCAGACAACATACAAGAACACACAAAATGATCAACAAAACTTTCAAGTTCAAGATTCAGTGATTTTAGGTAGTGTCTTTACAAGCAATTGAATTGGATTCAGTCTTTGGAAAACACAAGAGTATGTCACTCCTTCTTCTATCTAGCTCCAAGATAAGATAAAAGTAAATTATGTCCAGATCCCTAAATGGGCTTCACAAGGGACTGCTTCACACGCTGGTTTGTATGAATCTACCTTAGACTGACGGGACTTGATAACCCCTGCGGGTTATCAGCAGGGACAGTTCATAAGTCCTTTTGGCTGAAAGCATCTAAAACGCATCAAAGTCTTGGTTTTGTATTTAAATATTTTCTTGAATCTTGCCCTAAAGAACACGCATAAAGCTTCAATTCAAACCCATCCTGGAGCAAGGAGTCAGTTTATAGGATGAAAGGAGGTCTTACCCAAAATGATGATAAACCCAACATGAACCTCTGCAGCCAGAGTAATCTACTGAATCACCTGCAAGTATGGGTGCTTGGGCATGTCATCAGATGTTGAGAGTATTGAGGTCATGAATACGCCAGTCCCCCAGTTTAGGGGGAATAGAGAGTGTGGTGTATGATTCATCAGCACTGAGATTAGAACTAGATTTAGAGGTGAATAAATTTACACCATTATCAAGAAATCGCATTATATATTCTTTTTCTCAAGAGCAGAACATGAGTAATTAGGGCTTTGGTGGCCTGGATTAACTAAAATTGGAAAAATTGCTCTCTTACTAACTAAATCCCCTTCCCCAGGTGGCTATGAGCAGCTTAGGAGGCACAGAAGAGAGAATCCATGACAGAACGCATCTCCCAGGGTGAAATAAGGCATGACCTTCGACTGAAAGCCTTCTTACCCCAGCTGCCATGCTCTCTCACATGTTGTCCTTTGCATCTATTCTAGGCTGGCTCGTGCTCCTCCTTGGGGACCCCAGTAACATTTCTCCTTTTTTACCCTTCTACGGTTTCCACAAAATCTCCAAATAGGCGGCTGGCATCCATTTACTGGTACATGAGTGTATTTCCTCTCACTATCCATCCTCCTTCTCATCCTGCTTACCATTTGCTAATTCTGCCTTTCCAGTCCTTTTGCTGGATGGCACTGGGTAAAAGAAGCATCAGCTTTAGCCAGTCTGTGGCTGGCCAAGTCACCATAGCACCTCTACACAGAAGTCACAATTAATGGAATGTTGCATAGTGGTCAGTGAAACAAATCACTCCATCCAGTTGATGGGTGCTGTGGCCGCCTAAAGTAACAACAAATTGTAATGCTTTCCTGAGGAATATGTATATTCTTTCTTATAAATACTTGTACCACCTTGAGCCAAGCATGCACCTTAGGCAGAGTTATCCTGCCCATCAGGCACCATAAAAAGTAATGCCCTGCTTCTTAATACTACATTTGTGTTAAGGAGTTTTATTCCTGATTCTCAGTGACAAGTTTGTGGGAAATTGTCAGGCTTGCTATGGAGAATTGATGAGGCTGGTTGAGGAAGGACATGGGTTGAGGCGCTTGCTTATATTACACCTGAGTGAGAATTAATCACTGCATGGTGTCTGGGGTAATGTGTAGGGCTCCCAGCCCAGTGTCTCAGCAAAGTAGAGAGTATGCTCACACATTGGTGTGGAGACAGGGCCTCAGCACCCTTATCCACACACAGCAAGCCATGTTAGAAGTAGAAATCTGGTCCTGTGAGATGTGTGGCCAGCAGGCTGAGGAAGGGGATTCTGTGACTCTGCTCCACTCTCATGAAAGTCCACTGCAGGCTGCATCCAGGTCAGTGGCCCCCAATGTAACAAGGGCATGGAGCTCCTGAAGCAAGTCCAGAAATAGCCATGAAGATGTGCCAAGGGCTGCAGCACCTCTGCTATGGAGACAGATGGGAGAGCTGGAGTTGTTCAGCCTGGAGGAGGCTCCAAAGTGACCTTACTGTTCCCTTCAGTACTTGAAAGGGGCCTATAAGAAAATTGGGGACAAACTTTAGCAGGGCCTGTTGCAACAGGAAAAGATATGATGGTTTTAATCTGAAGGGGGGGTTGATTTAGATATAAAAAAGGAGGCTTTTACTATGTTTTTACTATGTGGGTGGTAAACCTTTGTCACAGTTTTCCCAGAGAGGTGGTGGATGCCCCTGGAAATATTGAAGGCAGGGTTGGACAGGGCTCTGAGCAACCTGGCCTACTGAAAGGTGTCTTTGCTCATTGCAGGGGCCTTGGACTTAAATGACATTTAAAGGTCCTTTCTAACTCACACTGTTCTGTGATTCTGTGATGATGATGTGCAGTTGTAAAATGTTGATGGGAGTAAAGATGATCAGGATGGCCTTTACTGCTGCCTCAGCTGAGTGGAGGAGGAAGCAATACTGAAGTATCATGCTTCTGTTCTGCCTTTGATTCAACCAATAATCCCAGCTCAGCCTGACCAAAGGTAACTGAAACCCTCATTATCCCTTATTTACATATGAAACATACATCAACATGCAACTGAGAAAGTGCCTTCCTCCCCACTATCTAAGATGGAAGCAACAGGTAACCAATTATATTTGACTACAGTCTCACCTCCATTTATCGGAAATTATAAAATTTATATTTGAAATCCTCCATGTAGAGGAAGAGAATATGACCCCATTTCACAGACAAGTAGATGGTTTTGCTCCTCTCCTCTCCTCTTTAGTTAAGTTTTGTGTCTCTATGTCAGACCATATCTGGGTAAAACTAAGCTTAATTAACTATGAAGTTAAGTGTAATGAAAAACTGAATTTTTAATTTAGCTTGAAGCTAACTTAGGTTGATTAACCATTGGCTGGTGCCAATGCAGTAGCAGCATTTATCAACAGCAATTCCATATCTGTATTCCTTTTGCTTCAGTAAGTAGCACTGCTTGTGAATCTGTGATTATGGATGTTCTTACTAAACACAACCAGACTAAGTGTCAGAAATTAAGGCCAGCTGCATTCAGCCCCTCCAATCTCCAACACAAGTGGGGTTATTTTTGTGCCAAATTTCATAGTCTACTGGAACAGAGCTGCAGCCCAACAACCTACCTGGGTTGGGCCCCATGAAACCCACAGAGCTTCCCCAAAGCTGCCACCTGCATGTTGGCACTCACAGAAGCTCTCTTCCTGCAGCAGCCCAGGTGACTGGGTGGGGACACAGCCAGTGCCAGCTCAAGGTGTGCATGAGGAAATGTGGTGAGAAACTGATACAGCTGTTTCTCTCCCTCCCTTCCCAATGAGTTGTGTACCTGAAGATTATAAACATAACTCATTTTTAAAAAATCATAAGAAGAAAGGGCCCCATGGCAGTTTCAGAAGCCTGACATACAAACACAGCAGGATGTAACCACGAGAGCTCTGCTCCATCCCCAGTCCCGTGGCAGGGTGTGATCAGCAGCCCTACCTGCTCTATTCACTGTTCAGCTCCTCTCTGCTTTACTGAGTCATCACCAGGGCTGCTAACAGCACTGTGGAAAAGTACACAGAATGCAGTGGATGTTTTGTCATCACACTGATTGCTATTGCAGAACACCAGCAGATGTCAGTTTAGCCCCAAAAATAATTGCATGCTGTCTTTGCTTTTACAGCAGTAGGCTTCTGTAAAAGAAGCTAAATGAAGTTCAAAAGTTGATGTACATTTAAAAGCCTGTAATATGTTCTCAATAACGTGTAAAACAAGTAAATCCTTAATCTCACCTTAAATTCATCCTGCCTGGAAATCACAAGACTTGCACACATACAAATAAATCTTTTTTTATGTGTGTATGTCATTTTACATATACTGATTTGTTGAAGTTAGATAAGAATTTCTTTGCCTCTTGATCATTTCAGCAATACTAGATCCTTATGGAGTTGTACCAGAATGCAGTTGCAGACCAATAATCAATGTACAAAGACAGATTTAAAGAGAAGCAAGCTAGATACATTAAACCAAATAACCTGAAAGAATGTTTGTTTTTTCATTGCTGCTGTAATGGCTGATTCAAGTTGCTAAGCAAACAACAAAAACTCCAACACAATTTCAACAGTTAGTATAATGATACAAGTGTTGAAGTTCCCATGAGAAGCCTCAAAGATGAAAAGATCCCACACCTCAGTGTAAAATGCATGTTCACATTGCTGAGGTGTCCTCAAACCACTGGTGATACCGGTGCAGGATAAATTAATTTCAACTTCCACATGGTCACCTCCAGCCCTGTTGGGCAGAGGAGCAATAGCTAAAGGAACCACTTGAGCTTAGAGATTTTGTTGAGCTCAGACTTTAAGGGTTTCATCAGCTTCCAGACCCACTGTCTGGTAACTTCATCACTTTCTGATTGTACTATGCAGACAATACAGTTTTATCCTCTAGACTGCTTCTGAATGAGTATACATAAAACCTTCTGCAATAATTAAAACTAAGTACAACCATAATATACCTCATCTCCTGTATTATTACTGTAAAACTCCTGATCACAAAATACTTCAGAGGTAACAACTCAATCATTAACAGCTTGCAGAGGCAGGCTGGGTAACACTGCTGTATTGTTTCTGCTTGGATGAGCTCTGTTCAGTATAACCAACTCTACCAATATGTGCTCTTGTCAAACAGCCTGACATTAGAGGTGCCAGACTCATGGGAAGGTGTGGTGCAGTTTGCTTGTGTGAATGAGAGTAGCCTCTGGGCTCAAAGCTGCCAGGAGGTGGGTTACCTTGAATGTTTAAAGGCTTTTTAATGGCTTAAAAAAAGAAAAGCTGTGATAGAGGCTTTTCAGTGTTCATTTGGGAGTTAATAACTTCAACTCAGACTATCCCCAAATAAATTCTGTGATAGAGGGAGCAGGGAAAAAGAAAAAACAAAAAAAAAAAAAAGGAGAGAGAATAGATAGACCACATATACACCCTCCCTTTCAGAAACTACTTAGTGAAGATAAATACCCTTCACAACAGCCACTCGGACACATCTGCCTGTGCTCTCTGGTGAGCTGGGCTTGAAGCTGAGTTTTTCTGACTCATTTTTTTCATCTGCAAAAGTTGGTAGTATGTGGGGTAATATGCTTGTGAAAGATTGGAATATTAATGGATTTATCATGTTAAACAGAAGCAGTATATCAAGTCTAAAACTGCAAATGATCCTCCAGGAATGAAATTGATAGACAGAATTCTGAAGTTAATCCAAATCGAAATATTAGTACTTTGCTGTCCTAGTATTACTTCCTTCTTAATTACAAACTCCCATAGTTATTTGATCATCATAACAACTAATAACAGCTGCCAGACTGCAAAACACAGTACAGCAAAATATTTAAGTATGTAAATCATATTATCTCCCCTAGAGAGTGAGACAGAAGTGTGGTGTCAAAAGAGGTAATGATAGATTTCTTTTTCTCAAAACACTTGGCACTTCACGTAAAGAATTACAAGGAGAATAACCACTCACTGCCAGTAATGGTTCTCCTTGTATGAACAACCAAAAAGAAATTGTTATGATAGAAAACCTTCACCTTTAAAAACAGCAGGTCTGTCCTGATTAAATCATCCATTATTTGATGGATTATCTATTAATGCCATGACAAAACAGAGCAAAAATTATGATTCTCCAACCATTTACCCTTCATCTTCCTACTCCCCTGACAGGGTACAGGAAGGATGTGATTTTAAAAATAAAGCTCCTGATTATTTTTCCTGTAGACAGAACTGAAGCATGATTTCCACTGCTCTGATGTCATTGTTGAATGAAGTAGTGCAAAAATCCCTTCTTCTTACCCTTCCTCCAGAGTAATTCCTGACCTGCTGTTTGGCCAAGATGTGGTATAATCTTGGCATAAATCAGCCTTGCTCTTGTATCTAAACACCAAAATCACTGATCTAAATCTTACAGTAAAGTTCCTGCTATTTTGCTCGAGGCAGCAGCCAGACATGTTTTCATGAAGTGCTTTGATCCAACTCTGTGGATCTAAAGTGAGTAAGGAATGATACAGTATTCTCTTGTGCATAATTCCGATAGAATATTCACACAGCTGTCATTTGGACACCAGAATTATTGTGGTCTAGTTGGGATATAGTAAAGAAATTCATAAATATATATATATATATATATAAAGATTGGGACCGTATTACTGAAAACTCATAGTTCTTCAATAAGGCTTTCCTTCAGGCCTCAAATATCCACTTCTCTTAAAGTCTGTTTCTAGCACTACTCATACATTATGTGTAAAGCTGGATTCCAATAAGCATTTATTTTCTTATGCTCTTCTCACTTTATGAGTTATTGATATTGAGTTATGTATTGGTTTATAATTTCTAGGGGTTTTTACTTAGGCGACATGATTTAGGGGTAGCTTTGACATCATGTTTAGCATTTCAGTTCCCCACCTCTGGCAGGACTGCCTTCATTGAAGCCACTTCAGTGAATCTCAAGTTTTAGCTCAGAAGGGGTCATTTCCTGTTTCAGAAACTCAGAAATTATGTCATATCTTGTCCCTTGACTGTCTGTAGGGAGCAGCAAGCCAGGAAGTTTATCATCTGGGCACAAGTGTCATAGCTACAGAGCTAAAACAGCAGCAGCAATGCCTGCATTACCAGCCATTTACCAAACAGATGACTAATCCTGGTGAAATGCAATCTCATCAGCCATTGCTACACAGTAAGAAAACACTTCTCCAAATTTTCATGCAGCCTTGAGTGGCTTGTTACACTGGATGCCAAATGTTCAGGACATCCCTCGTTTGAAATGAAACCTTGGTCCTTTCAGACTGATCCTTTATGATAAACAAAGCAATCAGTAAACAAGTGAATGTGCTTACACAGACTAGTAATAAAGATAAGTGAACTAGAAAGCCTCACATAGGCTGGTGAGAGCTGGCTGATCTGCTAGGTGCAAAGATTCTGCAAGTCTTGATTGTATGCACAGCTCCTCCTGAATTTGCCCTGCAGCAAAATCATGTGTTCTGTGACACAATCACAACAGAATCTACAGAACTGAAAATAAACTGCTTCTCTGAAAATTTATGGCTCGGTTTTGTCCAGCTCATAAATAACTGTCCAGCACTGGTCAGCAAACACAGTTCCTTATGATTATGACATTGTGCCTGACCTCATTAGTGACATTAATGTAATGCCATTACAGCCAGATATTTTAGAACCTTCAAATACTTGCAACACTTGGGTTTAGTCCCAGATGATTGTTTAGTAAGTCATCAGTTCTCTGAGCAGCTTATGTTACCCTCATTTGTGTGTCTGACCCAGCTGCTTTGCCACTTCCTCGATAGCTTTCAGCACTCCAGAGTTGCCTCACAAATCTATTATAAGGAGTTGCCAGCTCTGTGGCACTAATTCTGTCACACCTGGGTGCTGGGAGAGCTTGGCCACCTTTCCAGGATCCCTGCAGGAGCAATTAAGAACATCTGCCCTAAAGCCAGGAATGGCTCTGTCCACCTACAGGGCAGACACAGCTACCAGCACAATGAACCTTATTATTTCTTTAGTCAGATGGGAGTGACAATTCATCCACTAACTTTTACTAATTAAATCAAATTTAAATTACAGTCTTTTTTATTTTAAACAAAAAATTGAGTCCAAATTAGATTTTAAGTCAGACCAACAGTTGAGGCTGTTTCTTGTTAGAACTGTACTTTCAATGTAACAGCAAAAACATCACCTTTGTAACCATTTTGTTTTAAGTTTTACATACTTGTTTTTGGGAACATTTACCATATATTTTAGAAAAATAGGCAGTGAGTGGGCTGTCTCCAAAGAACTTTACAAAAGGTAAATAATCTCATTCAGCAAGCATAATATTTTGACAAATACTGTGGGGATTAGAGCCTTCCCCATAAAATGAATCCTTATTGCAATTGGAAAGGATTTTTCTCTCACTAAAGAATGATGTAAGAGTTGTCACTTGCATTCTTGCAAGAAAGAATTAAGCTAGTATAGGTCAATAAAGAATACAGATATCTTAATTTGAAATAAATATATTTGTACAATTTGCTTATGTCTGTAATAAGAAAAGTATTTTTGCTTTCGGATTTGAAGCAAAGGAATTTCTAAAATTATTTTCTCCTTATTGTTGGCATATAGCCATTACATTACTTTGACAGATATCTCAGAATTACTTCTGATTGGTTCCCATATGAACATTTTAGGTCATTGATTTAAACTTAATTAATTAGAAAACTGCAGAGAATTTTATATTTGGTAGTTTTACAGCTTGTAACAAGTGAAGCAGAGGAAATCAAACATCCTCAAAAGTAAGTGAACCAAGAAAACTTGGGTAACTTCAATTGAAAAATAAGTGTCCAAGAAGAAAGATTGTTTGTACAGAGCAACAAAATAGCTAACAACAACAAAATAGCAGTTTTATCACACACACAAAATATTATGGTCTTTAAATACTTGACTCAAGGATTCAGACATAGTGCGACTTGTCCACAAGATGGCAGGCACTGTATCCAGAAGGGACTGACACGAAATTTGCTTTGTAATATCGGTGGGGCAAAAAAACCTTCATGGTAATTATCCTTCTTAATTTCTTTATCCTTCTAGGCAAGCCCAGAAAAAAACCTGTCTGTAATTATTTTCTTGGTTTGCTTATGTAATCCAAAAATCTGTTTGCCTCAGAGATAAGCAGACTTCAGTTCAGATGGAAAACAGAAAATGTCTGTCATCCAGGGAAACTAGTTTTTGTCTTTGGTAAGGTTGTAATATTTCTCCCTGCAATGCCTTTGCCTCTTGTCTATGACTTAACTTGGTTCCAGCCACCCAAAATCTCAAACATCTGGTTTTTACCAGGCCACTGCCCAGGACAAGCAGGCAAGAGTGGAAAGGGCTGAGGGTTTAAAGGACTGACCAAACCTGAAAAACTCAGGCAACAGTGAAGGCAACAGTGCTTCATAGGAAGATAAAATTAATAGCTGTCTAGAAGTTATCCCTACATACCTAATAAATAAAGGCATCAAATTCTCAGAGCCCTCACAGGTCTGTTCAGATTAAAAATAAAATCTCTCAATGTTCATTTCCCCCCCTTCAGACTGACCTTGTTGTCATTGCAAACTGGAATTAGCCTAAACCAAGACAACTGGGCAGGCTTTCCTACCCATCTGCTTTCAAGCAGCATGAAGGAAGCTGCCCCTTGGTGGCTCTTCAGAAAACTGAAAGATGTTTGGCCTGTGTCCTACAGACAAACTTCTAAGGGAGTGGAAAATTCCTGCTACAATGGGCAACTGTATGGGAAGTCTCAGAGGCCAACAAGGGGTTTGAGGTGCCACGCAGGAGAGATTTTCAGCAATGCGTACATGAAGTGACTAAATTCCATGGAATTAGAAGTACAACACTGCTCCCACAGAACAAGGTCCCTTTCTAATGTTGACATCATATTCTGTTTGTTCATGATAATTCCACAGAAATGGGCAAGGGTTGTTCTGGGTCACTGCTGCTTCCTCCACCTGCCACAGCTGCAGTTTTGTGCAGAAATCACCTGGGTGATCTGACTGTTGAGAGTGAAAGGAGAAGGTTCCAAGTAATGCCAACAAGGGAATCTCTCAGCTCAGCACAGAGACACTCAGCAGCTACACCGGATCAGTGAACAGGCAGTGCTCTGAGCTATGAACTGGCTGGCACTGAGTGTGAGGTAGAAATGACACTTAGAAGAAATTCATTTTAAGGTTACAATAAATTCAGCTCTGCAGAACTTGAAAAAGCACTCAGAAGTGCAGTAAGTGAAACAGATATGCACTAGAGGCATTTTCTTTTTAACGTTTAAACTAAAGAGACTCTGGAAACTTGGGGCTAAATTTAATTTTACACAAGGTAAAGCAGACTCTCTTTGTGAGAATAAAGAAATACAATTTCATACAACTATAACTCCAACTCCTACTTTGCCCTCCTGTGCTCTATTCCAGCTAGGAAACGCTCCTAAGCATGCACCAGGTCTGCTTACAGGCTTGGGGAAAACACCTGAACCACCCTAAATCCTTGAGAATAAGAAAACTGGGGACAGCTGATGGGTTAAACATTGGTATTCTGAGTAGCCACGTTTCATTTCCTAGTTCCTTTACTGAATTACTCTGTAACAAAGTAATTCCAATTTTACTGCACAGAGCTGCCACAGACAAAATGAGATTAATTGCAGTTACTCAGAGCCCACAGAGGTGACCTCCAGCAAATTACATGAGAAAGCCACGTCCACAGCTGCAAGATGAGGTGAATCAATAAGAACAGAACATGGAATTTCTTCTGTTGCAGATGATTATTGTGTTTTGAGCAAATATGACAGTCCACTATTTATTAGTGTTTGATGACAAAAGAGGGGGGGAAAAGTCAATTTAAAAATCACCCAGGTGCAGAGGTAGAAGTTATACAAATTGTTCATTAAAAATAATAAACCCCAAAAAACTCACCCTTCCCCCAATCCTTCCAAACACCTTATATCCCACACACACAAAATACAACCTGCATTATTTATTTCAGCTCTAAAGTGGGAGCTACATGTCTGTGTAATGTCCCCTTTCCATTTCAAGCACAGAAAGATTTACACAATGTGTAATGGAAATCCCTATCAGAGAAATCTTTTACTCAGACACACAATATTCTCCATGGTATTCCATCTTATTTGAAGTTATACTGCTCCATGAAGTTACTGGAGACTGTTTGCAGCACTATCAGTGTGCTGCCTATCCTGAGAACTTGAAAAATTAGATGAAAAGTTGGTCTTGCAAACCATGCATTTTATTTTATCTTCTATATATCAGTAGGTGTGGACCACTAACTGTATATGATACTATTAATACACTTCCTATTTATTTACTTCTGAGTTGGAATAGGTATACTTTTTTCCAGAATGCCCAAACCATTCAATGTCCAGCCATTGCTGATTAGTTCAGATACTGAGTTTGGATACCTAGAGGAAAAACACAAATGTCAGCTGCAAGAGCAATGTTAAATCAGTGTGAAATCAGCATTTAATTTCCGCATGCAGAGGAATGTGACATACTTTTAAATTAAATGTCAGCCTATCCATATTTTTCAGATTAGTTATGAATGTGAAATATACCCAAGAAAATGGAATTAAAATGGGCAAATTGGTTAAACTCCTGCTGACACATTTAATTTTTATTCTCAGTGTCCTACAATGACCATTCTAAGAAATTAAAGCTTATCTTTTTGTTATAGTAATGAATCAATTTTCAGGTTCTGAATGCAAGGCATAGACCAAAATACTGCATTTATTCCAGTTCAAGCCCTATGTGGAGGCTAGAATTTGTTTATTTGAGGCTAGAATTCAACGACAAACATTGAAGCTGCAATATCATCCTTCTGGAATTGAGACTGTATGTTCAGTCATACATTATTACTCTGGGGATCACTGACCTGAAGAAAAGAGAAAAACCTGCTTTTCTTTGCTTCAGTACAAGCACATTAGATGCTTTTAGCTGTGGTTATCTGAAGCACTAAATGTCAGAGAAATTCAAAACACTCAAACTTTCTTCAGCAAGAGCCGCACTGAATTCCAGATTATAGAGGGAAAGCTGGATGGGTGATAGCCCCGCAAGGATTGTCATTGACAATGCTGCAGTTGCAATTCTGCTCTTTCAGCAGCTGTGCAAAAGTAAACTGGGAAATAGAAATTATTCCCTGGAAACTGTAGTATATACCAGTTAAAGCTGCCCTATTTGAATTTGCAGGATAATGCAAATAGGCCTCCCAGGTAACAATTAGAAATCATACCATCTTTTATGGCTTGAATTAGATAAAATTTGTATCTGAAAAATACCATAGTGCAAAAAATAGTTACAGCACCTTATTAGGACAGTCTATATCAGAATCCTACCAAAAGGACTTGAGCATCAACCTTTGGGATTTCATTCATTTTTGTGCTACACAGCATTGGTTGTCCTTTTGTCTTGGTGTGAAAGACGGGTGTCTGCTAAGGAAGGCAGGAGCCTCTCTTGAAATGCAAAATGTAAACTCCCTCCCTCCAAATTATTTCTTTACTACACACGTTACTCTTAAAATCAGTTTCTCCATCCTTTCCAAGTTGAATGGGATCTGTATTTTTCCACAGCAGCAAGAGCAATTTATCACTACCCACATCAACTACCTTGTTGTAAAACATTGTTCTCTTCCATATCACCCATGCTCCTTTCTAATCTTTTTAAACTTTTACAAATAGATAATTTTCAGATGATTCTAGCTATTCCCTATATGTGAATTAGATTATGTTTTCCTTCTTTCCATCTGCATCAGGATGGCAGAACTACCATCACCCTCTTTCCCTTTAGCTCCTTTATTAATCAGACACAAGTGTGTAACAGCTATTAATAATTAGAGTATGGCAATAAAAGTGAACCTAATTCCACTTCCGTGCTTTCACTATCCACGAGGTATTATTCCTACTCCTGACAAGACCTTTCATCAACTCTGGATCCTCCAGTCATCTTTCTCTTCCACCCTGTGCTTCCATGCCATCCCACCTCTGGAACCCCAGCAGCTCTCCCCTGGCCTCCATCCCTGGTAGCCAGCCCTGGCTGGCTGTGGGAGAGCCGTGGGACCCACAGCAGGGACAGCCTCTGGCCCTGCAGCCCTGTTCTGCTTCATCTCACAGCACCAAGCTTCTGTTTCCATTACACAGGGCCTGCCTGGAGCTACACAAGGTACTGTTGTTTCTCCCAACCACTAAATGCGTGTTCTGAAGGGAATTTATATTTTCAAGGATCCCTGCTGTCAACAGGATTTTCACAGATTGCAAGTTAAAGAACCTATTTGCAGAAAATTACTGTGCAGCTCCTGAACAGTAATTACTCTGACAGCTCCCCAATCTTCTCTCAAAGTGACACTAAATGCACCAAAGTTCAAGACCTGCTTTAAGACCATGAAATAACACATATAAAACACAAGTAAACACACAAAGGCATTCAGGATTGCCAGTAATACAAAATGTTATCCTCCAGAGTGGTTGAAGCTCATCAGATGCTTCGGAGTAATTCAGAATGCTGCTTGACCACATCTAATCTCAGTGCTAATTTATAACCTTGCTTTTCTCTTGATTAGCTTGTAACTGAATATTAATTCAGTGATTAACCTCCAGTAGATTAAAAATAAATAGTTTGAAAGGGAATATAACATAGCCACAAATGGCCTTAAGCATGGTAATGTACAGTTGTTTACCAAGGGCATTCAATCTCAGTTTATTAATCTTTCATTTATATTCTCCTGAAACCACATACAAATATCTTCCTCCTTCTTTCCCCTTCAGAAATCTGTAGGGTAATCTGGACACCACATCCATAGACACAGCAATTTGGAGAAGAGATACTAAAAATACACACTCATAAACTAAATTTTTTGTTCAAAAGAAAAAAAATTGCCAATATTTTGAACCTTAAAATTATTATGAATTAACAAGTAACAGTCATAGATGAAACAGAAATCACCAGTTAAAATAAAGATCAAAAAAAGTTGTTCATGAAAAAAAGCAAGTTTTACTCAAAGAGATACAGGAAAGGGTTAAGAAACATAGAGGTCAAAAATACTTAAGTTTGCTTCTGCAGATTTGGCAGTTTAGGAAAGAATTTGTGTATCACTCACAGATGGATGTTTACTAAAACCATGCCACAGTGAACAAAGTGGTTGAAGCCCATGTATCAAAAGTAATGGAAGTAACACAGATCTTAATATAAGCAAGCTTTACACTCCAGTGGAGAGTGCTCAAACAAATGACTGCAGGAGACATATTCTGAGTTATGAGAACACAGCATTCTGCAAAACTTTGGTTGTACTGCCACAAAGAACAGCTGCATAAAACCACCTTGGATTCTTAAAGGATGCAATATAAATGGTTTCTTTTATAGCCACCTTGCCAGCATCACCAACAACTTTGCTTCTCACCTCCAGCTCCAGTGTGAATATACCACTCACCCAGCATCCCAAGCTATAGCCAAATACTGGAGTGTGTCCAGGCAGCCCCAGAACAAGCACCCTGAGCTCTCAGAGCTACAGGCCTGGGCAGCTCTTCAGAGGGGATGACATAATGGCTTGCAGCTGAAAGGATCCCTTTGAAACAAGCTGCTTTTTCAGAGCTGTATACTGCCTATTTACTCTGCTCCAGCTCATCTGGAAAAGACAAGATAATACAAGTGTTCCCACTCTTCCATGAATTGCTTGAGTTACTGAAATCCTGGACATGACCAAAAAAATGGACTGTGTAATTTTAAGTGTTAGGATTGCATATATTAAAATACATGCTTTTTAATTACAGAAAGAACTAGGTAGAAAATTTAGGAGTTGAAAGCAGATATCTTTATTAATTTTATTTCTAGGGCATGTAATTCCCCATCAAACATGTCTAGATAATGCCTTGCAGCCAGCAGCACCACAACATGCTGAGCTTAGGAGAGAACTGGCTAGTTTGTATCTAGGACATAATTGCTTGGCAATGTTTTAAATAACATTTAAACACTTCCATAAAGTGAAAACTAGGCTTAATGTATTAAAAGCCTCTTTAAACTTAAAAATTCCAGAGAGCCACAATCTCTTAAATTTAACAAACCATTGGCAAATATCTTTCCTCTGAATATCTTATAGTAGGTATGTTAAATTTCAGACCCTGCATTGCTTTCCTCCCACAGGAGACAACACTGGATTGAAGGAGCTGTGCTAGCAAATCCCAGGGCAGAAACCTCCAGGATCTCAAGAAGTGTGGATGAGTCAACCCTACAGCAGAGCTATTGGATCCTGTCCTTTGTCCCTACCTCACTGAAAGCAACACACCCTGAGGAATCTCTGCTGCCATCAGTAATGACAAAAATGTATACTGGATATATATTAGACTAGAAAAGCAACATCTGCTACTGGGTTTGGTTGGTATTAGGGAAACTTGACAAAATTTTTAAAAGAACTTCAAAGCCCTGAAGAGTTGTCTCTTTTCATACCCATAGCATTCAGCTGACACTTTGAAATATGAAAACCAGAACACTACAGGGACATCTCGTATACCTCTCTGTTATGTTTCATACAACTAGGCTGGTTGTATACAGGATAATACCTTACCCTTTCCAGATGTTTAGTCATAAAATCAATGTTTTCACATGCATTTTCTGAACACAGGAGTTAGAGAACACTAGTATTTCATGAAATAGCCCAACAAAACATTTGAAAGCAAAAGGAAGAGCTACACTTCCAAACCCAGACCCAAGCCTAAATAGCTAAAATAACCTCTTCTAACAACCTATCCACTCTACTAAATTCTTGGTGACCATAGGAAATTATTAGCATGGCTTTTTTAGTGATGCCCTAACAAAAACAAATGATAGCACTACATCCTGGACTGTAGATGTGATGAAATCAAGGCTGCATTACTGGCTGGGTGTGCTTTTTAGATTAGAGAAATTACTTAAGCTTTTCATAAAAAGGTTGAAGCTTTTCTGGTGTCAGTCCCCATTCCCACAACCACCACCACTGTACAGATAGAGTTCTGCTGTAAGTACATGCACTTGTATAAAGCACTAGTACTTACTTATCTACTAACAGAACTCATGGTAATGGCAGGGCTCTGCTTCCCCTCAGTCAGTTCAAGTACCTGTTCAGTCAGAACTCACTGTTCCTTCCCCTTCCACAGCAATTAGTGCTGACAGTACAGAACTTGCTGCAGTCCCCACACTGCACCAACACTTGGACCTCAGGCAACGATCCAACATGCAGGGAAATTGGTAGTGACTCTTTATTTAACATAAACCTTAAACATTGGCTTATTTGTTGGAGCCTCTATCTTTGCTACAGTTATTTTATGCACTATTAGCTGCAGAAGCCATAGCAAATCAGGTAATTGGCTGAAACTGGTTTAGAGCCCTATTCATTCCACTTAATTTCAGGCATCTAAGGCATCTGAGCTGTTAATACAGACACCCAAACTGCATAAACAGGTGCCCAGAGACAGCATCCTTTAGCAAGTGCTCGTCTTTGTAATTTATTATTTCCTTTAACTAACTCTGTACTTCTGTGTTTTGTTAAATAAAGGAGGGAAGCCACACTTTTCTGCAGCAGTTCCATTATCTGCAGTCACAACTTTCTGCATCAGGTTTGGAAAACACTTGAACTCTGTGCTCCAACGAAACACTGGTGCAAAGTGCCCTGAAGAGAGCACACCCAGCCTTAAACTCAGAGCACAGTCTGCTTCAGGGGAAAACCAGAGGTTTCTGCAAAGAAACAAAGGAAGACAGACCACACTGCCAGTTTCATTCCTGCCAGACTGTACAGATGACTTAACCACGGGTCTTGTGCTGTGACTTGGCACTTCTTCAGCACCTCCTCATCCTATGAGAAGAAAGATGTGATTTAAAAACAAATGATGTTGAATGTGCTGGGCAGGGTGAGATTGCATTCTGCTGTATTTTTAGTTCTGAGGCCTCGCTCACACAGGAAAGCTACAGAGTCTAAACTGCAGTTTAAAATAAAACAAAATTAATCATATCCAATCTAGTTAAATCAGTGGAAATCACTTCAAGGATACTAATTTAATTTCTACAGATTGTCTCATTGCAGCTCAGCTATTGCAGATACTCATGGTTAAACATTAAAAGCTGCTTCAGACTTAGAAAATTAATTCCAGTATGATTTGAGTAATTTCAAAATTCTATTTATTCTAAGCTATATATGGCAATATACCTTCTGGTACTCTAAATGCTCAAAAATTACAAGCTGAACAAGCGTAAACAGCTTATTCCTTGTAATAACTAAAATCATAACTCGTGGTTTTTCATTCAAAGATCTTCAGTTTTTCTGACAACACTGGCTTAAACACATCAAGTGAAGCTTGTCACTTGACTCACAGACATTCAGTATTTCAATTTATTGTGAAAGTGGAACTTTGTACCTGTAAGTATGGATGACATGAGTACAGAGACTCATGTACAGCTTAATTGCAGAAGAATACCTGCTAAAATACAAGCTATCACAGAAATGAACACAGTTAACAGGAAATTAAAATCTATATATAGATGATATAGCCGTACCTGCAACATGAACAGTGGGGATAAAGCTCCTCTCTTTCTCTCTCAATAACATAACCTCAACTTGCTAGTTTTCACCATATGAAAACTTGATTGTTTATACTTGATTCTGATTTTATTTCTTCGTATTAATTTCCAATTCAGTGAACTGGCTACAACAGAGGTTAAAAGGGGTAGTGAGTACTATTCTTCCTTGTACAGTGCCTTTGCAATAGTCACAGCAGATTGTGTCAGGATTCTTTTCTCTCCTCATTCCTTCATTTTGGGAGTGAAGATTGTGCCTGATTGCATCAATGTAAATGACACTCTCCTAGTGCTGCCAGTACTACTGCAGATTTCCATCAGCAAGGCTTTCAAGACTAAAGGAATGCCAAGCACACCTGCCTCTGTTTCTCTCCCTTGTGTCCTTACCCTTGCAGGACTCATGCAAGTCAGGAGCTGCCTGCCTCTCACCACAGGCAGGAATTGTTGAGGAATGAGGGCCAGACTGCCCCGGAGATCTGCATGGATTGAGGGAGGAAATGAATGTTTGTGCCATATGAATCTTCTGACACTAACAATGACTTACCCAACTGCAGTCTTCTTAGCTTTCATCAGGAAAAAGTACTACACAGAAGCCACTAAAGCATTTTCCTCAACTGTAACAGCAGTACATATATAGTCATATATACAGAGAATTTGTGCTTTTAGAAATGATGGCAAAAAAGAAGCACAGCAGCAGGTCTGACTAAAGGAGTATGTGGGTAGGGATGACATCACACAGAGGTGTGAAATAGGCCTAAAACTGTAAAATGGAATAATTCAAAATCAAAGAAATTCAACAGTAAAATACCAGACAGATTGTGTGCGGGATTTTGACAGGACTGTGCACATTCCTTAAGCCTCAAAGAATTTCACCTCAGAATTGGCAGGAAGTGTGGCATCCTTTATGTAATGTCCTGGAGACACTCTGGGAATTGAAGGAAAATGTAGAAATATAACTCATTCCCCCTGTTAAGGGAGTTTCCATTCAGCAACTCCTGCATTATATCCGTAGCACTTCATTTCCTTAAACACCTTTGGATTCTCTAGCAGAAAGAGGGCAGCACAGTAATGTTGGAGATCTAGAAGAAATTAGATGACTTTCAAAAACACTTCAGTGTCAGGTTTAAACTCTTCTACTTCATATCCAAAAAACATATTAAAATAGAGGTTGGGGAAAAAGAGAATACTAAATCCACAATGTACTGGTTTTGCTTCCTATCTGACAATTTATATCTTCTGTTGAGCCATAATGAGATCTGATGTTAAATGACAAGCTTCTTTCATGCTGCCAAGATTCTAATGAGCTGCCTTCCCAGCTTTCTGAATGAGGAACAAGATTCCTTTCCCATAGAAAATTCTGGGGAGTGGAGAGGCAGCAGACACATGGCAGCAGTGGCAGGAGAACTGCATGGACTGCAGCACTGGCCAGGATATTGGGAAAGCTGTGGAAGAGGAACATTGTTCCCCTCACAAAAGAGGCTTTTATAATGCCAGAATCTCACAAGTGAGGATTGGACACAATGCAGCACACACACAATGCTCCATTCATTCCTCTGGAAGGAATGAACCACTCTCACCCAAACACAAAACAAAAATTGGATTCCTTACAAGAAAAGCTCAGTGTATGTCAAAGTCTACATCACTGCACTGTGATAACAAGCTTTGAAGTATCAAAAGGCACACACATTTTATTTTGCTGATGGATTGCAGAAACATTTCACTTCCTACATGAAATGCTAAACAGGACTTTGCTTCCACCCACACTCATACATTCATAAAGACTGGTGTGTTGTGGTACCTAAACTTCACAGAAAACTGGTCAAATGCTATAGGAAAATTGAGGATGGGTCAATTTATGGTAAAATCTCTTTATAGAGCTCTTCTTCAACTGTATAGAATACAGCTATAGAAAGAAGACTTGAGAAATAACATCCCCAGAAATTACAAATGAAGGAGGTCTCATCTTACTGCTTTTTATACATAGACTGTGGTGTTCCCCTGTCTGTGAGCTGTGCCTTCACACTCTGCTTCCATAAAACTGAGGTGGGTTTAGATCTGTGGGGATTCTTACATAAGAGCTTGATTCCAGGTGTGTTATGAGTTCTCTGGAGAAGCCTAATATGCAGGCTGAACAAATAAAAGTGATGACTGCACTAGACATTGGCTAAGATAGAATATCTCCCTCTGTTTGTCACATCTTGGCTGGGTACTTCTGAATGTAAGCACAGCTTAAAAACAGGCAAGGAATTTATGGAACAGTTTTGCACATGACCTCAAAATTTCTTACAGCTTTCAAACAGGGACTGTTCCCTAATCTGCTGGGCAATGTGGAAGGAAAGACACTGGAAATAAACTGAACATTTTGTAATATCATTACAGAGAGTGGAAGGGAGGCAGCAATACCTATTGCTATACCTACCCCAGCAAACAAGAGATGCCCATCAGTGGGAATGAATTGACATCTTCCTTTTTTTCCCTAATGTTCTGTAAGGAATTTCCAACACAGCCTACTGACTAACAACAATAGATCTCCTAGGAATTATTTTAAGGATGGACATTTCTGGTTTAAAGAAATTACTTACCACAGCATTTAGGCAAAGAAACAAATTAACTTATATCAGCATTAAATTGTAGGCTGTGGTAGTTTTGTAACCCCTGCTGGAAAATCTGCATTGTGCAATTCAGTTGCTAATCAGATCTTTAGTTTAATAAAATTGCTTCCATTTAAGGTTAATCACATTTGTGATTTGCTGCTGCCAGAGTTTCTAATTGCTGTTAGTAAGGGCTTTCAGGACATTGGGGAGCTGCACATTCAGTTCTTGATCTGATCCTGTTTTGTCCTCCATCATACAATGGATTGCTCAAATACTTATTTTTAAATAATTCTGTGACTGCTCAGCTGGACTTCTATGTCACAGGCTATAGGGA
Organism: Toxostoma redivivum; assembly: GCA_013397375.1. Classification (NCBI taxonomy): domain Eukaryota; kingdom Metazoa; phylum Chordata; class Aves; order Passeriformes; family Mimidae; genus Toxostoma; species Toxostoma redivivum. The sequence continues at coordinate 762,462 of VXBI01010283.1, forward strand.
GACCAGATGCCCTTTGAATACAGATGCAAGACCAAGAACTCTATTTAGCTGCAAAAACATTTATGGGACGTGAATTTCAAAGCAAATGCAGCATGCTGACAGTCTGTGTACAATCATTTAAATCACTGAAGTACCACCACAAGATGCTCAATTAAGCATTAGTGCCTAAATGTAGAGATTGTGATTGAAAAATTGAAGAAATAGTTTAGAGCTATTGCAAAATTGCAGAAATTTTTAATATATACAAAATCATGAAAGTAAATAAACAAACATCAGTTCTGTGCAAGAAAGTCACTAAGCTGGGAATAGTTTTCTCAAATCATTGTATTTGGAGCTCCACAAAACTGCAGCATGAGTTTTCCCTTTACACAAGAACTGTGTGATGAATAGAACAAACACAGCTCTCTTTGCATAAGGGTACTTTTGAATTCAGAAGTATTTCTTATATCTTGTGCTTGAAAATGTATGACAAAAGCAGGAATCAGCCATGGAACACTGCTAAGGGTTTGCTCACAATGCCAAACTTCTCTATACCTTTCTTACTAAAGCAGTGACACTTGATGCACTTACAGAAAGTAGATGTTCAGGTTTGGATATACAACTGGTCCTGTGTCAGCAGTAAAATAATCCTCTGCTTTATTTTTTCAATTCAGCCTTCAATAGAGGTTTATTACAAACACATAATTGTAGATGACCAATGCTTTGAAACCAGCAAGAATGCAAATATTTCTACAGGATTGCTGGCTCAGCCTATTTACTACTGTCTTGCATACAAATCTCTGAACAAGTAGAGTTTATTTATGTTAGAGTCTTAAATTGTGCTATTAAGACATTGAATGTCCTGTGACTAATTAAAAATATTTTTGGTTCCTCATAATTGCAAATGTACAACTTTCTCCCTCTCTCCAAACAGTGGAATTAATTTTGCCCTCAGCTGTATCTACTCAGTTTCCATATATTATTATTGCAGTTAGAACTGCAAGGGCTTTGTTTTGCTCCACTGAAATCAATACTAAAACAGCATTTTAGTTCAGTGACAATGTGCACTAAATTAGGCCTCAATCTTTGCTACCTATTGGAAAGAGGCTGGGAATTGGGGTCTTGCAGCTCCCGGGTCCTCTCCCTGGAGCTCCTGCACAACAGTGCAGATCTTCAGCTTGATGCTGTAATGGCAAGAGTATTCTCAAAGAGATGGTATTAGAGACAGCCTGCCTCAGAATTCCCTCAAAATGCTTTGAAAAACCTGATGAACTTGCACTTAGCTGTTTGATGTACTTAGATATCAACCTATCTTTACATTTGTGGAGATTTTTAAAAATTTCTTGCCAAGCAAGAAGCTTTAGAAGCTTCATACTGAGTACAGGTGAAGTTGACAGAGCTTCCCCTCTTTCCCCTTTAATTTGGTTTTACTCTGACAAAGCACTTTCAGTATCTGTCAGGTGAAAGTCCTCACACATTGAAAACCACCAAAATATATAGAATAGAATGCTAATGCAATCTTATAGAGATTAACAAAATCTTGTGAGCACAGACCTTGTTGCACTACACCGGCTGCTAGTTTCTCATGTGTCAGAAATTATTTCATTGCCACAAAACTACTCTTGTCCTTCTCTTGAGGACAAGAGCCAAATCTACAGCCAATATCAGACTTGCCAGCACAAGATAACTTCGTCCTGCCTAAAGGAGGCAGCTACCTATCGGCCTCATGATCTGTGCAGTAACTCCAGAATGTTGATGCAAATACAGGAAGAAGTGACAAGCTCAGGAGGCAGAAGATTTTAAAAGTGCTGAGGACTAACATCAGAACTTGGGTTTGAGACATTGGGATGATATATTGCTCCAGCCATTGGGGCTAGTGCCAGACAGCAAAAATATCAGGATAAAGAATGAAAAAAATAATCAGTCTTTGGGTCAAAGAGACAGCTCTGCTCCTGCCTCAGGCAGTCAGTGAGTGCAGCACAAACACCAGCCCGGGCTCACAGGGCTCTGCAGGCTGCACAGACACACACTGCCATTTACTGTTTATCTTCAGCAATCAGATTTTGGCAATAGTTTTTTTAAGGCTTGTTGAGTACAGAAAATCTCCCTCTAGGAGTGCAACAAGGACATTAAAAAAGATGAAGAAAAGCAATTACACTTTAAATTAAAAACCATTGCAATCAGTTCAAGATAATTAGGAAGAAACTAAGACAATTGTTTTACCCAGCCTGAAATACAGTTTTCGATATACAAAGGAAGCATAAGAATTTCATTCAAAGTCAAATGCTATTTTTTTTTCTGGCTTTACATTTTTCTCCACAGAGTAATGGATTAAAGCAAACGAATGAAATATATTCTCCACAGTACAAGATGGCCAAAGTGGCATTGGCTGTATACAGATGCTGCATAACATGCTTGTACCACAGGTAAACTTAGTTTGTGGTGTAGATGGAGGAGAAGCAGATCCAGAAAATGGAAGAATATCCCTCGAGCAGCTGTGCATTTACAATGTTATATGTAATTATCCCATGACAATGTGTGCACATGCACTTTATCTGAGAAAGATTCAAACAGTAGCAGAGCTATTATTTGTAATTATATGTTCAGTGTAGTAGTACAAATGTCTAATTTAGAGTCGTTCATTCTGATTTGATCTGTTGCATTCCTCCAAAGGTTTATTCACTGAAGCAAAGCAATGCCAAAAGTTATTAATTTCCAGCTGTGGAGATGAGGGTTATTGTCTTCAAAAGGGGAAGCATACTTTCATATCCTCTGCCCATTTGTGAGATATCTACTATCTGCTTACATCAGCTGAAATTAGCTGCCACTTGGGAGCCATAAAGAACTACCAATTACTTTTTCTCTCTTGCATTAAATGAGCTGTGGTTCTTTGTATTATCTGAGGAGTAAATTTCTTTCAATACATCTATTTCAAGGTGGTTCATATTTATACTTTATGCACAATAACCTGGCTATGATGGTTTGGATGCAAAAATATTTCAAATGTCAAACAAGTTGATACCATAATGCACCAGCACTTCTGATATCTATTCATAATTTATAAAAGTTTTATCTAATATCTGAAGTTCAAGATGGCTTCACCCTGATCTTGGACAGTGAGGGTGCAGATGAGGCTCTCCAAACTCAATGTGCATTTATCTGTACTCCAGACATATTGATTACTCCATGTCCCAAAGCAGCCTGCAAACACTTCCCAGTTTGAATGCCACAGGGACTCAAGCAGAGCCCCATCCTGGATATACCCTGGCAAGTTCCAAAGTCCATTGGGGCAGTGTTTGCACCAGAAACACCATTACAGTGGCATGTCCTGAGAAGTTAACTTCTTAAAAGCAATACATATGATGATGGATCTATGCACACCATTTGAAAGAAGGCCTCATTTAAATGAAAATATACTTTAAAAATGTTTTCAATGGAAAAAACATTGAAAATCTACCCAGAAAAGTTCTTTTGCTGAAGATATAATATAGTGGACTAAATTTTTAATTTTCTTTCCCCATCTCAAAAAATTGGAAACTTATAAATGAAACTTCAACAAGCTGAGCATGTCTTTTGTGACCTTTAGAAACCATTTGGCAAGTGGTTTAAAGGGCTGCCCTTGGCCATGACATAAATAAAAAGGAGCAGATGAAAATATTGTCCCTTTAGGCACTGACTGAAAGCAAAGTGCAGGGCTGATGTTACTTTCCACAGAAAGCAAACTACACAGTGATAGTACCAAAAATATATGACAAACTTTCTCCTTGGTTTCAAAGACTCTAGACTCCTTTGTAGCATGGCAAAAATAGAACAAATATATTGATTCTGCTGCCTAATCCTCTGGTCCTAAACTTCTGATTCCTGTAAAGCAGGGCCAGGCAAGTTCTTGGCACCCTCTGCAGACTGAATGCTTCTTATCAAGTTCTATGGAGCAGAAAATGCTAATCCATTCTGCTGGCTGGGATATTTCAGGCAGTGGATGAGGAGAGGGAAGAGAATAAAAATAGCTTTATTATCCTAGTCCTTGAAAGGCGAAAGTGACATACAGCAGGCTTAAGTATGTTCTGTAGATAAATTTTAAAAATTAAATCTTTTTTTCTTCTACACCTATATTTTTTGTAATTTCTTTTGGGTTTGCTACATATTTTAAGGTTAGTCTGGCAAGCAATGTCCTTCACAGGAAAGCTAATTCTTTTACACTGGCCAAGTCCAAATTTTCCAGAGATCTTATGGAAAAATCAGACTTTTTCATGTGTCAAATGGACAATGTCAGCAGTAGATTCCATGTTGTTTCTTCCCCGTCCTTTCTGCCATCTTTCCCTCCTCTCCATCTATTTTAAGGGTAGTGATGACTGTCTTCAGTCACAGACTGATTGATAACATTTCAGATCTGCTCATTTGCTGTATTTGTATTTACAGTTCTGACGTGACCTAAATGACCAAGAGCTGTACTCTGCAAATAAATTGTCAGATCCAGTGCAGCATTTTAGAAACTTGTCATCACAAGACAGTCTTCCTTCCAAATTCATAAACTTAGATATTAAACCTAGAGAGAGATGCTCTCTAAAAATACAAATGAATCATCTTTATTTGAAAATATCAGCATCTGTTGAGACTGCAGCATTAAGGTTTAGTTTGGAACTGGTCCAGGCAAAATAAATCTTTACAACTGAAGGATAATATGACAGCAGAGATAGATCTAAGCATTAGGAACCAAGTAGTTATTTTTCTGTAAATTACAGAATTTTAGATCTCATACAAGTTACTTTTGATCTGGATTTCTCAGTACATTTGGAATTAAACATTATATAGTCAAGAGAGGAAAGGGGAAAAGAGTTAATCTTTAAGATATATTGCTCAAAAAGGCAAAGTCATAACCCTTTAAAAGATGGAATTAAAATACATTATTGAAAAAAGAACTAACAGATCTACAGAACTGTGTTTGAAATGTGCATTTTACTTTACTAGTTTTTCTTTGATTTGAATCATTATATGTTTTAATTAAAAACATCTCCATTGCCTGAGTGCATGAAGGTCTGTTGAACACAATATCTATATTGGTAAAGCCAATATAGCTTGACCTACCATCTGTGTGTAGGGTTGATGGAATACAACCAGAAAGCACATTAGAACAACACAGCTCAATATTTATTTGATTCCAAGTCCAATCCAGTTCCCTTCTTGCACCAAATAGTCTGAAAAACTGAAATGAAATTTCAGATTGCAAAGCAGCTGCTTTTCATTGGATAAATCTGCTCCTCCTAAGACTTCCTATTTTTTAAAATACAATTGCTGTCATTTTAATAAGGACAGAAAAATCCTTTACTGTAAAAAGTCTACAGAGGGGAGTGAGAAAAAAACTATAAACATTTTTGAAGGATACATTAAATAAATTAGATACATAGATCAGATTTTTGGAAAGAAAAAGTGTTTGTTCGCTTCTCTTCATTTTTCATTCTCTTTTTACCCAGAGAACTTTGATCATGACAAACTGAATCCAGTTGTCTCAGCAGAAAGAAATAAGTCATTAATGAATTTAAATCCTGAGGAAATTCTTCTGATTTCAAAGATAATATTATAGTTGTTGGCAGTGAATGCTTTTGTGTTGGCCATAATTTGTTTATCATTCAAAACTGCTAACTTTGATACATGTTAATCAGATTGCTTTGGATTAATGGTAATAGATCACCAGGTACTGTTCAGCAGGAAATTCTGAAGGCACTCCAACTCCTGTGGTGACTGGCTGTAAGCAGCCAGTGAGAAGAAAGGTCAAACTCACACTGACTTACCTCCTGGGGAAAAAAAAGGTGATGGAAAGGGAGATGAAATGCTGGTAAACAAGTTCCTCAATACTCCCATACACACCACCCCAAGTGCTTGGGCATTCAAGCCCAGATGCTGCCTTTATTCCCTTCAGCAAGCACAGCTAAAGCCCCGGAGAAAGCTGCATAATAATTTATGTGTATAAGTCAAAGAAGAAAACTGATTAATGAGGTCTAGAGGAATGTGTAGATTTTTCCCCATCACAGCTCAGTCCTTCTTCTGGACTTATTTCTGTGCATTGATTTTCTTTCTTTCTTTTTTTTTTTTTTTTTTTTTTTTTTTTTTTTATTTTTTGTGCAATCTCATTTTAAATTGCTTCTAGCAGTTATTTCGTTGCTACAGGAGGTTCCACGGTTTCTCCAAGCTATACTGATGTGCAGTTATCTCACTATTATCTCACTCTTCAGCTCCTCCTGATAAACCCATGACACTGAAATCACTTGCTCTAAATGTTTTCATTTCTCCCACTTTCTTTTCCTGGTCCCCTGTAGCAGCACTATAAAAACCTCCCATGCACAGTGGTCTTAATACATTTTGGACTTACTTTATTTACTGAATTTTTCTTTACTTTTGTTTTTCTCCATATGTATTAAGAATATAATTAAAACTGTCATTTCAGTCTCTTTATGCTACTGACTTCCTTCAACAACATTTTTTACTCTGGTAGTTTTTAAATTATTCTGTCAAAACCTGCTTGAAAGATCCTTTTTTGATTCTCCTACCTTCATTCTCCAAAACGTTTCCTAATCTACCCCTACCTTATTTTCAGGTCATACTCTCAATTTATGTGCTCCTATAGCTGATCTGCTGTTTGTTCATAATGAGCTGTTCAGCAAGCTCCACTGTTCACCTCTGCAGCCTGCTGTTTCCTTCTATGTTTATCATAAGCAGAAAGGATTCTTTAAAAATTCTTCAATGAAATATTGTCAACTATTTACTTAAAATTCTACCATGTGGTTTTAAAAAATAGCCAGTCTACATAGTTGCTGCTGTTGCATCCACATCACTGCCTATTGTGCTGATCCTTCTTTTCTCATCATTCTCTGTTGCCTCCTGCCTTCAAGAAGAAGCTGGGGCAGTCATGAGTTCATAGCATTTAAGATTCACATGTGGACCTTCTGAAGCCACCAGAAACATAGCAAATAACACTATTTACAGGACAGAATAACCCTGCTATTACTTCTTGGTACAGAAGAAGTTAATGTTAGATAAACAAGACATGCTTTTGAACAGAATCTCAAACCAGCTTCTCCTTCTGCCTTTCCACTTGAGTTCAGAGACAGCCAATGGTTTGAACTCTTGTTCAAACCTGCAAATTATGCACATAAACATGTAATTCACTTCCAAAGAAGGAGCCAAATCAGTTAAATGCTTACTAATAACTGCAGGGTTACTGAGAACATTAGTTCTCAGTAAGAAGAGTTGTATACTTGCTGGGGCCTTTTACAGAGGCATGCAAAGGAGAAGCAGTAATAAGCAGCAATACTTAGCCAGAACATGTGCCATATTGAACTGCCAGTACGCCAACCTTGACTAATTTCCTGTTCAAGAAAGAAAAAGCACAATTCTCACTTCCTCTCTTGAGGTTGTCAGCACACTATTAACTTGAGAATCTTTAAAAATCAGCAATCAAATGGTTAGTCTAGGACAAAACACAGAAACATCTGTCAAAATAATAACTGCAATACTCACTCTTTGAAATTAATTAGCAGACTTCTGGAAACCTATTGAGTCCATTATTCCCTGCTGTTTTGCATTCTTCTAAAGGATCATGGTAAGTAAGATTAATAAAAATTAAGGGTTTGCAGTGGATATATTAACTGGAGATAGGCTGCTTGCTTTTGCACAGAGCTTATGTAGCTCTGACATGCTACCAAGGTAAAACACCTCATGCAACTGTGAGAGTGGCTGAAAAAACAGATGTACAAGAATTAACAGTCACAAGTTACAGCAAGGAAAACTTCTGTTAAATCATTAAAAAGAATTCTTCACAGTGAGGAGAAGCACTGGAACATATTGAAAGTGAGGCTGTGCAATCTCCAGCCTGGAAGATACTCAAAACTTGACTGGACAAGGCCTTGAGCCATCTGCTCTAATCTTGAAATTTGCTCTGGTCTCAGAGTTGGGTTGGACTAGAGATCTTCTGAGTTACCTCACAGCATGAATGATTGCCACTGCATGCCTGTTATTGAGCAAAGGAACCACCCCCTCTGTTTGATTTATGATACTCTTTTATATTCTCTAGACTGAAATTTGTCTTTATAATCATTTATTGTCTGCTCCCTCACCTCATGCCAAACTACAGACTACAGCCCCATCTTCCTTCTCTGCAGTTCTATTGCCCCTTAGAAGTTTCCCATTTGCACATGTTTAGAAGCATAGTTTTTAACCTACCGTGCTAGATATCTTGATATCTTGTCTTTCATACATGGGATACTTGAGTACCAGAGAATTTTTAGAAAGTGACAACAGCAGATGTTTTATGTGGCAGGGAAATTAGAGTATATAGAATTCTTCTCATGAATAAGTTACTAGAGGGATATTAGAGATTAAAGCATGAAGATGTGGAAGGCTGGCCCATCAGAAGGGTTTGGGCAAAGGGAGAGCAGGAGTTAGAAGAAAGAATGAGAAAAGCACAAAATAGTGAACACTACACAGCTTTATCCCAACTATTTCCTTTTGGACACACATTCCATTTTTCAACTGCAGGAGAAGCAGGAGTTGAAATTCCCCATTCTTGGCCATCTGTATAAAGTGCTGTCACATTATTCAGAATTCCATCACAAAACACAAACCCACACCTCCTAAAGCTCTCACCCTGCTGCTGCTGGTGGAAAGTTCCCAGAGTGGAGAAATCAGGACTAGAAATCAGCTCCATATGTGATAGGATGTTTAACCCTCACAAGAAATAGTGGTAAGGTTCCGAAGCTCACATTGGCCAAAAAGGAAGAATGTATGTCATTGTCCTGGCTAATAAGCAGAGTCACTTCTGTTGAATTTAACAAAAAAAGAGCTTTGTTTTTCTCTTTTAAAAATGGTTAGTTTTATATCCTTTGCTAGCAAGTACACATTTTCCTTAGCAAATAGCACTTTTTTTTAAGAAAAGGAAAAAAGCTTTCAGCCTTGACAGTTTCTTAAAACATATAAAGGATAGAAATGCCTCTCATGGAACAATCCTTCCACTGATTGTCAGCCTAGACATTTGAAAGTCTTGCAGCTTAGATTACCATAGTGAGTTCTGGAAGAGTTAATTTTTCTGTGAATAAGATCTGACAGTCATCAAAACAACCAGGATATCTGCATCACCAGTAAAGGACTGAAAAAAACCAGCTCTGTTTATTGTAGAGATATTCTAGGGTATCATACAGTGCTGCCACAATGCATCTGCATTCCCCCTTGGCTGGTTGAGTTGCATAGCCATTCACTGAATTATCATCCTTCAGCCACCATATCCTGCTTCAGAGCCTTGGGGAGAATTTAATCACTGTCCCTTCCCACTGAGGGCTCAACATCAATGAAAATGCAAAAGCAAATACTAAGGAATAAAAGGTCAAGTCAGCTAAAGCTGACTCACAGACACAGGAAAGGGAATGCTAATCCTTGCTTAGGAATTGTCAGTGCACCTCTCTTTCTGCCAGCAGCAATATTTTAGGCCCTTCTTCAAAAAGGGTGCCCTGAGTATGAAAATCCTCCTGCTGTTCTGATTGTCTGAGATGAACTGAATGCCTGTTGAAGCACTTGCTCGCACGCACAGAATCAGACACTGCACTACAGTCACAGGCACATGAGGCTGGCTGGCTCACTGCACAATGTTGATCCAACATAGAACAGATGTCCTGAAGGTTCCTGGAAACATCATGAAACCACCACTATTTTTAACCTAGTTACATCCACTACTCTATGTAGTTATCAGTGCAGCCAGGAAGAGTAAAAGATGAGGATCTTAGTATTACCTCAAAATAAACACCCTATTGAAATGTAATTATAATTTGGAATTATGAAGCTATGCAATCAGCTTCTGTACAACTTTGGGATAAAAAGTGGTATCCGTTTGATTAGTGCTGAAAAGCAGAGATCAGTGGTTAGGGCTGCCATGCCAACCTCAAAGAGCACTAGCTGCAGAAATATGCAAGATTAAATTGGTGGATGCTTTTAGAGAATCTGGCAGACTGCAATTTTTCTGTTCTTGCATGATTTTCTTAATTTCATAGATAATAGAACTGCTTATTTTATTTTGAAAAGCAGCAATTTGTGTGCTGAATTGAATGCTATGTGTTCTTTTCCTGGTGCTCATTTAGGTAAGCAGCTGTCCAGGGCAGCCGTGGGTCATTGCAGGCAGTGTAGGGTTAGAGACTGAGCAGAACTGAATGCAGAACAAGCGAGAGAAAATCAAGTAAATCCAGATACTCACCTTCTAGCATTTAAAATGAAAATGCCAGTATTGTGTTACTGTGGCAATACTTATACTCCTCATTATCTTCAGATAACTTTAAATTCAGTTCCTTGCAGTTAGGTCATTCCAGTAACACTTATCTCAGCATTTCTATTCCAATAGCCTCCTATTTTAGAGGTTTTATAACTCACCTACCTATTAAAATATACTTCAGACTCACAAAGTACAGTCTCATTTTCTTGGTATTACTTATGAATATAGCACAAATTTTATTTTAACCCAATTCCACATTAGTTCACAGGTAAGTAAGAAAAGTAGAAGTCTTTAAGATGGCATTGAAACAGTATTGGTTGCATAGAGAGGAAAAAACAAGACATGGAAAAGAGGAATAAGAAAGATAGTAATACCAAATAGGATGGGAAAGACAAAAACAGTGGAAAAGGAAAATCTAGCAAATTAAATGTTCTTCACATTTTCAAAAGTGTTTTCTTTCCCAACCATTAAGCAGTCTGCCCAATATGCCCAAGCAATAAGGATCCCCAAGATCCTTATTCCCCAGGGTGGAAGAGAGAGGACTTTCAGTGAGTTAGGAACAGTGTGAGACATCCAGCACTCTACTGGTGACATGCTTGGTTCCCAGCCCTTGTCATGTATTCAATGAAGAGTGCACAGAGCTCAGGGCTAAGTGCAAGGGGGGAAGGTTTCCAGAGAGAGCCACTGCATCCCACTGCCTGGAGGGCAAACAGGCTTCAAATTCAGCTTTCTATCTGGCAAAGGCTTAAACCCACTGCAGTCTGCTACATTATGTCACTAAGGATGCCCTAAAATGCCCTGTTCTACTGCTTCCATCTGAAAAGACATTCAATCTAAACCAAGTCCAAACACTACAAATGTTCTGAAATCTGTCATTTCATTATGTAGATGTCAAATGGTGAGAAAAAAGAATTTTGCTTGTCATCATATGGAAGATGATGTCTCTGCATTGTTCCGCTATCTAGGTTATTTTGAAATAAGGTGTTTAATTAATTAATTTGAACTGGCTATGCAGGCAAATCCAGACTACTGGGTAGAAGTGACAAGAAACAATTATTTACATGAAGAGAAAGATAGATTGGAAAGTTTGAATTTAAACTCCCGAGTTGGCTTTTCTTCTTTGGCTTATCAGGATGAAGAGGTTGCAAAAGTGTCTGAAGTGGCCTTGTGGCATTTCCTGGGCTGGTACAGACTCTTTAGAACAGTTTTACTTCTCTTTGGTCTTCACACCTCCAATCGGATGCAAATTCCAGGGAAAAGGGAAAGCATTTCCACGCTCTGCTCAGTGAAGAGAGGATAAATAAAAGAAGCACTCTAGAAAGCATTTTGAAAACTGACAGTTCAAAGAGAGTCAGGACGTTCAAAGCTGCACAGTCATAAATTAATCATTTTTCATCCAGCACATAAGTGCTATATTTTCACTGTGTTTCTTCGTTTGATGTCAGCAGTCTACCATATCTGTGAGGAACAGCAGCACACAAGTTCATTCCCCATGATTGTAATCTGCCACTATTCACTTTGAATCCTGTTGCACATTTTAGAAATATACAAATTTCACAGTTTCTTTGTGTTTCCATTTTGTTTAAACAACTGTGGTGAAAAGAAAATAGTAAGTTGCATTTCCTTCCCCTCCACAAATACTAATCTTGGTTTTTAACGTTTTTCCTGCATATGTTGGTGTTGTTTCCTGATTCTGCAAGCATTCAGACCTGTAATGCTGTAGGAATCAAGGAATGCATTTCCTATGGAGAAAATTACTTTCCATAAATTTAATCTTCTCTCTCTCTTTTTAGTAGCATATGAGAGAGTTCAGTCTTATTTTTATGCTCTGTGTTAGAGAAGAAAAATAACTTGCTTTCAAGACATAAAAAGGGGCAATGGCTGGGACAATTCTATGTGCATTATTCTACTTGAGGCCAAGCAACTGGAATCTCGTGTCTGATGTCATGCAGAACAGGGATGTGTTCTGGTTTAGAATTATATTGCAGTGGGGTGGATTTCTAGAAGATTTGAGCACATGGAGATCTCAGTGGCTGCCTGAGGAGCTAAGAGAGCCCAGAAGCTCCAAAAATGAAGAGGGTTGGGGTCTGTAGAATTATACAGTCAAGCCATTTCATTCATATGAATGTGTGTAATAATAACTGAACTGAGGGTTCTATACTATCACCCGAATCTGAGTCTTGAGTTAATGAATCCCTCTTTGAAGTCTATGTTAGAATGTTGAGGGGTTGTTTGGGGCTTTTTTGCTGCTTTGGTTTTTTTTAAAACCTGGCTGGCATGTGACATATCTAATAGAAGCACTAGAAAATAGTGTTTATCTATTCATTAATAATATGCATACAAAGAGTTATTTATGTAATTGGCCAGTCTAATTTATAACTGTGGAAAAATCTGACTTCCTTCCCGTGTAATTCTAATTCACTCTTCATACTTCTGGCAACCATCAGTCTCATTCTAAATGAAAATACATGCATTTCTCATTATTTAAGTTACTGCATTTGAACCTTTCCATGTTTAATCACAGAAAGTCATTAGCTGAGTTGCTTCATCCAGCAAAGCAAAAATCAGAATAAACTAACACATGGTATATAAATACAATGAGATTAATTATGCCTTTAAACACTTTCTATAGCAAGTAATATCATGGAGCTACAGTCCCATTTCGCAGAGAAAAATCAGAGATCCTGTATTAATCTTTTCTGTCTAGTTTATAGAGATTAATGATTCATTAGAACATTTTCTTAAACTCTTGTTAAAAATCCAAGTTGTCAACTAGCTGTAAGTTTAGAACATTTAAAAGAAAAAAGTGGGGGGAAAGTGTTATGTCTGTCTTCAAGAGATTTTAATGTGTTGCCATAAATTGTGCTGCTGCAACCTATTCTTAAGTAAAAATTTAAGACCTAGAACACTCAATAAAGCTCAAAGACTGTGAATCGTTTATATATATATATATATATATTTATAATGTCTGCCTATAGAGAGGACAGCAGGAATCAACCCAGAACCTTTAACATGGATGGATGTTGGAGGCTTCTCCCACTACAGTAAAAACAAGTGCATTCTGTTACAGTCCCTCCAGCCAGAGGAGACTCAGAACATACCTGGAAGGTCATAAAGTGTGCACCTATCCTATAGCTTAATTCTGCCTAATGATTATGGCCAAGGGCTTGTCCCTGTTGAAGACATGACTTGGTCTGGTTTGAAAACAGATTTGCACAGATCACACACACCTGGTAAGTGGGGGAAGTCTCTCAGTTCCCAGACCATGGTAGTGGTGGATCTCAAAGGGAACTCCAGTCGTTGCACTTAGACCTGTGTGTGATATGTTCTCCTCTCACACCTCTTAGTTCTGCATGTGTCACCACTCCAGACTCTGGTGACGAAGACATGGCTGGAAATAGCCGAGTTATTTCGAGTTCCTGTACCAGCAAATCACTAAAGTTTTTCACAGAGAAGCTTGGACACCTTTAACACTTGGCACAAGGTAGAGGCAAGCTTGGTGTTACAGTTCATGGAAGTTGGAAATTGCTGTTATTTTATGTAAAAAGACAAGTTATCATCTGTATTTGAATGGGTTCCATCATGCAGAGTCTTTCATGTTGTGAGGAGAAATGAGCATTTGAAGAGCTTTTGAAGAGTTCTGCCAACATTGTTTTGCAAAGTTATGATTCCAACCATTGGCACAGTTTATATGACTCCTTTAGCTCACAAAAGAACAGTTCATAAAGAACACATCAACAGCAGAAAATGCAGGTGTTGCATAAGGTATGTTCCAGAAGAGATGGGTTTTTGTGAGGGAATACCAACTGGAAAACCTAAAAAAATTTTCCATTTATAATAAGGCTGCTGATTGAATTTTAAAGCTGTGCCCTAAGCTGATTCAGCAACAATCAAGAAAGCTGAGCCAAGATGGATTTAAGGTGCCAAATTCTTGATCTTTAATTCTGCTGTTAAGTGTATCTAGTAATTTGGTGTCCTAATTACACCTCTTTCCCTTTCTTTTATAGGCACTTCTCTGCGTATTGGAAGGGAGAGGTGAAGCAAAAACTGGGAGGAAGGGCAAATGTAGTATCTACAAAGAGTGAAAATGCCTTTGGTGCATTGTCATGACAAAGTCCCTTTAGAACTTGGAAATTTAAGAGGGGAAAAAAACTCATTTAGAACACAAATATGTTTAGTCTGCCCTGAAAAACAGTGCAACAGAGTAGTAGCAAGCTTCCTTCTATAAAAGAGCTGATAAATGTTTATAAAGTTTCTGTGTACACCAGGCTAGGATGGCTGGCTGCATAGTAAGTGCAGCTAAGTGTTTCAAGTTGACTCTTCCATGCTGCTAAGGAATCTCTTTGTTGTACCTTTACTTAAACACAGCTCCAAGGTTTCAGTTGGCAGCTGGGCTTTAGAGCACTCTGCACACGCTGTCTGAAGAAGCATCGTGTTCAGCATCTCTAGCTGAACAAAACTGGGCCACAAGCAGTCACCTAGACAGTGCAAAGCTGTGAGTAAAAAACCCACTGCTGCTCAGTCACACAAGCTTTGAATTCTTTCTACTGTTTGCGTGGACACCATTACCTTAGCCTCAGGAAGTCAAAACAAAGTTTTTGGTCAAGGAAAGGGAAAAAAGATGGAGGGGGGGAAAACAGAAAGAAAAACCAGACTTACACTAGCTAGTTTTAAATGTGGTTTTCACTGGAATACCCTCTCATGATTTCCACTCATGGATTTTCCTTTTCAGCACAGTAAATTAGCTAACATATGAGTGTGGGCCACAGTTTCTGTCACTGGCTGCTCCTGTGTAGACAGTGACAGGTGGTGATGTTTATTTTTATTAGGCTATGTATTATGTAATCAGAATACAAATGTAGATTTGGTTTTGCTTCAGTGGAAGGATAGGTCTGGAGGAAAGGATAAGAAAAAATTCAAATCTCTAAAACTGCATACCTGGCCAAAAGTAATCTAATACAATAGGAAAGGGGATTCTACCAGAAAAAGCTGTCATAATCTTGCTGTTAATTTTCTGAAAATGTAAAAATCTCTGTTTTATTTGAAAACAGTGCAGGCAAAGATTCCACTTTTATCACCCTTCTGCCACACACAAAATTGTATGCAAGGAAAGAAGTCAGCTTATTTGAGGGAACACAACCAGCCTACACTGGAACAAAAGTGTTTCTGCCAGGAATATGCAGGTCTGCAGAGATGGGAATTAAAGTAAAGAAAAGGAACTCTGACTATGCACTGACACTCCAGCCAACAGAAGTAACTATTACTACATAAAATAGAAATATGAGATCCAAATAATCACATCCCTGTCCAGGTACCTGACAACAAGCTCCAAGAGAAGCCACACACTAAAGCTAAACTGCTCATAAGTTACAACTGTGAGCAGACCTAAATTACACCCTAGTAATCCTTTCATGTTTGAATACCTACATGTTTGCTTGATTTTTCTGTTAAAAAATATGTGTAACTAAATCCAGAAGACTATTCACAGAATCCCTTCCCTGATATCCTATACCCCACCTGAAGCTACAGTCTTTCCATACAGTGCTTCAACAAGTAAAATGGAGAGGAGCAAGGCTTGGGATAATCCCCACAAGTTTCTAGGATGATACTGACACTGCCTCCCAGTGCTCTTTGACTTTTGAAGCATTTTTCTTGTCCTTCAGATTGCCTGTTCTCTGTTTTTCTTGCTAATATTCTTACCATAGGATTCTTGACTCTTCAGAAGACTAAAGGAATTAAGGGATTTGCCCTGTGTTCATAAGTAACTGTTCTCCCAGCAGCAGCATTCACTGTAAGCCCTGTTACTCAATTTGCAATATCCCACAAGCCCCAGTACAGCATGTTGTCCTTGCCAGCACTCAGCCAGTGCCATGGCCAGCTGCCAAAATGGGAACAGCTACAGTGTCTAACACTGGACAGCCCAGAATATCCATCATTAATATAGCTGCAGCAATGAGTAATAGCAGAGAAGCTTCACAGGAAAAGTCCAGTAGATATAAGACTCTTCAAAAAACAAAGAGGTCTCTAAAATGGAGGGCAGGTATTCAGAAGGGGGCGTAAGAACATCTAGAAAATAGATGGGGAAAAAAAGTGTCATTCTATTTAAAGGATTATATATTTTTCCACATAGCACAGTGAACCTGATTTCTTACAGCAATTAATATAAGCTTCAAAGAATATGCACTTCCAGTTTTGAAATACTGAAATGCAGTGGAAGAAAAAAATTCAAATATTTCCTATAAAAGTTGCCTTGCAGGGAATAACTGCTGACTGGAGACCTCACCATAAGGAATATCATATAGGTTTTCATTTACAGAAAAATGCAGTGCTGTTTTGAAGCCCTGTGCATTTACCCTGGGGAATCTCCAGAGCACTTTGTACTGTAAGAAAGACATCTTGTCATTAATGACTAATGACTGGTGGATAATCCTGCAGCAGAGTCTTTTTATCTGACAGGGCTGCAAACACGGAATAACTTGCAGCACAATTACCATACTGTGGTTGCTAGGTGGCAAATGTAGTGCCTAGAAAACATCTGATGCTGACAGCTACTGTAAACTGTTTTGTAGGAACAGCTTTACCACTGCATAAATTGTGCAATAAAGGATTTTCTAAGCTAGAGCTATTCCAAACAAAAGCACCACAAAAATCACATTTATACTAAACTTTTGATATATACAACTTAACCTACATTTCTCAGGATAAAAATTTATAAAAACAGAATTTTCTAAAAGCTGAGTCAACAAAACAGCTAGGTCACTAGAGAAAAGGCTGCTCTGATCCTTCCACAGTTAACAGGCACTCATAACTCTGCCCTCCCAGAAGGGACTTGGCACTGCTCAAATAAGCATCACAGCTAATGAAAGAAGGATGTAAAATTTTACTTGCAAAATAGTCAAGCACCAATGCTCACTTCTTGTGCACTGCTCACCATGCAGAGTTAACACCTTGAATTCCTCGGTCTTCAAACTCCCCCTTCACTAAAGATTTGCATATGTAGGTGGCTGTAGTACTCTCCCTAGATTCACACCCTGAATTCTCTGATCCTTGCAGCTTTGTGGCCTTCTTCAAGAGATGTGATGCTCCCTTAGTGACCAGCACAGCCTCTACCACTGCGAACTTCCATATCATACCCTCGTCATCTCTGCCACCCCTGTCTAGACTGGTCACACAACAATTAAAATGTAGCAAAAAGCACATACTCTGACATTCAGAATTTGACACAGCATAATGCAGCTACAGTAGCAGAATCAACCCAAATTATGTCCAGCTGCAGATATTCAGAAAGAGAGTACATCTAATCCTAATAAAGAGAAAAACAATTCTTTACTTGACACTTGAAACCATGAAAGTAAACAGAAGAGGGGAAAGTTACAGATAGATTAAGTTGCAGGAATCTGAAGGAGAGTGAAGGCCTTTGAACAAACACCAGCAGAACAGCTTATGGCTCAGCTTGTAGTATAGCAAGTAATTGCTGGTATTCAGGAAATTAATCTGAAGATCTTAATTGCAATTCAAGCAATTACTCATAATCAGACTGCTTTAATACTCTTCCCTACTAGTAGATAAAACAGCTCCTTCATGTATTAAATATTGCCTATGTTAAATGTTCTGATTGCTCTGGTATAATATTCCTATCCTGGGTTTCATAGGTTGGTTTGGTTTACTCCCAGGAAAACAGGAGGAGTAAACAACAACATCCAGGCAAAATTTATAAGGAAACTTGCAGAAAAAAAAAAAAAANGACTTATCAAAAGACTAGATGAAGCTGTCTGAATTGATTTGTCAGTTTGGACTTAGGTTTTCAGATTATTTCCATCTTCCCTTTTTACATCACTCAAACCCTCACTTTGTCTCCAAACCACCTCCAGCTTCGCTCCAAGCACCAGGCAGTTAGTGCTCATTAGATTTCTATTCTGGGTAGGTATCAGTCGTGTAGTGTTTTCTGGTATCCCCAACAGCTGACACTTCCAGTTTGAACTGTTTACTGTGATTTGTTTTCAGAAGCACTCCTAAAATTCAAAGCTAAGCCAAGCAAATTGGCACAAATATTGAGATAACAAAGGATTTCTTTTTCTCTTTGCTACCATAGTGAAGGTTCAAATTAGGCTTTATCTGGAGAGATGTTTCACTGCAATGCAATCTGTCATAGTAAATGCAATGCACTGGAGAACACTTTGATTTGTGTCACTGCTCTTACACTGTTTCAGGAAAAAGCAGGACTATGGTGATAAAGTCCAATAAGACTGTCAAGAAGTTACTAAACGTTTGACTACTCAGTCTCAAAACAATCCTACTCCAATCTGAATGTCTACTTCTATGTGAACATAGCTCGAGTATACTGTGAAGCATATGGATCAAATTCTACTCTGTATGCTGAAAAGGTAAAAAAAAAGGTGTTGTAAACACACAAATTTGCAATCTAAACAGATTTTTTTGGGGGTTCCCCAGCTAACACACCCAATACATGTCTTGAAGACAGGAAATATGGCTCAAGTAGGGGAAGCAGTAAACAAGGAGAGGACTAAAAATCTGGTAAATGTTCAAAGCCACTTTTTATTTGATCAAATTAATTTAAAATTATAAACTTGAAAAAAAAGCTTCAGTTCCAGTGTACAGGATGGAGTATTTACTTATCCATATCTCAAAATCAGCCAAGGTCTAACAAGATCCATACATAAACACTACAGACTTCTTTACAATTGAACTTTTTAATACCTGGAAGAAAGAAGTCACTTAATAAAATTAGTTCATGTGACCAACTCTTCCAGAAAGTCGCTAAATCACCCCATTTTTCACTAAATGTTTCTTCATAAAATAAAGAAAACAAAAAACCTAACCACGCACATAATGATTAGCAATGTCATTTTTAAGAGAATTTTTATATTTTGGTCCCTGTTCCTCTGGACTATCTGCATGCTATGAAGGTTGCTAAGCTTGTGCTCATCTAATCTTCCATTTCTGCAGTCCATCAGCTTCCTACTAAGAAATCAGTCAGAAGCTGATTGCAGACTGTTTGTCCTAAGAGACTGCTTTGCCAAAGGAAAAGTGTATTCTGGGCCACACTACTGATGACAGAAGGAAATAAGAGCATGCTAAATTCATCCAGAGCAGGAAAAGGCTGCTACATACAGGAACATAAAATATGTTGGGTTTTATCCATGGATGAGAGAAGGAATGAAAATAAAAACTTTTGGCCTCTGCTTCCAGTCTTGCAACAGGGAACAACTTTGTTGGAAATCTCTTTGTGGCAAAGTTATATTGAAGAAAATGCTGAACCACTCCACCAAATGTGCTTTCCAAATGTGTATCAAGGAATCTGTTTTTCAGCATAACAGAGTTACCTATAGTGCCAAGCAAACACTGTTCCTGTAAAGTGAAGTTTGTTACACTGCCAGATCTTTCAACTAGAAAACCATCACCTCTTCTGTCTCCGACAGACTGGGCCTGCAGCCCAATTACAGAGCAACACTTGATTTTGCTAAAACCTGTCTGGTATCAAGTTTAAAATACAACATTTTAAAATTACTGCTGGATGCTAAGTAATAACCTGGAAGGACGGGGAACTGACTGCACCCAGATCCATGCAGTGAGCCTGAGATGCTGGCACTCTCATCAGGAATGTCTTTTCTCAGTAGGCTTCACAACTCTGACAGAGAGTTTTAGAAATAACTGCTGCACGAAGGAAATACTTTGTACCTTGTTCGTCAGTTTTCAGGTAAAAAAACAGCCTTCAAAGCATGAGACAAAGATGTACAACACAGCAAATTCATCTTTTTGCATATTTTGAAGCCATGGAAATGAATAGGAGATAGCTGCACATATCTCCTAGTGTTCCAGCAAAATAAAGATTATACCTTTCATTGTGAGTATGATGTATAGTACTGTTTTCACCTTTTATCATCTCTGGAGTTACATATAAAAGCTGTCTTTTCAGGGCAGAATGCAAGGCATCCAAGCAGAAACACCTCTTGTCCCAACTTTGGTTCTAGGCCAAAAAAGGGCTACAGCCTTCAGAATCCTAAATTGAAGCTTATGCTCAAATGGGTTTTAAACAATCCATTTTTCCTGGCCTGCATTCACAGTCTCTCATCATGAAGTACCACTTACAGCACTAATCAGAATTAGAGGATGTATCATTCAATTATGCTGTCATATAAAAACTATTTTTTGATGGTTTTCTTTTAAATAGGTATGGTGGGTATTCCTAGTACTAATGCAGAAGTGGATTGATTCTACTATTCAGATATACAGTGATTCTATTCTCACACTAATCTTAAAAGTGCTTTTACACTTCATGAGTCATACCCATAATTACAAATAGCTGAGTACAAAACCCAGCAGATGCTTTCTTAAGCAGAAGACTAAGGAGAGCTGGTAGGGTTCCACAGCAGAAGAATGCAAGAAAAGCTTTGGGGGCATGTACAGCATGCTCTGGTAGAGGAAGCAAATCCTGGTTCAGTATTACCCTGAGGTTTTGCAAAACTTAAAAAAAATTAAATTTTGACCTGTACAATCTCTTCATATACATTCATTTCTCTTCATGGACAGAGCTGGATTAATAATTTCTCATACATTTTTTTCCAGGTGAAATAAGAAGCTCAAGCTGGTGGAGAGAGTCAGCTTGGTCCCATTTTCTCTGTGTATGTGCTCTCCAGTGACCTGTAAGTAAAGGTGCAAGATGTCATTTAGACCTCCTCAAATAAAGATAGCAGCAGTTTGTCCTCTTTAACAATCCCCCTACAGACCTGCAAAACTGTTCCGTGAGGTCTCTTTCCCTGATAAGCTTTCTAGAATGCACAATGATTACTGAACATATTTTGCACCAAGGAGTGCTACAGGAAATGGAACAGATATTAGAGGTGTAATATGCATCTGCTGCATATCCTTCCATGTGGAAATGGAGGGAGCACATGGTTTATTTTACTGGTCAACATTTCAGAAGTAACACAACATATGCCTCTAACTAAAGGAACAAATATTGACAGTAATTGTTCAAAATTAAAGTGTAATGAATATACAAAGGATATACTTAGAGGGCACAGGATATAACTGACAGAAGGAAACTCCAAAAGTAAGT
Source organism: Toxostoma redivivum (assembly GCA_013397375.1). Taxonomy (NCBI): domain Eukaryota; kingdom Metazoa; phylum Chordata; class Aves; order Passeriformes; family Mimidae; genus Toxostoma; species Toxostoma redivivum. Next base: position 783,770 of record VXBI01010283.1, read on the forward strand.
ACTTTTTAAATAGCCACATTAGCAGACAAGGAGTGTGTGATGTGAATTTGCAGCAATGGAAACAATTTATTTCTAACAAAAAAAAATAAATACAGGCATATCATAATCTGCTCATTTATTTCCCTGACAGTAGTATAGTCCTTGAAAAGAAACAAGAGAATTTCTATAATTAGTAACACTTAAAATCAACACTGATGGAAACTATGCTTGGTCAGAGTAGCTCCAGAAGAAGCCAGATGACTGTGACAATGGCAACTACAACTGACCCCAGAATTCTTGTGTGGATAACTCCCAGTGAAATCTATAAGCACATGTACTGGTTTAAACTCTTGAGTGCTTGTGATATGAAAACATCAAAGCAGAAGTGTGTGCTTTAAATGACAGTATAAATTCAGAAAATTGTCAAATCTGTTTATGTAAGTTAGGAATATTGAGGAAGAAATCTTACTGATAAACTTGTAATTCTTTTCCAAGGAAGAGGAAAATATCTCCTGTAGTAGCATGTTGCATGTTCACAGTTGTACCTTACTTGTGCACAGCTAAGGAGCAACAGTAAATAAATGAAAGAAAACTAATTTTTTCATCCTTAGCACAGCTGAAAACCATATTACCCAGTGGCTTTAACAGAGTATGCTTCAGCAGCTCCTGGTGAAGAATACAGTAGGTTCTCTGCTCCCCATGCATGGGTCTGAGATCATTAGACCCTTGCCCCTGCTAAAAGGCTTAAGTGTTAACTGGGGATAGGTGAAGGTGGGAAAGTAAGAGGAGCTTTTAAACGATTTTGAAGGATTAACAGCCCTGTACTTTCTCCATAGCAGAATGGAAATTTCCCATCCAAGCCTGCCCAGAGCAAGCAGCCCATTTACAAAGATAAGAAACTGATGTGAATGAACCTGCTTTGTTCTCTGTGCCATTTACTAAATATGAGATACAAAATTATTATTAAAACTTTCTCAAAGGCAAAAAGTTTTCAAATTATACCAAAAGAGACTGCTGGTCTTCTTCTCTTAAGGCTGTGCTATTGTTGGATGGCTTTTACCAGTCAGCTTTGTCGTAATTGCATTCGTGATTTTTGTACAAAAGGGCATGACCCTTCTCACTGAAATGGATTGGGACACTTACACACAGTGCAGACTCCATCCATGGTTACGTAAGTAAAACAGGCATCTCTGGAGAGATCCAAGTATCAAAATGACATTTACACATCTTATTAAGGTACTGGCCCAAAGGCTACCTCTGTATCTGCTCATCTGACAGAAGGTTATTGCCATGGCCAATACTACTTTCCCAGACAATCCAGTGCATTAGTTACCAACAGGGAAAGTAACCCAGTGTCTGTGCTTACTCTTCCACTTCTTTCAAGAAAGATTATGAACTTTTAAGGTTTAGTAGTGTTTTATCATCTCTTTTATGTAGCAGTTGATGCGTAAAGACAGTAGAAATTGATGCTGCACTACACTTATGAGATCCAAAGCTTAAACTGTTAATCTTACAATAAACAATGACTTTTATAAAAATGTTCTTAACTGGCTGTGGTATCTCAGATATTCCATGCCACTATACATTTTTCATTAAACAAGCTACAGGATGGTGTGCTTGGGCCAGTGTGCACCATGAAACAGCTGTTCAGCTAATGCTGCAAACTGGCTAGATAGGATTTGGGAGAAGTCCAGAGTTACCTGTCATCTTAGGAAGGTCTCCTGACATACCAACATATGTGAAGGGGGCTGTACAGCTCCCAGGCAAAAGATGATTTGTGTCTGGATGGCTTAGAGAGCAAGTAGAGGAGGTGAGGCATCTATGTAGGTACTGGACCATATTCACGTTTCCACTAAATGAGAATGGAAAGAGACGTACCTTGTTTCATGCTTATGGTGGACACTGCATTTATGGAATGAAAAATTAGTTTTACTCCATAGAAAATGTTGCAGTTGTGCTGGTTTTGGTTAGAGTAGAGCGAGTTTTCTTCATAGTAGCTAGCGTAGGGCTACATTTTGGATCTTCCTTAAAAGCAGCGTTGATAACTAAAAGTGAATAATAAAATAAAGTCATCTGATTCTCTCCCCTATCCTGCTAATGGAGAGCTTGTTTGCTGACTGGGGTTAAACCACGAGATAAACTGTGTTGTAAAACAAGATTTTCTATAAGTTATGGTGACTTCCAAACTTGATCTTCTGTGACAGTCTATTCCCTCAAAACTCATTTTGCCAGACTTCAGAGGAACCTCAAGCAAGTTGGGATCTGTGTTACCAGTTAACTATACCTCATCAGAGGAATCACAGTATTCTTTTTTTTACTCCAGTAACGACCAACTTCAGCCGAAGGGTGACAAATGGTTGTACCCTCTGAATTCCTAACTGCAGCACCATAGCATGAATTACCAAATATACTGGGTATACTGGGAATGAGACCTTACAGCAGGTTTGAGGCAGACGCGCTCAGGGAGGGCTTCAAGGGAGCCTTTCAGCAGAGCCTCGCCTTCCGCGGGCCGCCGGCGCCGAGACCCGCCAAGCAGCGTCTGGAAGGCCTGTGCTATGGAAAGTGGCTGAGGGAGCAGGGTGCGTTTAGTCCCGAGTCCCGACGAGGCTCCGAGGGGACTTCATCCCTCCCTACAGCTGCCCGAAAGGAGGTTGTAGTGGGCTGGGGGCCAGTCTCTCCTGCCGCGCCCACAGAGGAAATGGCTTTAGGCTGACACGGGGGCTGTTCGGGTAGTCAGGCAATGGAATAGGCTGCCCAGGGAGGTGGTTGCGGCACTATCCCTGGTGGTGTTTAAGAGGAAGAGGCGTCTGGATGTGGCGCTGGCTGATGTGGTTTAGAGGTTATGGGGTGATTGTGGTGGTACTGGGTAGACGGTTCGACTGGACGGTATTAAACATCTCTTCCAATCTCCATGAGTCCGCGATTCCATGCCTCCGTGATTCTCTCACCCCGTGACTCTGCTCGGCGATTCCATCCTGGCTCCTCGTGGCGCGGGGCGGCTCCCACGGCGGCTGTCGCGGGAAGGGAGGGAAGGGCCGCGGGGCCCCGCCCGGCAGCCGCTGCTGCCCGGGCCCCGATTGGCGCCGCGCGGCGCCGCCCGGCCCCCGCTATAAGGCGGCGGCGCGGGC
>VXBI01010283.1:786881-813751 GCA_013397375.1 Toxostoma redivivum
CCGCCGGGCCCCCTCTAGAGGGCGGGGGCGCGGGCGGGGAAGGGGCTGCTGCCGCGGCGAGGCTGGTGGGTTCTCTGCGGGATGGTGACCGCGGGCGAGCGATCCGGGGGCGGGGGAGGCTTGGCTCCGCTCTGTGGGGGGAAGGGGTCGGTGAGGCAGGCAGGAACCTGCGCTGGGGTCGGGGCCGTCTGAGTTCCCCCCGAGTCCCTCTGCCCGCGGCCGCCCCTCCTCGCTCTTTGTGTAAGCGACGGCCCGCGGGAGGGTCCGCGCTCGGCCCTGCTGAGCTGCGAGCGGTGCTGGGCGTCCCACAGGCCTCGCGTGGGCCCCGTGGGTGACTCGGGGCTCCCCCGGCCTGTGCCGCCTCGCTGCCTGCCCCGGGGCTCGGCCCCGGCTCCCGGCGGTTTGCAGCCGCCCTGCCGTGCTGCAGTCACAAGGCGATGCCTCACGGATCGTCGGCGGCTGCTCAGGGTGGGCGCCGGGCTTCTCTCGGCTGGAGAGGCTCGTCCCTCCTCGCCCAATGCGAGGAGTTCGGTACGTGCTGCAGCGTATGTCCAAACCGACCTTTATGATGACGATCCGGGAGTTTTCGGTAACGCAAGTTGTTAAGACTGAGTCTTGTTCTTCCTTCCTCTGAGTATCTGCGTCTCGTGCTCTTCCTTTTCCTGACACGGATGTAGGTATAGACATTACATTTGTCAGTGGATGTTGCTTTTGAATAAACCTATAAAACTTAAAACCACTTCTGAGACTCTTGCCTTGATTAGCAGGTAGGTGAAACAGTAAGGATTCTTTCCCTGACAGCTTGTGCCAGAAGCCACTAGTTAAACACGATTATGTCATTGGAAGGCCAAAAGTGAAAGGCACTCAGGATATGGTGCAGCTAGAGACCAATGTGATCCCTCTCCACAGGGGAAGAGTGAGAAGGAAGACTTGCCAGACAAGACCCAAAACCAGTGTGACCTTCGCCTTTCTAATAAGGGGACTCTTTTATAAACAGTGCATGGAGGACTCCTAGCCAGAGCTGCTTGGTGCAGGTATGTGACTGACTCCTGGGGTACTTGCTCTCTAAGGATTTGAGCTGTATATAAAAACCGTTTGGCTATCGGAAATATCAGGTACTGCGTAGCTGCTGTTAGACAAAGCCATTAAAAAGAAAAACCCCAAAATGACACATTTGGAAGAGCTACCTTGAATCTAAATTAAATAAACCTTATTTTTATCAGCAAACTTAATGTTGTCATCTCAGTAATTTTTCTAATATATCAAGAATTAAGCTATGCCAGGGAATATATACAACATACTGCTTCTGGTAATGGAATGTCAGAAGTGACTCTTATCATGTTAGGGCAGACTTTTCATTAGAGCTCCATGTGGGTGTGACATTGACAGATAAAAATCTAGAGTCTGACAGATGTTTTTCTAGCCATACAATTCCCTCTGAAGTCAACGTGGTCTTAACACTGTAAGCCTGTTTCCAGTTCTGCATTAACTGTCTGACTTGCCTGACAGGCAGTTAGAGCATAAACCTTTTCCACTTGCTGTGCTGCTGTGAGCAAGTCTGTCTGCTCTTGAAATTGTTGTCATGTCTGGAAAACATCTTAGACTGCTACTTTCACAGGTCTCCATCTTGCTGTTTTCTGTAAACTACCAACTTCTGTGTGGTTTAGCTTGGTGCAAAGCTTTAAAAGTGAGTTTAGATTAAGTCTAAGGTACCACTACACCTCGTGGGAACTAACTGCTGTTCCAGCCAATGCTGTTAGGTGTCAGCTTTCATTCTAGAGTGTCTTAACAGTTGCCTGAATGCTAAGTTCTTGGAATACTGTCCACAACTACTTACCACAGAAAGGTCCTGGTTTTTTTATTCCTCATCAAAACCATAATAAGGGTTGGAAAAAGATGACTTGCACTGAAGCTTTCTACTAAACAGCTCCCTGCTTCTAAAATAGCCTCTGGTCAAGCCCTAGCTTGTGCAAGGTAACTTGGCATTATCAGAAGGAGGTGGGATTAACTGGAGCCAATGAAGAATAACAGTGATGCTATTTTTTCATCTGGTGGAGCCTGAGCACTCCTGCTTGATGAGGACTTCAGTTTATTTGGGTAAACTATAGTAAACTTGCTTTTGAAGCCTCTTCCTATAGCTTTGGCTCAAATGGTAACAGTGAAATGTGCCTGCAGGCATGAACAATGCTGAGCTTTGTAGCATAATGCCTGTAATAATGAAAAACCTGGTTTAGAAACTAATTCCAGTCTTCCACTGCATTTGTCCCTTAGCAGCCTTCTGCAATTCAGACTGCCTGTTTGTCCTTTAGTTAGTTTCTGAACTGGATAATAAAACTTCACAAATGAATTCTGAATAGAAGCTGGTATTAGGCAAAAAAGAAAAGCAAGATACTTACGGAAAAATGGTTTCTAGCTGAGGTTTTCACCGCTTGATTGCTGTAAAAACTGAAACAGGCTATTTGCAGTTCACACCAGTGATTTGACTAATCTTGCTAATGAGTAAATATGCTTAGATGGTTGATTTGATAGCAAGTGTGGTGGGAAGGGACATAGCTCTACAAGTGCCACCAAATATATATGGATGGTACTAGCAATCCCTTTGAAGATCAGGAATTTACAGCCTTCAGCCTAATATGTTCCAGTAGAAGTGATGAACGAAGGCAGTGCTGCTCCTGGTATGCTCATAGAGTCTTTTTAGCTCAGGTAGGCTTTAAGGGGAAAGTGAGTCTGAGCTATTTGTGGCCTTTATATCAGTTTAAGGGGATCTACAAAATGCAGTATTTCCCCTATCAGGAAGGGGAGTACGGTGACAGCTTGATGTGGATTCCAATCAGTTGCTGGTGGAAAGAATAGCAAGGTTGGAGTTGTGTGAGAGAAAAACACAATCCCAAGGCTTCTTCAGAAGTTCTTACAAATAGTTACAAAATGCAATGTACTGTGCTAAGGGTAGAACTAAGACTGCAGGAGAGCTTTAGCTCTAGCTGTACAGTGACCTAAAGCCAGGAAAATAGCAGTGTGAGTTAGCAACAACACTATAGCATCCAAATTATCTAAAGCTACTGTCACACACTATTAACTAGTTGTTTGTGCCATCTGTACAGATGCTTAAGATCTGACTTTATATAGGATGCTGGCTTTCAAGTCCCTGAGTGGGAAGAGGGTATGCCTGAAGGATCGATGCTTACACTTTGTCATTGAGCAGTGAAGTTCTTTGAATTCTAAATTAAATAGAAAACATTTGGAATTTTAAAGGTAAAAACCTATGGATTTGGTCAAGAAAGATCTTTAAGAGGAATGTGTAAGTTGCTGTGTTACACGTGAATTTGGACTCAAAGTTGTCTAGTCAGCTTAAGTTGGTCTTGTACATCCTATAACAAGATTGCTAAAAGATCCTGGTGACGTGCAGTTTCATACTTTATACAGTTGATGCTGTCTACTCAGTCATAGACTGGCAGAAGGGTAGCATCTGCAATAGTTCCCACTATGAAAAACTGTTTACTAGGTGACAGTAACTGCTTAATATAAGGCTATATGCTGACCCAGACTGCTGCAGAGGAACAGTAGGCTGTCACTGCTGCTTGCAAGAGGCCTCAGTGTGGCCACGGAGTGTCTGCATGAGAAGCAAGGAAAACTCTTTTATGCTGATGCTGTACTGTATTGGCTGGATCAAACAGTGCTGCTTTTTAGACAAGCCCTGAGGAACATGAACTACATGAAAGTCACTCTTAATCACCCTCAGCTGATCACCCTGTGTTGAATAAGCACTGCAAAACCAAGGTGATTATGGTAAATCATACACTTCTCTGGCTGCAGTGGGCACGCAGCCCTGCTGTGAGGGTGTGTAGTGTGGCCCAGTTTGGTTTTACTACTTAGGCAAAATTGTGTCTGCAGAACTTGTCTGGTTGTCTCAGATATACTACAAGCTATCAATTGCTGTAGTTTACAGGGCTGGAAATGTAACCAGTGTCTATAAGTTGTGTGACAATGGGCTCTAATAACTCATACTGAACTCTGTAGTGGAGGTGTCTTTGCTGAAATGGTGATACACATGGGTCTGTCATTGCATGAGACAGACATCAGGGAACAAGCTTAGTCTCTGGCTTGAGCTGTCTTGGTATGGATCCTGCACTGTAATTGCCCTGACTCGTGTTGCAATGTGGGTGACTTTTGGTGCAATGAGTGACACTCACTTTAATCCAGTGGTCCTGGCTCAGGGTGGGTTAAGACTGACTTCTCCTGAGGGGTTTTTGTATGAAGATGCTGCACTTGCAGCTGAGACTGCAGCAGTGATGGTGAGGAAGAGCCTTTCCTGGACAGGTTTATGTGACCATCAACAGACTGGCAGCCAGAAGATACTCTTCTTACCCCATTGCTAGTCAGTGTGTTTAGGTCAGGAGAAAGGCACATGTGCACTTAGAGCTGGCCTTAGAGCCTCCAGGAGAGACTGCAGCTTTTGTACCTTAAATGGCACTATTGAGCCCTAGCCTGCTTTTTACGGTAGTACAGAGGTAAGAGATGTTCCTGGGTAGGACTGGCTCTGATCTCTACTTTAAAGTCTTCCATGAGTTTGTGTTTTGTTGAAGAGCTGGGGTAGTAGGAAAGAAGCAAGTCATTAATTCATTATCTTTTATGTCTTAGTTGAAGGAAGGAAAGTGAAGCTATCAGCTTTGTAAACAGTAACTTTGAAACTTAAGACAAGGCTCACAACTTTTTTAGACAGGGTTGTAAATTTGGAAGAAGTAGTGAAAGACATTACCTGTGTATTTTTGTCCTGCTCAAACTACAGCAAACTAAGGAACTCTTGGAGCTCTTCAGGTTTCCTGCTGCTGCTTCTCTTCCAATTCCAGCTGCAGTCCTAACAGACTACCTTTCTCTTATGGTTTTAAAGCCACTTTTTAAAGAGGTTCTAAAGAGGAGCAGAAGCTTAAAATTATATTTCCATTGTGCTTCGTTAGTCTTAAATACAGCTCTACTTGCTTTTTATGAAAAAATGCAACAGATGTTTTATGTGCTTAATGAACAAACAATTAATTACCATCTACCCAGCCCTTGTAAGGAGACCAGTGTTATGGACAGACTTAGAGTAATACATTAGCACTGCAATTACCTTCACGATTAGCTTACCAATCCTGGAATTGTTAGTATGTAAGAAGGATGTTCATAAATTAAATTTTAACAAGGGCTAGACACTCAAATGTACTGTTCTGTAGGATTCCTTGAGGAAAACTAAAGGTAGCTGAATTGCTACCTTGTCATGGATTTGAGATCTTACTTGTGATACAGCATTTGTATCAAGAGTCTTAAATCTCCCTGTATTAAACTGTATGAATTCCATGGAGCTTTCAATCTTGTCTTGCATCTCCTAGAGAAAATTGTTACCTCTTGGTAGGCTGACTGTGTGCTATCTCAAGCATGTCAGGAGCCAAAATATGGTTCTGTGATTGTGTGACTGAGCAGCACAAAGCACCGGAGTGCAAGAGGATCCACGTGCCTTGTGGACAATGCCAGCCATGAATATAATCTTGCTGAGTGCAGTAAAACTGCACAAGTTCACTATTTATTTTTAACCCTGCAGGAGTTTGAAGATGCATTGAGACTGATAGCGAGGACAGAAAAATCTCCTGAAGAAGAGCACAGCCTGAACTCTTGGCCATGTCTATCACAGACCACAGCCCCAGCACTGGAGTGGTGACTGTCATCGTTATCCTGATCGCTATCGCAGCTCTGGGAGCCCTGATCCTCGGCTGCTGGTGCTACCTGCGGCTGCAGAAGCTCAGCCAGTCTGAGGATGAGGAAAGCATTGTGGGTGAGGGAGAAACCAAAGAGCCCTTTCTGCTGGTGCAGTACTCTGCTAAAGGACCCTGTGTGGAGAGGAAAGCAAAGCTAACTCCCAACAGCCCTGAAGTACACAGCTAACTTGGAGCAACATGTGCAGATGGACTATATGCTCATGACATGTGTAACCAGCAGAAGCATTTCAATACTGTGAAGAACCTGGTCATGTGCACACTACTCATCAGAAGACACCCTGGATGATAATTAAATAAGCTTTGTTTGCAACTTCATGCACTGAGAGGTTGCACTTTGCATCAGCTGTGTATCCTAATTCCTCTGTGGCAGGAGCTGACTCACCTGGTGTAATGTCCATTGCTGGCAATGGGCACAGGAATATACTGGTGTGAAGACTACTGTTTTTTGTTACTTGAATGTTTAGCTGAGCCTATTTTGATAGAGCTACTACTGTAATGTGAACTGCTTTAGACCTGTGAACTGTAAATAGGCTGCCAGAAACTTCTTGCTTTGTGTTCTGTAGCATATGGGAATATGATGCAACTGTATATAATACACAGGGGGACTCCTGAACCATTACCATGGATGGGACTCCAGACCTTCAAAACCAAATCTGCAGTTAAAGCTTGCTTCTACTACTAGATTGAGTGTGCAGCCATTAAGTCAGAACTCATCCTTTGAACAGTTTATTGGACTGATGCAGAGTACTTCATTTGAAAAGAAGGGATAAGCCTTCAGTAATATGCTGAAGGAGGAAACATAGGAGCTACAGGAAAGGAAGTGTTCCTTTAGCTGCAGCTATGATGATTAAGCTTTTGGCTGCTAGAACTGAGTTCTGTATGTAGCTACTGCAAGGAAACTGCCATTTTGATGGGTTCCAGCCTGGGAACTTATGATGGATACTGAACCCTCAGGAAAAGTCCAGAAGGTTTCCAGGTGTTTGAAATGGCAGTAGAGCAGGCTTGTCTTCCATAGGTCTGTGTGCTAAAACTGCAGAAGTGGTTTCTTAGCAAAACTGGCTTAAGTGCAAGTAGTATGAATTCTTCTTAGAACCCTGGTTTGTGTACTTAGGGTGTATGTTAACAGCCTATTATGAAAAGGAATTTTAGTCTACAGCCAGACAACCCTAGAATTCAATTAATGTACCTTGTATATAACTTCTGATTGAATTGTACTACAACAGGATAAGTTTCAGTCTTTTGTACTGTTGATAGGGACAAGGGTTATTGCTGCTCAGTTTGTAAAAGCTTTTAGCTAGCAATGGCCAAGTCCTTCCAGATAACATACATCTTCTGCTCTGTGCTGAAGTTCAGCTGTAGGAACTGTAAAAAGGTGTTGAATGGAAGTTTTGGCCTGCAGAGTTTTGGGGGGAGGAAAAGGAACAACACTAAACAGCCAATGGCAGCTTACATATTCTAAAACTCCTTGTGTAGGCACACATGCTTAGAGGTCGCTGGCCTGTTTTCTATTACTTGACACGTGGCCTCCTTTGCATACTGATATTTTTAAACACTTAATTGCCTAGCCTTAATTCAGCTCCAGAGGAAGCATTAGACTTGCTTCTTGTACCTGTACATATGGAATAACTTAAGGTGTAGCAAGCTTGCTTGAGAATTTTGACCATATGCAAGACAAGAATGGTCTAGACAAAAAGTTGTCCTCTTCTTCTACACTAAGATGCTGAATTGCTTTGTTAGTGCTACATTTGCCTTTTTAAAATTGAAAGCTGTCATTTGAAGCAAAAAAATGCTGTCAGTCACAAAAAGCTCCTGCTGTTGCATCTTGAGTACAACATTATGGGGTACAGCTGATAATGTTCTTACCCTGACACATGCTTTTTAAGATACTGCTCTCAAAGAGACTTGCATGTATAGTCAGACCTGTACACTTAAATTGCTGTATTTGAGACCTCTTAAAAGCAAAGAAAAAAGGATTACTTCAGTGAGACTTCCTGTAGTTTTCAGTAGAGAACAGTTCACACATGGCTCTTGTGGTTTCCAGACAGTCAGAATACCAGTATACAAAAGTGATACAAAGTGCTGAAGTTCTAGAACAGAACAGTTGTAGCAAGATGACTTTGTCCATTCAAGTTTACTGATTACACAGGTGAAGTATCTATTTTAATTCAGCAAAGAGAATGCAGTGTAAAGGGCAAACTTCAGAAATCATGGAAAAGTATAAATCAAAGGTCTGATTTCCCTTCTAGCAGCTGTAAGAGAAAACCTGTGAAAACTAACTGGTCCTTAGTCAGAGGTGCTGCACACCGCTGCCCCTCTGATACAAACCAGTATCATTAATTTAAATGGATAGGTGTTTGCAAGTTAGTGCAATAGTAAAGTGCAGAAAGTGTTTTCCATTCTTCTCTTAAGATGGGGCTATCTAATAAGTTGTTCCAGTATACAAAAATATTCAATTTGATTTTTCTTTTTCCAGATCATGTGGGGCAAGAAGTATTTATTTACAATTAATGTCAATAAAATTTGCATAAATACCTACCCAATACTGCATCATTTGACTTTGTGTAAGCAATTATTCTGTCCTATTTCCACTACTGTGCTCTGTCTCTATGGTATCAATATTATCAATCCTTTTTTCCTCTAAAGCAGCAGTAGCTGATGAAAGTGATATATCATTATCTTCAGAAAGTGTTTGCTCAGATTGAAGGGATTCTTTAATTTCATCTTTGCTCTGGAGCTTTCCTCCTCTTGATGCAACCAGAATTCTCAGTAAAGCATTCTCTTTAAGGAGGTTTTCTGATGCATCAGCTAATTCTTGAAGTTTTTCAGCCATTTCTAACAATTCTCGATTCTTCTGGTCGTATGTGGCCTGTAACTGCGCACTGTGGAGCTGCAGAGTCTTGTGCTGCTTTTCCAGTGTGTGTTTTTGCTGCTGTAGTCTCTGCTCCTCTCTCCTGGCTTCAGAAAGCTGTGCTTCAAGCTGGTCATGGGCCTGATGAAGGGCACTGATTTCTGATCTTAACTTCTGAATTTCTCTCTCTAAGTGTGAGATGTGTCCTTGCTGTAGAACTGACTCTTTATGTAGGCATTCTTTGGTACAGGGTTCTGACGAAGAAAGACTTGAGTGATGTAAAATAAATTTCAGGAGGTTAGGAAGGTTAACTGAAAAGTCTTCAGGGAACTTCACACTTTGCTCTTTCCTAGAATATAACAAGTTAATAGTAAATTAATAGGGTAATTTTACCTTATTTTTTATCAAATATGGTTAGTACAGCAGCTAGGAGAAACCTAAACTCATCTAATAAAGATAGAGCACACAGATTTTCTTCTGACAAACACTTTTTTCCTGTTTTCCAGTCTGGGTGCTGTAAACATCTCTGCATGGGACAAGTATTTGAAGAAAAAATTCTATTAAAACTCAGAAAACAGATTTCACTCTTAAAAAAAGAAGTATTCACGATCATGGGTTGAGAGCTTCAAATATATAGGGCAGCATCACTGTGTGATCAGAGCACAGTGCCATTAGTATTTGTAGTTCAAGGATGACATTTAAATGTTCCTAAATCTACCTATAATATTAGAATTTAAGTCCAGATATACAAAGCTACCCCATGGGCAATGACTATTTTGAACCTGTTTTCCTGGAAGCAGTAGCTTAAGTGAGTTCCAGCACCTGAAAGCCATGGCAAGGGAGCACTTTTAAACACTAAGTCACTTTAGTCAGAAGTAAGGCCCTTTTGCTGTCAGAAAAAAAATAAATCTCTTTTCTTGTTCCTCTTACTGTTTTGCCTTTACATCAGAGTTGATGAAGGAAGCAAACCAAACACGGTTTTTCTGTTGGTGGTTTTCTCCCCTGAAGCTGTGAATACTAAGCCCAGCATATAGAGCAGGTTAAGTTTCCTTGCTTTCTGTAACAGCATGAACTGTTATAACAGGGCAACAGAGGCCAAGAACAGCCAGTACCAAATTTCTTCCTCAAGACTACCAGCCACTAAAAAACACCAGCACCAGCTGTGACAAATGTTACAATTACTGCCCTTGTGGACCCTCTGCACATATATGAGGCTAAACTGTCCTCTAATTATTAGACTGGAACTAACACTTGCTCTTCTGTTTCTGAACCAGTTCCATCTTCATCCTTTCACTCAGCATATAACACAATTTCACTTCTTCCTGCAGCCCAGCCACTTCTACCTCACACTGTACAACTGGGAAGCCAGCTAATCGTTTATCAGTTTGGATCTGCTCCAACTTTGCCAGTTAGCAGCATATTCTTTCTCTCCTGATGCAGCCATCAAAACAAGGAAGAAAAGCTTAGTTTGCTTCCCTCTGGCTCTCAAATTCATGACTAGAGTAATGGTAAGTAGCATACCTTCAGATATGGGTTAATTACATAAGTGAAAAAAAGGACAAGAATGAGCCCAAACAAAAATTATTGCAAAGCAAGAAAGTCAGAGTCAAGTATAAAGCCCAAAGTCTCCTAATGCTCCTGTACAACACACACCATGGGCAACTCTTGTGTCCCCTTGTGTTTGACACTATGTCCTGAATTGTTTACAATGTGCATCTGGAACAGGGGAGTTTCTCCTTTACCAATTACACTTCCTTCAAAAATGCCTTCTGTAAAATCCAACTCATAAGCATGTGGGATATAAAAATGTTTCATTTCATTTACTGAAAATGACTTACTGTACATCAGGTAGAAGACAGACACCATATTTTATCAATAATTCAAGAACTTCAGTCAGATGAGGCTTCTGCTCATCAAGATTAAGCTATTTCTGGCAGAGTGAGCATCATGAGTTTTCCTCCCCTGCAGACTCCTGGTGATGGATTGTTACTCTTGTAATTACCATCAGCAGTTGCTCAGCTGACTATCAGCTCCCATCCCAGATTAATGAATCATGACATAATTTAGGCAAAAAATAGTCTACACTACATCAAAATTGACTCACTATATTGTGGTAATGTTTTACTACATCATCATGCAGTTTTATTGATCAAAACCACAGCATGTATCAAAGAAGCTAAAAGGCTATTTAAAACAAATAGCAGAACAAAATATTAACAGCATGTGGTGGAAAGCAATTGAGAACAGAGTTAATTTGCAAAAATTGTCTCATAAGGCAAATGGATAAGAAGCTGCATAAAAAGCCCTAATATGAGGCACTTTTATATTCAAAATGAATATACGACTACTCTAGTAGTGCTACAGGTACTACAAATACTATCAGATCCTAATTTTCTTGATTACCTCCATGCAGCAAAATATAAAAAAACACTAGAGAGGAAAACCAGGAGGGGAAGTAATGCCTAGAGGTAAGGTACCTTTATAAAACCAATTGGAACATTACAAAAATAATCTTAACAAAACTACTCAGTCTGTCCCTCCACAGACTGTCTAGAGCATTACAAAGACTGAGACAAAAAAGAAATAGGGAGACCATCAGTTGGAAGCTGGAGTAGCTCAGAACTGATATAAACAAAACTCTGTACTGGATTAAAACATGAATGGCAAAAGTTAAAGCATAGGTTTAAAGATTTTGTGGTAGGTAACTGCCCAGTACCAATAGACTGAATTCCCATTTGCTGATGGTAAGAGCCCTTGAGGGACAAGTGTGGGTTATTTTGTTGCTTTGCTGGTGTTTTTTTTTTTTATTAGAATATGCATGAAGTAAGAATGCATATACAGAAATTAATTATTCTTTGGTTTTTTTCTCTACTAAGACACGTAACCAGATAATTACTGCAGCTTAGCTAAAATGGAAGTTAAAAATCCACAGGGAAAAGAATTATATTACCTCTGATGAGGAAAAAATAAAATGGTTGGGAGACGGTCTGTCATAAATTCCCAGGGAAGGTCATTTCGAGTCACATCAATTCTGTGAGGAAGAGACACACTGATGAAGAGAACAGGCAGATGAACAATCTGCATTTTCTTGTAAAATACCATTTTGGGGAGTGGGAAGCAGGAAATTTAAGTATCTGTGAAAGTAAGTCTAAATGTTTCTGCTAGAAATACATTGTGCATATGAGTCAGCAGAATTAATTACCAATATTCAAGATGATGACTCTCAGTTTAACAAATATCCATGTAACTTTTTCTCTAGAAAAATATGTTCAATACAGCAACTGCTCTCAACCACCAGTTAAACCCCAGTCACTCACTGTGTACACGCAGTGCACACATTGTCTACACACGTTCCTTCTGAGATAAATACACCAAACATGAGACAAGTTATTTTTAGTCATTAATTTGTTCCTCAAGTACATCCCCTCGAGTAGTTTTGGTAGTAAATTATTTTGCTTCTCCCAAGGACAAGCACATTCTTAAAGGTGCTTTTTTCCTAAAGCTATGAGTAGAAAGGAACACTTGGTTCAACTGTTCGTTATTGTTTTCTTCTGCATTTAGGGCTTCTTTTCACAAATCAAAATTTTAATAATTACAAATTACTGTAGAACAAAAGACAATCACATCAGTAATACTGCTGTGAAAATAATGAAGCAAAGGAGAGAACTTCAAAGTCAGGCAATAGAATGGGTGTAGCCTTGGGAATAGCATCACATCTGTGGCAATAAAGCCACAATTATAAACAGGGGATGAAAATCCAGAATTTTAATTGATTTGTTTTTTCTCTACATCCCATGCTGTCTCCTGGAGTAAGGTCAGACAGAATCAAATAAAGATGCAATCAGAGCAAATGTTTTAAGTATTTATGCATCACACACACGAACAAGAATGTTTCAGTTGCATGGAAACATTAATAAACCTGGAAACACTAAAGAAAACAATGTGTTTTTTACATATAAAATAGATTTTAACGTATATATTAAAATATACATTACACACATCATATATAGATATAAATATATTTCTGTAAACTGGTTTTGATCGGATAGAGTTAATTTTCTTTATCATAGGATGTAGGTTGCCGTCTTAGATTTGTGATGAAAATGGTGTTGCTAACAAATATATATATATATTTGTTAGCAACATATTACTATTTGCTACAAATAATCACAAAGTTATGGATTCACTTCCTGAAATTAGGAAGTTTCAAGGTAAATTGCACAGTTTAAAAATTATTTTAATGAAAGTAGGTAACTACTGCAGTAGATTGAAAACCACCAAATACATACAAAGGAAAACAATACAATGCATTCAAAGAGAAATTAAGCAGATGACATTTGTATCTATATTGCACAGTTGTAGAGAGAAAAAAACTACTTATTTTCTAGGCTGATGACCTCAGTGAACTTACATTATTCTGGAAAGATGAAATTAGAATTTTTTACCTTGCCACAGTGAAACTGTCAGGAGGCAAAAGCCGAGCAAGTTGAATAAAGATGTGATTAAGAGAAGCACAGAATCCACACCACTGTGCATAATACAGCAGCAAGACATTCTGGAAAGTGAAATGGAGAAGAGTTTGATTACCTATTGGAGGTAATCTGCAGAAAGGAGAACTAGTTTTCACACCATCTAGCATGGGAACTCTTGAAATGTGAAAGCAAATTCTTTCCTAATATTAATGAACTTCACTGTAAATTATTCACTGCTGCTGACTACTGAGCTAACACACACAAAAATTCTTGAGGAATTCTCTTTCCATGAAGTCAAAATGAAAAGATTATTTAGTTTAGGATCATTCCCTTTAAGTGAAAATGCACCAAACTTTACTACACTTCCCAAGATTCTTTTCAATCTTAAATTCCTATATATCTGACTGTATACTTCATATGGGGGGGAAAATGACATCCAGACTTCTGCTTTCTTCCTCTAACGGGCAAAGCAGGGGTTGGGGCTCCTGGAAACCAACTGGAGATGCAAACATTCACTGCAGACTTGAATGACACTGGATATTCCTTACTATCACATATTTTACAAAATCAAGGCAATTTAACTGTACTCAGGATGACATCTGTTTTCATGGCATGCAATTGGAAAGCTTTTGAATTCTTACAAAACACCCTATTTTATGTTACAAGTAAGAAAATCGTATCAATATGCTTTAACACCCCCTCCTTAAAATCTGTGCCATTATCTGCAAGAAAGCTGTTGAGGGACGAGGTGTTACCTTGGCACTCAGGAACACGGTCTCATGAAAGGTGTTTGTAGTCACTTCAGTGACCACATGCTCTTCATGAAAATGGACTGAAGGGTCATCAACCAGATGCCTTTTCAAGGGACTGTAGAGAACACTGAAATTTTTAATGAAGTTCTCTGAAATGAAATTGGTACATAAAGTTATTTCAGTTTTGCAGAGGTGATTTTGGCACTTTTTGCTTTAGAATTCAGAAGAACTTAAAGAGAAAATACAAACTGAAATCTGGTTTCATGTCATTAATTTCTGACAGTTTGATATCAACTCTTGAGCAACCACAACTGATCTGAAAACAGGATAAAGCTTCACTGTTTTTTTTTATTTTGCTCATTACAGTCTTGTCACTAGCCACATCAGACTTTAATCTTGTGTCAATATGCCATAATAATATTGTATTCTCCTAACCACACACCTGCTAAGTCATAAATAGTAACCTCTCAATTTTTTAACTTCTACATTATATTGAAAGGCTCCACTTATTTGCATTTTTTCTTCCATTTTTAGTTACTTTCTCTGCAATTCTTTTCTTTTGACCTTTAAGTATCTGCTATTCCCATGCCAATATGACCAATCCCCTTTTGTTTATCAGTGACCACCTTCCTCTTTGTTCTACTTTCTCCTTACTTTTAAAATATTTAACAGAAGCTGGCCAAACAAGCTCCAAAGCCCTCAAGTACCTTTCAGCTACACTACTCTCAGCCTGAACTACATTCTCTAAATTGCTGCAAGGTATCAGCAATATCCTTCTTTTGAACTTGGATAGAGAAGCATTATTCCATGCATAAAAAAATAATGAGTATTTAATAATCAAGACAAGAGTATTAAGCACCAATCTGTTTTGCTATTATGAAATACTAAGTTAAGATCTTAAGGAATTAAAACAAAATAAAAAGCACAAAACTCAATCATAAATCAGAGAGTCCTTGATAAAATATGTAGAAGCAAAAATTTTCTGGATGTTCAAATGACGGAACAGAAATGTACTGAGTCTTAACTCTGCAGAGAAACCCTCATCATGCTCAGGAAATCCTGCGACCTAAAAATGTTTGAGACAGAAAGTACTGGAAGCACAAAGGGGAAGGAAATTTTTATGTCCTCATTCTGATCTTAATATTTCCTAAGTATCCTTTTATGGTCACTGAGGTTTTTGTTTGTTTTTCCAGAGTCTTTTCCTGGGGGCTGGGATAGAGACAGGATACAGGGCTGCATGCGATCCTTAAAAAGAACATGGCTATTTTTAATATGTTGTGCATATTTCTGTGCTTGCATTTTTGGCAAAAAGGAATGTAATTGGTGCTGTAAGAATTATAGTGATATATGTTATTGAACAATTTATTTTAATAGCTGAATTTTCTTCCATGTTTATGTACATAGCTAACATTAGGAAAGCCAGTATTTCCTGAAGGTAGACTCAGTTTTGCACATCAGCATGACAGGCAAATGCACATGGTTAGGAATATTTTGTCTTATTCACAAATTTGAAAATAAATCAGAACTGCAATCCTTGAGTTGTTTTGTCAAGGGTTTTGTTTGTTTGTTTTTCTGGGTTTTTTTTTTTTCTCCTCCACTTCAGACAGGAAATAACAATAATTGGCAGATTTGGCCACAACCACTTCAAACCTCTACCTTGTTACCTTGAAAGACACACTTACTCAAAATAAATTTAAATCAATTTAAACTGGTTTCAGAGGACAAGAGGATGGGGAAGTGTCTGCTGTTAAGTGGCCAGTATCTCCAAAAATTCTGTGATATTTTACTACACAGAACAGCTAAGCAAACACCAACACCGCCATTAATATACAAATGTCTTCTGTAATCAGGTATTCTAGATGAACAGAATTTTTTTTCCAAACACAAGTTACTTTAGATTTTACCAATTCCACAAATGCATCAGGAAGTCAAGAATCACACAGTTTAAGGTTCACTTCTTATAAAGCAAATCACTTATGGTATAAGGACCTTAGTTCTTATGTCACCTAGAACACGATCCTGTTCATGCCAAGAGAGTAATTCATAAATGCCTAGTTAACTACTAAATAGAATAGAATAAATTACAATTCACAGTGCTAACTTCACAAAGTAGTCTCACTTTTCAAAATGACATTAAGTTTTCCGGTCCTGCTTGGAAACACAATTTTCTGAATGCAAGCATTTGTACAATAGATACTGTACCCAGGGTAGGTCCAACAAGTGACTGATTCTGGTCCAGGACATAGTGCACTTCCTCTTTCAGGTCAACAATGGCAGCAAATTCCTTAAAATGAGTAGATCTTGATGCTCCTAGTCTCTCTGCATAAATCCAAAAAAGATTTGAATCCAGTAGATAGAGATTCAAGGTTTTGTTGGTCCTGCAGCTCAGACCAGTAATGTTCGTGCTACTAATATTAAGGTCAGGAATAAAACAATTCCTATCCTCAATGTGAGGAATAGAAAATTGAGTGTTATCTTTCTTCCCATGGGAAGAAAATGCTACTTTGGGGGTCTGAAAGATGGTCTTCTCAGAACTAATGAGACTTAAAAAATGCCTGTTTACTGTCCTGCAACATGCAGTGTAATAGCTAAAGGGACTATAGAAACTTAAGAAATTGCTGCATTCTATGGTATTTGATATTACTTGAAAAAAGGTATGTTCCTGGAGGTAGAAAGAGTCCAAAGCTGCTTCTATCTCTAAAAAGTTACAGTGTGGCACATGGACTTTATTTGGTTTGACACCAAGAGTCTGGTTAACACAGAGCTCACAGACATTGTGAGTTCTGGAGATGGAGTGCCACTGTGGAAGCACCACCGTGTTACAGCACGGGTACTTGGCTATGGGAAATGTTTCGGAGAACTTCAGATGTGCATCTGTTACAGAGGAATCAAAAGCTGGTGAATCAGAGTCTCCCACATGCTGAAGATCTGGCTCAGATGCCTGACTTTTATTACACTTGTGGTATTCCAAGGCCACTTTGGTAATCTATGGAGGGGAATAAAGGAGAGAGGAAAAAAAAATCAGGATTAACTGTACATAGTTCACCTAAATGCAGTTATCTGTTATAGGTTTAACAACATTATATGCAATTAGAGATGGAATTTCAGAAACATGAAGCTGACTAATCTTTGTTCTTTCAAAAAATTACAGAGGGCTCTGACTTGATAACAAAGTTAAATTTCCAGATATTTCAGCATATAAACATTGAATATACAGAACAATAAAGTCACTTTAAAATATTATTCAGTCCACCACACTGATTGCAAGGTCCTCTATGCAACCTATGTACTACAATAACCCTACATTTTATGTCTAAACCTCACTACATGAAGCATTACTGAGCAGAGGTTCCTCAATTTCCCTCATTTTCTAATAGGAGGAGAAAATAAATTAAAGCATTCCCACATGAAAAGAGAATAGAGATTCTTCTGGCATAGGTGGTGCACAGATTTTCTAACAATCACTGGGAGTGTTGAAGCAATGTTTGTATTCACTATATTCACAGGCATATAGTTGTAATACTCCAAATGTACTCTGCACATTGTAACTTATTGGGAGAAGAAAGAGAACAGGAAAAAAACCAACCTGTCCCTCCATGCAAACATTCCTATGCTACCTCACAGTTTGCTTTTCATAACCAAGGGTAAACAAGTAGAGAAAAAGGCATGTGTATGGACCATACAAAGAATTCCCTTTCTGGGAGACAAGTAACAGAACATGCAAGAAAGAAAAATGAAAGAGGAAGTTTCCTATCATCCTTATTAACACACTAAACAAAATGCAGAACATACACACACTGCTTACAAAAGAACACTTTGACAGAAACAGTTAAAATTATCAAAGGGATGTTGAAATGTCACATCCAGAAGGGCTGTTGTGTCACAGGACTTCAGTATTAACACGTGGTCTATAGTCTTTTAGAATTAGTTAGAAGTTTTCATCCTGAAAAGGCTTAAGAGAATACTTGAAAAAATCTTGGCCCCTCACACTACAACCTAGCCTGGAGATTTGAACTACCCAGAGGAACTTGAGAAGAGATTATGAACAGAAAACCATATGTGCACTAAGAAATCTCATTTCAGTGAGCTGTGATCAGAAAAAGAAGTTTGCTGTGAGATCTTTCAACATTCAACTTGAGAGCCTTGCTCTCTGCAACTGCCTTTACAGTCAAGTGGTTTCATTGCTTGATGAAACCCACAGGCTGGCTGCAGTAAACAGCTCTTCCCAGAGTAAACAAGTTGCATAATATCTCTCTGTCAAAGTGAAGCTATACAAGGACAACTGGAATATTTTGTATCTCATTTCACATTTTGCTAAACACTGTTATTTAGTAGAATAAAATTTTAAATGGAGTATCTACCTTGTGCTGTACTGATTTGATAGGAGTAAGTGGTACCTGTTACTAGAATGTTTCAGCTGTGACAAGCACCACTGAATAAAGCCTGCCAAAAGAAGAAAGGTTACTACAAGAGTAATGGTAGTTCTTTTCTAGGCATAGATTTCCCCAACCCTATTTCATAGCAGTCTAATGGACTTTTTATTGTGTCTATTTAGTTTGGCTAAATATTATGTAATAAGTTGCTTTCATTTTTTCCTTATTGTTTCAGATACTGCAATATTAATTAGGCCTCCTGTGGAAACATTGCAGGACATAGATGCCATGTAAGTAAGTCAGCACTGTCACAAAAACTCAGCCCACCCTTTGGTCTTTCACAGATGCTTGTCTGTTCCACACTGCTTAGAACTACATGATCACACTGGGATGTGCAGCTTAGTGCTATACTAAATGGGATGATGGGTTCCAGCTGAAAAATAGCCCAGGGGACAAAAAGCTAGTTTTCAGCCAAGTTAGTTTCCCTATTTCATTTCTGCACAGCTCCACAAACTCCTGTCCTAGGCACTTCAGAGGAAGAAAAAATTGGAAGGGGATTAAGGAACACACCGGATATAAAAATTAGGTTGGCTCTGAGTAATTAAATTGGGCTGTATTTCAAGTAACACTGTCTGGTTTTACAAAAGATCCATTCTTCCTTGCACAAGCACCTCTGGAAAGACAGAAGAGGAGAAATAGAATGGGATGGACAAAACATAAGTCTTCAGTTCCAGCTGGCAAAGATTGGCATCTCTTACACTGCACCCACCACAAAAAGGAGGAGGTCAAGGAAGAGTTAGATGCTTGTTCTGAACAGCTGTTGAGTGAGGCAAAGGCACGTTGTGTGAGATGCAAACCAGTGTAAGGGAGTTGTGATAATACGGCTTGAGAAAGTGGTTTTGAACAAAACCGGGTACTTGGAACAGTGAGATAAAATGAGGTATCTGTCACAATTAAGCTCAGATCCCTGACTACAGCTCTCAAGTTTTAGTATTTTTGAAGTAAAAAAATACTATTTCACTTACTTCATCTAAAAGAGGATGAATTTCTGCTAGGGGATTATAAGGTATAAATATGAGAAGTGCTGGTCCTTTCTTCAGCTCATTGTTTAGAAGAAGGCTTTTCCCACCATGTGGTCTCAGCCAGCGTATGAGCATCTCCCGATTTTCCAGAGCCCACTTGCAAATGTTCTCAGCAGTGAAGTTCATGATGTCTTTTGGATAGATCTTAGAGGGGGAAAAAATAGTTATGTTTTCACTTGATTTAGTTTAAGATGCAGTTCTTCAGTATGGCATGCTTTGTTACTGTAGTGACTAGAACTCTCTTTCTAAATGTAATGAGTGTCAGCAAACTTCAACATTTCATATACCCTTTCCCTTTGGGAAAGCTTTCCAAATGCTTATCAGATTATAGTAACATCCACAAGTAAAAAGGATTCTACCAGGAAAGCTCCCCTTTCTTTTACTACATCTTTATAATCTTGACTTTTCTCAATAGTACACATTTTCTTTGTTAGTGAAAGAGTTCTAAGCTAGTATCGTCACATATTTTAATTTATGGAATATTAGAACATTTTCCCCACTATTCAGTCACCATATTAACTCATTTTAATTTAACCTTTTAAGACTCAAACATCAAGGCTACATTTAAAACAGGTATTTCTCATTCCTGAATGCAAAGAAAATATATAATAAAAGGTGCTCACAGGTTCTAGGATCAATTTTAATATATTAAGGCAAGTTTATCTTAAATAATTAGCATTAAAATGTAATTTTAATGTATTTTATGTTATTTCACCCAAAATATCCCTCTTTTCCCTTCTCTCAATTGACTAAAATGCACACCACAATACCTATCTTCACAGTTTACACTCATGGTGCTAGTGTGGGTAGTCAGTACATCTGAAAGTTAGTATTTTCAGCCTTTTCAAAAAGCAGGGCACATGGACTAAGAGTTATTATAAATTCAATTAATTTAATTTTGTGTGATTTTCTAATCAGTGCCATGTTATACCTTTAAGCCAAAATGGAAGTTTTCACTGCTCCTACTATCCTTCCATAAAATCTTTGTCAATATCTTCATTCAAGTAGTTTTCTAATTCTGATCCCTGAGCATCCATGTACGAAATCAGAGTCCCTAGAGCACAGAGCAATACTCACAAGAGATGTGTTGGCATGTCTGTGCAAATACACACTGCCAGAGTGCACCAGGGAGATCTCCTCTGCCACACGTTTATCTGTGACCACTCCAAAGCGGATCGTCCCCAGGTAATCTGAAAGGGCACATTTGCAATCTTTGAATACAATCACACACACTGAACTCTCCTGGAACACCACCCACAAACCAGAACATACAACAGTGCTGTGTAAAGGCACAGAAATCTGTGAAGAGCAACTGCCAATACTGGTGATTAAGGCAGAAGAAAGATGGCAAGAAGCACAAACATGTTCCCCTTCTGCACTCCAGGTATATAGTCCTGGCTGTGTAACCTCAACTGTCCAAATTCTCCATTTTCTTAGGAAATATCAAATCTGGTATCACAGATGCACCTTGCTGTGGTTTATGGCATCTCAAAAGCCAAGATGATACACATAAAGCAAAGGCATGAACATTGTTTAAGTGATGTACATTTACAGTAAATATGTATTATTTTTAAATTCTACATTTATAAATACGTACACATAAAGATAGACTGCTTATCTTTATGCTGTAAAGAACTAATAAAACATACAAATATGAAAATCACAGAACAAAATATAGAACAGGCTCTTCATCACATCAGTGGCACAGTAGAAAATAAGAATTAATAAGTATGAAAAAGAAAAAGTAAGTATTAATCTCCTTCATTTCTTGAGAGGAAGGAATATTCACAAAACATGGTAACTTAAGATAGGTCTATCCCAAATTCACAACCCAAAAAGGAGGTATTAATCATCCCAAAGGTTGCATGTTTAAACACAAACAAGAGGGTTTGTATTTTAGATTATCAGTGCAAAACAAGAGGAGTTGTTGCACTGCTGTCCTTGCAGCAGCTCTAACTCCACCCAGACAGCATCAGTGAATTCAGTTACCAAGGGCTGACACAGCCCAGTCCATGCCAGTGCCTCTGACACTGCACAGGACAAAGACTCCTGGATTCACTTTAAACAACTGTGAGTCTGATTATGATCCTGGATGGGCTGCAGCTACACGTTTGAGGGAACTCTATCCTGGTGTATCCAGGCTGATTACATTATAAGCTTTTTACATAAGCAATCCTCAGCTGTGATGAGACAGTCTCACAGTTAGATCAACAGAAAGAAACACTCAGAAGGGTTTAATTCCTAAGTTACAAACTACTGCAAAAAACAACTGATGCACTTAGACATAACTCATTCACAGACACCTTAAATTATGAAAATGGAGCTTTTACCTTTCTTTAATGAATGCAATGCTGATGTGAAGAATGTTAAATAACCAGGCGGTTGAGGTGAAGCATTGAACTCAAAGAATCCCACAACTCCAGGCTGAAACAATAAGAATTAGAGTTAATTAAGCTATTTTCAAGTATAAATATATGGGACTACAGTAAACACAACAGACTCTTAAAAGACAACACTGTTTACTGAAGAGCAGTCACTTTATGCTGTAACAAAAATTTTAATATTTAAAGACTGAATCGAAATCAGTTCTCATTCAAACAATGAAACTGTCATTCAAAAGCTTATGTAAGAGAGAGGCTTTATGGATGCTACATTTCTAATGGTGTGCTTCCCATGTTGAAGTTCACCAAAAACAATTAATATTTGTTTTGCAACTATATTTTGAACCAGTTTCAGCACCAAGATAAGAACCATACGCATCATAAAGATTCCTTTTAGAACTGGAATATCAAATATAATTTTTCAGAGTATAAAGGGCTTAAGCAGTAGCACTTTAATTGTTTATGTTGCACATAATTAGTATTTACATATAAATTCACACACTTTGTGTGTGAATACTTGAACTGCTAAGATAAGTGATCATCACATCTTTAAGCTACAGTCACTGTAAATTCTTTCAGTATATCCTGCAAAAGTCAGTAAGAGACCAACTGCACAAAAATCTGGAGAATTCCATATTCCATCTGCATATCCATAAAGCTCTTCAAATTGCCAGACAGACACTTCCAAATTTAAAAGACTCATTTCAGAACAGGCCTACTGATTTTTCGAGGTGAATAACTTCCTATCAAATTCAGGAGAACCTGGGAGAAGCTGACTTGGAAAAAAGAGGTACACAGTCTAGATTTTTCTTGTTCCAATATTTCAGTTAAGCTTTGATTTTAAATTTTTCAAAATATAATCCATTAAAAATTACTATTAATTATGCTTTTGACACATCACTTCAACGGGCTTAATAAACTTTCAGGACAGAGTAAGTGATGGTATTTGGTGTTATCTCATTTCCACCAGTGCATACAGAAGGCATTTGACACACAAAGCAAGAGCACTCCAGGGACTGCTGTGGAACAGAAGATTCCAGACTCACCTGGCACCCATTTGTGTGGCAAATACATCCTCACATGAGGATTTTCATTTGGTACTTTAGAGGCTGCTTTTTTTTTTTTAAGTTCTACATATAAAATTTTCATTTTCTTTTTAAAACATGAACATACATTTTACCTGCAATTATTAATAATATTAATTCAGTTATTCATATCAGCCTAACACACTGATCTAATTCAGTATGAATTAGCAATCTAAAGATGTTCACCAATAACAACATTGCCCATTCCAGTTCATGAATTCTCTTTTTAGGCAGCAATTCTCTTTCATGGATGAATGCTAAGCATAAACCCCTTGTTCATAAAGATTCTTAATGAGGTACCCCAAGAAAATTATCAATAATAGAAATGAGTTACAAGCAATTAGGGAAATTTCTGCAACAATAATTATCAAGAAGAAAATAAAAACAGAAATAAAATAGTAGCAAAAAATCACAGGAAAATAATAGTAGTCAGTGTTCTTTTTTAAACAACATAGAGGTTAGTAATTAATGTTCATCTTTTCGTTCCAAACTAAGACAGTAAAAAGACACAATCTCTTCTAAAAAACTTTGAATGCATTCAACTGAACCAAAATAAGGAGATAGATAAGATAATCAAAATTTTAGCTTTCCATTTCCTAGGACCATTTTTGAATACTAATCCTGTACCAAGTGAATTTAGGATACCAAACTGAACGAAAGGAGAGTCAAAAGTGACAGTAAAATATGTCAGGAAGCCAGAAGTATTTATATGCAGAAGTACTTATAACGGTATTTAAAAGATAACATTCTGATTCAGACTGCCAGTTCTGCTTTACACTGACAGAAGCTTAAGATTTCCAGATTGTGAATAATATTTCCCAAAGATAATTTTTGTAAAGTGTTTTTTCAATTAAAAAAAATTGTAGTTGGAGAATATATGCTACTATACACTAATATATACTACACTATCATATATAGTATTATTTACTAATGCTCTATGTCTAATCAGTAATCTGGTTAATTAATGTCCTTTTAATCATTATCCCAGACCAGTTAAAGTTTTTGCCCTGCTACAGGGTGCAATTATACACATGAGGAAAGGGACTAAAATGCTGTATTTCTTCTCAAGTACCAAGAAAGTTTTCCTGTCTGTAAGAGCAAAGTTTTTAACAAGACTGAACACTTCCAGGTATTGCAACTAAGGACAATTCTTGCTCTGTACAAGTGAGGTTCAAGTCTCACAGAAGAGGTATCTCAATATGAACAAGAGGTTCTTGGTTTGGAATACAAGTAGGCCAAGAAGAGCTGGACAGCAACAACTCCCACCTTCTTTCATGTAAGACCCTCCAAAACTCAGTAACAGCTGCCAGCAAAGAGTTTAGGAGGACATCTACATCCAATCTGTTACTGATGAGCAGCTGCTTCCAGGCAACCACCATGTGCAGTTCTGGGTACCCATCTTCATGTGAGCACTTAGCAGTAATCACCTAAACCTGCTGCTGTCTGAAGTCAGAGGAATGAACACTGACATGTGGCACAGGGCTGCTTAGGAGCATGGCCATGGCTACAGTGCAGCTTGCTGGAGATTTTCTTTCCATGAAACGATTTTCAGTCCCTGTCTCAAACCAAGTATCTGTAGGAAGGGCTGTGGAGCAAATCTGAGGATGTCAGTGAAGACTTCTTAATGCTATCTCCTAATGGAGCTCATATATGGAAATACAAAATCATTAACTGCAGTGAAGCCTATTTTTTGCTTGGTCTCTACACCACAGGAATGGAAAGTAA
Organism: Toxostoma redivivum; assembly: GCA_013397375.1. Taxonomy (NCBI): domain Eukaryota; kingdom Metazoa; phylum Chordata; class Aves; order Passeriformes; family Mimidae; genus Toxostoma; species Toxostoma redivivum. Next base: position 811,350 of record VXBI01010283.1, read on the forward strand.
TGTGGGATGCAATTAAATCAAGTAACAGACTTACCAAGCATCTCAACAGTTACCAAACAGCAAGTTCACAGAAACTTTAAGAATGAACAGAGATTTTCAGGTAAGTAATTTCTATTGGAGAAAAGCCAGCAGTTTTATTACTGAACCATGCCCCAAACTTATCACAGCTCTTGGAAGGAATAAGCAAGCATGTAGATGACTCCACACAGCTTGCTGTAATTTCCTAAAGTCTAGAAGTTACCAACCACTCTTGAAGAAACTAAGGTGATAAGAAATAGTATGGAAGGCCTTTTTCCAGATTAGTAGGAAAGACAAAACACAGTTAGAAATTTATGTTTTTCAGCAGCCAAAGACAGCTAGCTTTGTACTCTGTACTGATACTCAAGCAGTTCAATATTTCTATAAGCAGGGGGAAAAGGGGGAGGAACAAAATTTGCAAAGGTTGGTGGGAGTCACTGAAACTATAGCTGACTTGAACAGTTGAAGAAAGGCAACATTAAATGACTCTGATGAAAAAGCTTTGAAATTTAAAGGCCAAAAAAAAGTGAAATAATGGGAATGGAAGACAGGAAAAATCCAAAAGCTACTGATTAGTTTACAACTGGATAAATGCTTTTAGTACTCCAGTTACTTCTATCCCAATCTGTAATTTTTAAAAAAATGTTTTGCATTGAAGTAATTCAGACTTTCAGACTTGTGCAGGCAGGCAATTCCTGCCTCATTTTATCTGTGAACATGGGAGGGAAAACAGCAAGAGGAAAGGAACATGTCTTCTCTGGGGAACAGAAGAACCAATATTACATACCACTAAATCTGTACTGCAGAAATGCAAAGAAACTGTTGACTGATACTAGATTAAATTTACATTTAACATAATTTTCCAATGATGTTAAAATCATTGTGTACCCAGACCTGAAAGCAAATTTTCACACTGTCATTTAACACCGGCACCGCACAAGAGCCAGCTGAATCTGCGTCAGATCTACCCAGCTGGCTGATGGTTAGGAAGCATTCCCACACAAAGAGAGCAAAGCAGAAAGCTGACCTCATGATAAGAGACACAGCAGCCACCTCCTAGAGAGACCAACTCCTCTCCTACTGCTCCTGAAGCCAGAAATAATTAATTTCCTAAGCACATTTAATTTTCATAAATGAGTGAAGCTTTTTGTCTTACTACAGTGGCTTCCTGTTTCTTCCTCTGTGCCTCAGGAGGCCGAGGCTATTTCTAGCAGCTGGGGTAGTCAGATGAGGAATGAGAGATGTCAGTTTGGATTGAAATGAAACTGTTACATCTCTGCAGTTAAGAAAACAAAAGAAATCTGATTACAGGTATTCACGGGTACCTTGAGTTATGGCAGGAACTGCACCTCTTTCTGCTCATTTAACCTACACATTCCTTAACATTCCAAGATTTTAACTGCTTTCCAAATGGCACATCTTCCTTGCTCTCAACAATTAATTCTTATCAATTTCTAGTTTTACACTAGTATCATTCCACAACCCCAAAGAAACCAACCTCAAATAGTATCAGAGAATGCAGGGTCTCAACTTCCAAGTCTTCACACAGATTTTTTTAATGGGGATTGAGCGCTCTCTAGTGAGAGCAACCGTGATTAGGTAGAGGAACGAACAAAAGACCAAGTAACAAACAAAAATGTTCTTACATTTAACCTGATTCTGTTCATCAGTATTTCTTCTAGTTTGCAGAACCAATTTGCTATCAGAACACAGGACTGAAAATGAGACAGTGATGATGATAAATCTTTCAAATTATTTTGAACTTGAAATTAATTAGCTTTTCAGTGAAATCACAAAATCATCATCCACCAGCAGACAGTGGCCAAAGTGCCCAATAGCAATCTTTGATAGTCCTCTGTCCCTTCCCTTCTGCTAAAAATTAGTATTTTTTATACAGAGATCCAAAGTCAAAGGAAGACACTAGCCAAGGGCCTCAAAATAGCAACCGGTTTGTGCCATACATGTCCCAGTTTCCCATAACCTACTCTATTCCCCAAACTTTTTCACTTCTTAAACACAGGACTAACCCCTAGATCACATCTTCTCCTACAAAAGGTATAGATTTCTCAACTCACATGGGAAATATTGTAAAACATTCATATTTCTGACTGAAGTGATGGAACAACCTATTTCTAGTTTGAAACTAACTTTTCCTTTGTGTCTATGGTTTTCTTTGCATTCATTTTCATAAACAATTCTGTTTCTTTCATTTTATCTGTAACTTTTGTATCTCCTCCTTCCCCTCTTCCATAACTTTACAGAGGCAGGAAAGACACTGAGCACCTGGAGCCATGGTCTGGGACAGAACCTCAGGCATGAACGACTGTGAGGTAACAGAGCAGAACAGCCTCTGTTCTTGGACCATTTCAGAAAAAAAAAAAAAA
>VXBI01010283.1:824071-851389 GCA_013397375.1 Toxostoma redivivum
TCGTGCGGGAGGGGGGGTGGGTGCAGAGGAGAAGAGGAGGGAGGGAAGAAGAAACCTAGTTTTAGTTATTTTGCGTGAATGGCTGAAAGAAACTTAGTTGGAAATAAAAGAAGGAAATAAGCGAGCACAAAGAAAGCTGAAAGGAGGATCTGCAGAGAAGTCAAAACACAACAGAAGCTCCAGTGACTGGAAAGCCCAAAGGCTCAGCAGTCAGCAGTCACCTCAGCCTGCAAATTGTTTTCCATTTTCTGTTGCTCTGCAGGAAAGGCAATGGGAAGCACCATCCACCGTGCAGCTGAGGCAGTGGTTCATGTCCATGTCCAAGGCTGAAAACGTGTCCCAGCACCACACAGCTCCAAACTACTTGTCTAAATCACAACTTACTGGCCCTTTCTGTTACTTCAGTGATGCCATGAGCTAATGACAATACAGAAAACTGCAAACGAGCCGCTAGCGACACAAATACCAACTCAGTAAATGTTTAGCTACAGGTACTCAAGCTTTTGCTAACTGGCAAATCATTGTTTTTACAAAATCTCAGTCCTGAGAGGCTACATGCAGAAAACAGCTTCGTGTAAAGTTCTCTTTATTACAGGCAACATTAGTCCATACAATAATACACAATACTGACATACAAGTGTAATCTTTCAAAATCATTATTTAAACAGCAAAGACCAAGAAACAGAATTTTAACTACTTCATTTTCAAAAAATTAATACTTTTTTTCCTCCCAAGATCCTTTTTCAGTAAATTATATTGAAACATACAAATAGAGAAAAAAATACCCATTCAACTTATATTGCAGTTAAATGGTTATTTTGTTTAAAATCTTTAATAAGAAAATCCTTTTTAGCAACCTACATATAGATAAGTAGCAAACTTTGTTTTAAACAAATCCTCTCCATTAAAAGATCTGAAGAATTTTCATCCATCATTTTCTTAGCCCACTAACACTCTTTTGCAATACCTTGATACCTTAAAAGTTTTTCAACTGAAGGTTTGAGACTAGGGGGCTTCCTAGATATTATAACCACTCTTCCCCCCTTCTATTTCCTAACTTTCTGTCCAACAGGAGGTGAGTAAGCACATAATACTTCAGATTTTTTTAATCACCACTCTGTTTCATGAGAGCATAGACAGGTCTGCTCAATCCCCCTAAATCTACCATACTTTGCTGTTCAGGAGGAACAATGTATGCCAATAAAAGCAGAAAACCTGCAGCTTTTCTGTCACATGCTTTTGATTATTGTCAAATTTTCTGGTTTATGCTTCCAGCTGATAACATGTATGTGTCATCTCAGTATTAGTTTAAATCTTTAAACAAAAAACTATATTTTCCAAAGTCATTATCACTGGGAGCAATCAAGTGGTCTTTTCTTGCTTTGCTGAGTTTCATTCTTAAAACTTGTCTTCGTTCTTCCCACTCACGGAGTTCAGCATTTCCATGGGCAAATTTACAGTTGTTTCCTTCAGTGCAAGTACCAGCCATATATCTGTTAAGACAGATTTTGAACAGTGTTTTCACAGAACTACCATACTCATTACTGTGTTTGTATTTTCTTCAGGTCACATTTTTCAAATACACTACTTAGTAAGGACAAAAAAAATTGGAAGAGTATATGCTTTTTAAAGTTAGATGACACTAACTCTGTTTAGCATTTGGTTGCAATTTTCTTTCCCAGCTGTCAAATATTTACAGGGAACAAATGATGGCTCCTTTCTTTCTATTCTTCATGTTCCTACTTAGACACTTAATGCTTGAAACCATCAAGTTCATCATGTTAATGAATACCTTATCGTTCAACTCACTAAGCTAAGGAACAACTATTGTTTAAAAAATCCAACTTGTTCACTACATTACTTGTTCATTAAATTTGAGGTAGAATACTCAGAAAACCTTAACATGCCAGTTTGTATTCACTTTATGCTGCACTTCCAAGGTCTGTTATGTTCAATACAAATACATTTAGAATGCTACTTAAAAATTTAGTAAAGGGACATGTACGTTTCCATGCAAAGACTGCAAATGAAAACTAACTTTCTTTCTCTGCTATGCATTTTCTCAAAATCTCCAAGACACTCAAAATCTTCAACTGAAAACAGAGTAACAAAGGCATCTGCACCAGGCAAACTGAACCTTAAACTCCAGAATGCTCGATCCCAAAGTTTTTAGCCTTCCAAAAAGATTCCAACAGTGTAAGTAATTTTGAACAGATTTACAAAAAAAAAAAAAATCTAATCAAGTTAGGTAAAATAGGCTGCACTTAAGAATTAAAGGGAGCAGCAAAACATACAACCAGTGCTGGGGAAAACCAACAGATCTTAGAAGTTCTCTTCCATATGTTCATCAATAATTTCTGGTAACCAATACTCAATTTCAACCAATTTGGGTTGATGCTAACAACATTTCTACTTGCCTTAAAGCTCCAGTATCACTGTCCAGCTAGGTACTGTTCTTGGGCTATAATTAATATGCAGATGCCTAAGTAAACTTGTAATAATACCAACAATATTCATTTCACACAGCTGCAATGAACTTGCTCTATTCATTAACATCACACATGCAGTTAATTTGGTTCCAAAATTAGGCACCTTGTCACTCCCTGAGTTCTAACATGTTAAAATACTGTTAATTACTTGCTGAAAGACATATGCAAATGAAGAAATACTAGAAACTTTGTCAGAGCTGGTAACTGCCTTAACTACTTAAACTACAAACTGTCATTTTTCAGCATTTTTGCTATCTTAAAAAAGGCATACCTATCACAAATGCTAAAATATCCAGTTGGAAAGCGATACTGCCAGCAGTTCTGATCGTCCTCAGTGTGGAAAACCTTCTCCTTATGCTTTTCAGAAGAAATGTGACCCTGCCATTGCTTCTCACTATTACAGTTCTTCCCACACATCCAACAATGAAAATCCACCTGTTTTAGAAGGAATTTGAAAACAAAACAATGCAAATTCAATGCTGTAAAGGACAGAACTTCTAATACACTTTGAATGTTTTCTTTATATTGGTTTGCAGGATATTGTTTACCTAAACAGATACAATTATTTAAACAATCACCTAAAGTTTATGATCTCCACTAGCTTTAGAAGAACTTATGTACAGTGTCAGTTACATTTACTGTAGCTATCTATAGCTAAGGAAGCACCAAGAAAATAAGGAAAACAACCTAAGTTACTGACTGGGGAAAAAAAAGCCCAACAAACCCCCAGATGCTTCGATTTAGGATTACACCTATAATTACTTACTGTAACTTCAGCATAGTCAGTTGGCATGTGAATTTGCTTCCCATTTTCTTTGTTTGCCTGAGCAGCTGTATCATCTCCTTTTTCTGGTTTCTGAGTTTTTAGCCATATGTCATACAACTGCTCCAAGTCTTGAACTAATGAGAGCAGAAGCTAAAATAAGTAATTAGCAATTAAGGCAAGAGTTTGAGAACACTAGATAAATGACTGAGTGTGTGAGCATAATTCAGTCCCCACCTGTTCTAAGAAGAAAAAGGGAAGGAAACAAATGTAGATAGTTACACAGTTCAAAGATTAAGAGCCAAGGGGATCTTTGGCTACTCACCAAGAGCCCTCTGTGCCTCTTGAGGAGACAGCCAGAGGTTACAGGTTTCTGAAGGGGCACCCAAAGTACAGATAGCAATTGTGCTGCTACATATCAATACCTGAATTTCAAAGAACTAATCTCATATGTGCTACAGCTTTCAGTAAATTTAGTTTGCTTTCTTGCAGACCATGATCTGATCATTTATGTCAGTTACTACTTCTGATTTTTGATGCATTCTCCCCAGTAACACTGATGGAATAGTAAAGTCAGCAACAGAAAGTGAATGGTGATTTCCAATAAATACACTGAGGGGGGACTGTTCTGCAAATAGTTTCCCTCATATGCAATTCAATTAATCCATGTGTGTGCACATGGCAATAAAGAATAAAAACACCAACTAATGCTCCTGCAAGGATCAATATTTCTAAGACACCTAAAAAAACAATACAAACTACTTTATTGCTAGAAAACTCATCAAGCAATGAATACACAATACATCTATTTTTATTTAATACTATTTTTGAATGCCTGTCTGGGTGTAATTAAACACAAAGACAAGGGCACCTGCAAGGTTTACTACAAAAGATAATGAACGAAATTAGATTAAAAAGTAATTTAAGTACAAGAATGAAAAGCAGAACAGTTAGATTTACAACATGTTAAATTTACTCTTCTACTTACTGCTGTTCTCCTTCATATAAGTCCACATCTCTCTCTCCTCAGGACTGTGAGCAAATGAGCAGTTCCCATCATACTGACATTTCTTGCCTGAAGCAATATGATTGCACAACTGGAACATGAATTAAAAAAAAATCCTTAAGAATATAAAGCAGAATGGATGCTAGTACAATTTTTAATTGTTTTTTTCAGTCTTGGATAGTGTGTCTCCTCCCAGTCAAACATTTATATAATGTGAAAAATAAAAATGTTTATTTTTACAAAAAACCTCATTTATTATACTTAGAAAAAGAGAACTCCTGGAAGCCACTGCTGTGAGTGCTTTTTGCCTCCTACCACACTACCAGACCCCAGATATATATGAATTATTTCAGAAATACCTACTTCCACTGACCAGTAAGGACTTCAGTAACAACATGAGATCAGTGCTTTTCTAGGGCTGAATGTTGTAGAAACAATACTAATATTTTCCTACCATCTCTCACGGGAATTTCTGCAGCACTGACAGAAACTAGTCCAATTACTAGTATTTTCCAATGACTACTATCTGTTTTCTTAACCAAAACATTAGTTTTAGGTCAACATACATCAAACTGCAGAGGCACTTGTTTCTTTGCAGGAAGAGGACGAATGGTCATCCACTTCTTACGTTCATTAGACATTACCAGCACCACACGGCGATCTTTGCTCCATCTGGAAACCACAAGCATTCAATGAAAGAGAATACTATTAAAAAAAATTAAAAATCCCAATTTCTGCACAGAAGCAGAACCAGGAAAGCTCAGAGTTTATTTTTAAAGCTTTCACTATATATTTAAGATTTAATGAAGTTCTATTGAAACTTGACCAAAACTCTTAATTTTAAGAAAAGCACCAAAACCAAAACACAAACACTTTGGTAGCCATCAAAGTGTTTCTCAGTACCAATTATTAGCATACTACAAAGAGATAACTCTGTCCTACTTCAGTATGTTTGGCTTTTTTAATTCCTTGTATGACTCTTTCCTAAGAAGCAACAGTTTCCCAAAAGAGGTTTTAAATGGCTAGAACAGTTTGATCAGTTTGAAGTTTTTCACTGTCTGATCTTACTTACGGGTGTCTTGCCTTTGCACTACAATATTTTTTGTTCCTGTCTGGCTCACTAACTTGACCATTTCTCCAGCACTGCCCACAAACAAACTTCATCTTCAAATTAAGCGATCCATATTTCATTTGGTTCCCAACAATCTTAAGAAAAAAAAACAACAACAAAAAAACAGTAAAAGGTATTTTTTTATCTGCAAAGAAATCCATACATAATTATTGATTACCCCCTATAGCAGAGATTTCAACAGATAGTACACTGCATGCCTTGTAACAGTCAGCTTGTCATTTCAAACTAGACATTTCTTTAAAAATGCCTTAATTTTCAATTGTCTTTATTGAACTTACCTCTGATTTAGGTATACATACCCTGAAGTTGTGATAACATGAACAAACTAAACACATAAAAGCACTACATAGTAAAAAGATAATTAATTGCCCTAGACCAGCTGACTTTGAACTTATATTTACATTTTGTATTCCACCTGGGACAGAACAAGCAAAGCAAATAAGGAGTTGCACAGCAGCAGAGCAGGCATTTTAGTCTAAGTGAGCAAGCTGAAGAGATTATTTGGAGATCATTAAAGAAGTAATTTCTAAAATAAGCTACATTATATACACACATTAAAAAAAGTATTATCACCAGTCACTTCAGAATTAGTTGAATGGAAAAATGAAAGTACCTGTGATCCATGTGCACTAGCTTCCATGTTCTGCCAGTACTTCTTTGATTCTTGAACTATAGTATCATGTGAAATACCTGTAAAGGAAGGGAAACAGTCTTTGAGTAGTTATGACTGTTGCAGCCTCACAAACATGCTCAAACTGGAATACTGCTGAAGCCCCAAAGCTTTCATCTGTTTTTCTTTCTGTATAATGTGTAAGTATTCACATATGTGTGATATACATTTACATCATGGGTACGATGTTATGTCCACGCATACACACACAAACACATACACACACTTACGAACACCGTGAGGGCATCCAAAACAGAAACACTGTCTTTATCATCCCAATGGAAAGCATACAAGGTTTTTAAATTACAGATTGCTCACATAAGTTAAGGTGCATCTTTCAGTATTTGAACATAATGTATTAGAGCTCTAAAGCCAATGTAATTATAAAATCTACACTGTATGTACCAGGGAAAACCTCTCCAAAATGCAAACTGAGAGGCACCAGGTTGCTCCTGCTTGCTTCCTGCACTGATCCCAAGCTGCTCATTTCAGAGGGAGTCAAGAAAAGGAAGGAGTGGCAATACAATGAAGAGCAAAGTATTTTACTAAACATACCTGATTCCTTTTGCATAATCCAGACTTTAAGCTCTACCAGACTGTGAGCATAAAAGCACTTATCCTCTCGTAAGCAGCCATAATGCACCTCATGTCTGCACAGGTCAAGCTGACACCGGACTTGGAAAGGGCGGATTTTGGAATACTTCACCATAGTCTCTCGCAAAATGTGGACAAGGCACCTATTTTGAAAACAGTCAGTTTTAGATATTCTTTAAAATAACCATCCTTCTCCACAGCTTGTTTAAATATCCTTTAAACTCTTTATACTTAAAATCAGAAAGTGAAGAAGGTTCCCAGAAGGAGGTCACGTCTAAACATCGTTTCTAGGCTGAGTAAACTCACTAAACAGCACTAAACAGTACTCTTGGGAATCCAGAGTCCCTCTTCTGCAAAGCATTACTGAATTCAATCCAGCTGGATCACTGGTTTCCAAGAAGGAAAGCAGATCATATCCACTTTTAAGTATATATCCTGATCTAACTGCTAACCCACATACTTATTCCTTTACAGAGCACCATTTAAGGAAGATGTGATGCAAAACAATAACAACCTAGCTCTTGCAGGAGCAGTGCTTCCTCAAATACAGGGAACTGGAATACAAACAAAGCAATTCCGGTGCTCCCACTTACTTTCACATCATACAAAGACTGAAGTCTCTTAATTCTCCAAAACTTATTTTATACTATTTCAACAAAAAAACCTTTTTTAACATTCCAAGATCAATTAAAGACACTCCTCACACTGTTTTTTTATCAACTGACTTAATAAGGACTATGGACTATTTTATACACTGTAATTAAGGTAAACTTGAGTTAAAACTACAGCAAAATAAATCAAAGAAAAAGCAACATAGGAGTTCCTGTTTTAATTTAACATTACACATCTATTTACAGCAATACAGCTCAGCAGGTAGGTAAGCTATTAACAACCTGACTCGAAATCCCATAAGATTCAAAAATTAGGGTAGACACCACTAATTTTGAATGATTGATAAAGAAGTAGTTCACTTTAATTTAGTTACATTTGTCAAACCCTGCTCTTTAAGTCTGTCTTGCCTATACTGCCAAAGCGTAACAGTCAGCAGGGAAGAGAAGTTCACCAACAGGTAAGAAATGAAAGTCAGTATTAAAAACTGCCTTTGCTTTTAAATTACAACTTATAGAGATGGTATTTCAAACATACTTGTTATCTTCAAAGTCATGCATAGCAGGGTGAGAACAAGAAGATGAGTTATCCTTGTTCCTTTTGCTTATTATCCTGGGCTTGTGATCAAAACATTTCTGGAATATGAGAACAAATAATTTTACAGTATATATTTTAGAAAACTGAAAATATACCATACCGTAAAGACTGCTTAACAGAGACTTCATTTAGTCTCTAATCTAACGGCAGCCAGATAATCACTGAAAATCTGTTTCAAAAGTTATGAAACAGTCATGCAAGAACCAAAGAATTTCTTTCCACATAGCTTAATTATCTATTACCATTTTTATTGTGTTACGAGAAATAAAGCAGCACCTCACAAAGAAACATAAATAATCCGTGGTACTCTTGAAGAAGTTGGGACACAGTCAAGTTGATCTTCCCAGGTCCTCCAAAAAGAGCTTCTCGACTGAAGGCTCCTTTGCGCTCCAGGGTCCACACATCGATCTCCTCTTGGCAATAGGCAAAGGTGCAATGGCCTGGGTACCTGCATTCCTCCTCAGCAGCCACATCTCAAAGGACAGCATCCACAGGACATTGCTTTTACACAACTTTTTTTGGAAATTCATCTTTAAAATTCCACTATATCTATTTCAAATACTTTTATTAAAGAAGTTACAGGGATCTGTTGTAAATTTGTCACTTAAATCTAACAGAAGCAAAACCTTATGCTAAATGACTTGGTGAAAATGTAAAACTCCTCAAAACAGCTAACGCACACCTTTATCAACTATCCTGCACTAACCTAGGGCAACGATGCTGAGAACCCAGAATACCCTCTGCCCAAATAAAGCTGCTCATTAATCCATAAGTCATCTTGTTTACATCTTAAGTAGATGTTCATATTGCAAAAGTCTAACAAAAATGCTTCTTTGTTGTTGTTTTTAACAGTAATCATCCAACACTCAAAAGCAAAATTATTCCTGATGGAGAACAGTACAGAAGTACACTGCCTGTTCTCTAAATAATCATATTAGTAGTTACAATATGGCTGTCCTTACAGACTTTGAAATTATAAAACAACCCAGAACTTCCTTCTCCACCTCCCATAAATGTAAATAAAAATTCCTTCTGTACTTCACAGTGGAAAAGCTAAACTGTATTACTTTGAGTGTAGGCATTACCATTTTACTCTCTGTAAACCTACCTTTACATATATGATATGGTCCCACATACTGTGTCTTTGTTGGTCTTGGACGTATTTTTTTCCATGATTTATCTTCAGAGTTTTTTATTCTGCCAATTAAAATATCCTTCTTACATTTATGTTCTAAATTGGGATGGTAAGCATAATCCAATAATTTAGGACCTGAAACAATCAGAGAAAATTGCTTGTATTTGCATAAATTGCATCAAACATGAACGTGTCCTTACACAGACTGGCACAGCAAAGTACACAAACACACTGTATAGAATTCCTAGTTGCACCAGCAGCTCTGAAGAACCAAAAGTCATTAACCACCATGTTAAGCAAAATTAAAAAAAAAAACAACAAAACAATAAATACTTATAAAAGGCAGTCTCAGCAAGAAAAAACCCACAAGTTATTTTATATTTGAGGAGGGATGCTGTGCTACAACCTTAGGGTTGCTTTGGGTCAGCAAATTGCAGCGTTTTTTCGAATTCCAAATCCATTCTAATAACATTAGTTTAAAACTAAAATTGCTTGTCTATAGTAAGTCAATGCAGGTGAATTCCAGTGATCAGTAAATGGTTCTCTTAACCTTCAACATTTATTTTATTAGGAGAGATACTATGTTCAGAGACAAAACACACTCGGTAAGAAGTTCACTCGTGCCAAAAAGATAAATGCCAATCCCAGAAGTCTGTGATTTTGGAAACAAAAAAATATGCCTAGCTTCTGTCTTTAGGATGGTACTAAATGAAGACATCAGGAAGAGCATCTGAAGATGAGCAATGCTCAGTGAATTTTGCTATTCACAAGACTGAAAAACAAGAGCGTAACCCAGTTTTCTCTGGACAAGATGATGATGGAACAGTGCAATTTCAAAAGGCAGTAAAAGCAGGAGACACTTAAAGGCTTTGATAGAGATGGAGAGAAACAGAGGAAGTAGATGCATTGACACAAAAAGTGAAGCTAGGAACATGTTAAGTACCCTCACCAATATGTAATAGCTCCAGCTTTAGCAAAACATGTTCTATGGTTTTTCAAACTTCCCTTTGTGGATTTTTCTAGTAAAAATAATTTTAAACTAGTATAGAAGTTCTTAAGGGTACAGTAGTCATCCCCTAAAGGTCTCGATACGATTCTTTATTAGTATAATCAATATCAATGATACCTGTAACTTTAAACACAATGCTTATTTTTAAGATTAGTTTTAATAGAAGCTGTTGCCTTTAGAATATGGCTCTATTTAACAGCAACAGTCCAAGCCTAAAAGATTAGTTATATTAATGACCGATACTGGTTAAGCTCCTTTAAGTCAATACAGTGGAGTTAATTATTACTAAGGTTTGGAAGCCTCATGATTATGATTTAGAATTAGTTTGAAAGAACAATAAAACAGATGGGATGTGAAGGTTACCAGGTACTTTGAACTGCAGTTCAATTCCCCATGGCCAATCAGAGAGAGTATTGCAAGTTTTATTTAGTCTTGAGCAAAGGTGTCATTCTTCACAGTACCCTGGGGTTTGGGAGGAAAGCGGATACAGAATGTGAATGACCTTACACACAGGGAAAGCGTGTGGTGATTTGTGCTGGGTTAAGAAATCAAGAATCTATTAGGACAAGAAATAAAGAAAAGAGGAAAGAAGATAAAATAGTGGTTGAAATATTTCACCAATCATAAGATCGTGCTACATCTGCAAAGAACAAGTCAGGATTAACACGGTGTAGAAGCCAACGGTGTTAAATTATGAACATGAAGATTTTAAATATATGCTTTTTAATTAAAAAAAAAGATCGACCCCATCAAGTCCAATAGCTCCTTACCTTTTTTGACAAAACATAACTGGCAGGCCTGTCTTAGCTCATGTGTGCCTTCCAGTGGGTTCCTTCCCGCCAGTGCCGGAGATACAGGTATATTAGCAGTTGTACTGCTAAAAACATTGGAAAAGTCATTTCTAGTTTGGCTTGCAATTCCCATATAATTTTCGGACCCAAACAAACTATTAGGACCATTTATCTGTTGAAAGAAAGCGTATTTTACTTGATACATAGAACTTATTTATCTACAATTAAAATTTAATCTACTGAAATTTTTCTTCAAAGCCATAGACATGGAGATTTTACAAAGGCCACATACACAGTACAAACTAAGCCTAGAAGAAGAGCCAACCAGGTACAGGCAGAACAGCAGCCTCTGTCAGACTAATTATTACTCCCTCCTGGCTCCTTCACGCAATCCTTCATGCCACCCCTCCCCATGCAGTCAATGCCAGCAGTGTGACTGAAAATATAGAGAGCAGACAGATCCTCAGACCCACAGTGGCATCTGCTCTGTTCCTGTACTAGGACAGCTCTTCAGGATGCCTAGTGTTTGGTACATAGATCATAAGGGATTTTAGATTGGTTATTTTACAATTCAACAGTGTTTCTCAGCAAGTTCCTCAAAATGGAATAACGGTTGTGACATTAGTCAAAATAAAACAACCGCCATACACTTTTTTCTTTTGCTACTGTTCCTGTAAGTTCCCATTTGTAATGAGTTCCTAAAACCCACTTTTAATGGAAGAAGTGTCATTTTTTAAAAATAGAAACTTCAGCTGTTAAAATTCAGATCTGTGTAAAACCTCACAGATGTTAACATTTGAACTGGTGTAAACAAAACCATGAAAAATACGTACAAACAACGGGGAATTATTGCTGTTAAGTGTTGGGGTTCCATCTCTAGAAGCTGAACTTGAGATGTCTACAGGAATAAAAAGATACTTTAATTAAATGAGCTCCCCAGAATATGCCATGCAAAAAATGCTTTATCATTCCTGAGAAATATCAGAGGTTTGGGTTCTTTGACAAACACCAAAGGTTTTTTTGTTTGCTACAATAAGTTGTTTTGTTTTTTGATTATGTAAAAGCCCCTTGCAAACATCTGGGCTGAAAAGTTATTAGGCAGTCATCTTCAAAATATGCACCTGGTTATCACCAGCAGTACTGGAAGATATTGAAGGCAGATTCACAGGCAGATACTGAAACAACATGAAAACACTTGTGCAGTACAAAAAAGGCAGGAAGATAAACAATATCTAACTAATAAAAAATGAGGAGCTGAAAGAGTAAGAGGATTCTTTGATTTTGCTTTGTAAATCTGGTTTTGTTACAAAGACAGCATAGTCCTGTGACATTGGTAATGAAAGACAAAACTCAATTTTGTCTTTTGTAGTTCATTATTTGTATCTTGCTATTTCACATACCTGATTTCACTACATAATTATAGTCTGTGCAGTTTGAATCCAAGCATGTAATACGGTACCTTTACAGAGTACACAGTCACATTACTCTTTTAGAATTCTTGTTTATTGCCAAATCATGATAAATGGTTTAAACTGTAAGAGCAAGTTTTTTTAAAAAAAGTTTGAGGGAATAGTGTTTCCTCTTTAAACTTATTCACCTAAAACAAATGAATTTACATAATAGATACAGAAAAACTACACAGAGGGAGCTTGGAGAATGCTTATGCAGACCCCAAGGAAACAAAAGCTTTATTTATGAATTCTTGCATACAAGTAACACTCAAAAACTATTAGCACAGCTCAAATGTTATGTGTTAAATATAACTAATAGTTGTGAAAACGAATTCATTAAAAAGGAAAGCCACTTGGCTCATGCACAACTCTCACCATCATAAAAGGTTAAAGATTAAGACTAATTTCTTACCTCTTTTTGGGTCACTGATTGAAAAGGTGCTTAATGGTGAACAAAAGTTTTCCAGTGAAGAAGCCAAAGGCTGTGAAAAGATTTCTGAAAGAGAAGCTGAAGGAACAAATCCTGCAGTGACTGGCAGTGTCCCCAGCAAAGAGGCAGAGAAAGGTACACTAGGAGCTACACTCCCTGCAGGAATAGGTCCTCTGGCTCCTGTAGTTTGCTGGGGAAAAAAAAAATTTTAAAGTATTTTCAGACCAAGCAAGAAAGGCCTCAAGAATGTAATCTGCCACAGTGTTTCTTTCAGTGACATTTCTGCCAAGTTTTTATAAACCTACTGAAAAACACCAATGACAGGTACACCACAGTCCTGCATAGAGCTGCAGTAACCAAACCCTAAACAATGCCCCAGCTGTAAGGCATTATCCACTGATCAAACACTTACTAAGTCAGTAAGATTTGGATTTCTTTATCTATTGGATCATAGCTGAATTTTCAAATTATGTTAAAAACACAGACACCAGGGAAGAGAAGAGTCAGATATCAACAGTATTTGTTTCTCAATAAAGAGAACATAATTCAAAATGTAGTACAGCAAAGAGGTACGAGTTGGCTTTGAGGTAAATCCTTAGATCAAATCAAATCATAACACATTCTGTAGAGGCCAGGTCACATTCCTTCCTCTCATGAAATGTAACATATCCTTCTGTCCACTTCGGTTAAGGGCATATCTAGTGGGGGAGTTTCCCCTCCCATTCCAATGAACTCCCTCCTTGTTTGGATTTGAGTGAGTAGGTCTGCACAGAGCCTGCCCAATGGGAAACTCATGTTCCCCAATTACCAGTCTGCAATTCACTTAGAGGAGCTGTACAGCTCACTCAATTCTGCACTCCATCAGACTGCAGTCTCTCTTGGAAGACTGCATTTCCTCCTGGCTTTCACTATGGCAAACATCCTAGGATCTCTTTAAAATAATTATTTTCTCTATTTCTGATGTATTTTCTAAAATATGAAATGCAAAAAATAGAAAATTAGAAACCCAAGCATTTTTGATTTAAAGATTTTCAACTGCAAATCAGAGTTGAATGAGGAGTTAAAATCAAAACTAACTGAAGAACTGAATGTGCCACAGCCTCATTTAATACTGCAATACTAAAGCAATACAATATAAATATTCCAAATGATTGGCAGGGCCAGGATAGGGAGTCAATAACCTTGATAGTAAGTTGAGACATTGCTGCTTATCAATCAGAGCTCTCATTCTGACCAACAACTGCGGAGCTCTGGAGGCTTCACAGTCTGCTCTAGGTCTGGCATAATGGTGTAAGTAGGAACAATACTTCATAGAAATAAATTTCTCTAATATCTCTTTTAAAAATATAAAAGTTTGACTCACAATGGTCTATTTCTGTTCAACCATGTGGTGGATCTGGAAAAAGTTCTGATTGCAGAGACACCAGTGAGCATTCTAGAAGGCCACAGCCCAAGTACTACTCTGCTGCAAAGCTTTTTGATTATGTTTAACTATAGTTTCTACAGCTAGAGGGTGAGCATTCCAACCCACTGTTCATGTTCTAAGAGGGTTTATTTGCACAAAAAAAACCAAAAAACACACTAGCCAGACTTCAAACATCCAATTCACTTTTCACAGTACTTCCTGTAAGTAGAATTGGTAGTAGCATAACAGTATTTCTGATGTTGTAGTAATCATGCTATCTTTACAGCCACATTTACAAGAATTTGAACCTAAAAAAAAAAAAATCAAACTGACTATGCCCAAAGACAGCTCAGTGTAACTAGGAAAAGTAACACAAACTTCACCACTAGCCCACCTGATAAAAAAAAATAAGATCGCACTCATAAAGAGAGTCTTTCAAGAATGAAAACAGACAAGAAAGTCTTACCATTACACTTTCATCTGGATCAGGCACAGAATCAAGTAACTCATCAAGTTCTTCTCCAATAATTATATCTCCATCTCCACAATCTAAACATGGTTCTGGCATAGAGAAAGAAACATTCCCTCCATTTGCCAACACTGTAGAAGGCAAAGGAACCTTTTCCATCTGAAGAGGCATAACAGTAGGTAAAGGTGGTACAGGTACTGGTGACACTTTAGACACTTCAGAAACAAAGTTTGATGAAGAAGCAGCAGAAACCATCTCTTGTTTCGGGTCAGATAAATCTGAAACAGGTAAGATGGGAATGACTGGAACCTTTGTTCAAATATGTGAGAAGTTCTTCCATGACTTTTACCCTGACAACATGGAGAGTGAGGGAGCAAAGAAATGTGAAGAATATTTATAAGCAAAAACACATTATACGTTTTCAGTTTCCATTAGCTTCCAAATGATGTCTATCTCAATGTTTATTCATTACTCAAGCTAAAATAGACAGAAAAAGTTACAGACCTGATACTTTACTAGATCTTTGGCATATTCTCCCCTCCTTATTTTTTCAGGCTAAAGAGGACAGTATGGAGACAATCACTACAGGAGCAGTTACAATCATATCAAGCTGAGAAGACCAAAGCAAAATTTGCTTGAGCACTTAAATATGCAGTTTTAGAGGTAATCAGATCAGACTTTTACCCCAGTACTTTCAAATGACCAGATGAATTTTCTTCTGAATTTTCCTAATACAATGAGATATATATGGCATATCTAACTCCCTAGCATTAGTAATGTAACACAAGACTCACCTAACTCAATATCTTCTACAGAAGAATTCTGTAAATGAGAAAAAAATACTTCTCAGCCACAAGAGCCATTAAAATTTTTCAAATACATATTAATAGACAAAGAATGTAAGCCCTCTCAAATTTAGGTCTTATAAAATCTCAATTTTTGAAGTCTAATGTAATGTAAAGGTCAAATATTTTTTTAGATAAAGCATCCATCTGCAGACTGAAATCCACTCATGGTATTACTAAAAATTTGCACTAACCAACCAAAGTGAGAGCAACACTTCAGGGAATGAAAGAGTCTAAATGATATCTTAAATGAGGCGTTCCTACATTTCCTCATTCCTTTACAGCTAAATTGTCTATATCCCTATGAAAGAAGTCTGTAAGATAAACTCCTTTTCACTACTGCTATTCAGATAGATTACAAAGAGCAAGAAAAATGCAAGTTCAGCTGCTAATGAAGATCAAATTTGGATAAATGCACATAAGTAAAAGGGATTTTATCCCATCACCTTTCATTTTGATAATTGTCAACTAAATAAAATAAAAAATAAACCTTCTTAACTTCGCTCTTGCCTCAGGACATAAAAAATAAATATATGCATCACACTGGATTTAATCTTTTAGCTAACATTTATTCAACAAAGATAACTTGGAATAATAATTTTATGTCCTAATCTGCCATACGTATACAGCAAAACTGAACATAACAGAACCCTAAAGTCCCAAGTTACAGCCTCTAATATAATTGAACCAATTATTCCCTATAGTTTACAGTCAGCTTGCACTTAGAACATGTAAAACCTTACCTGAATTGATACATCACTAGAAACTGAATTTGAGGAGGGTGGCTGCAAAGAAAAGATACTTTCATTAAATACAAATTTGGTACCAGAAGAGGGAAACCATAATATAAAATTTTAAAACAAAATCTTACCTTTGCTCTAACATATGCTTTCCTTATTTTTAACCCTAGTTTTTGAGCTAGTTCTTGGGTAAGCTTAATCACACTTTCATCCTAAAAGACATAAATAAAATTTCATAATTTACATTTACTGTCATCAAGCAAAGACATCTCTTTATATCTCAGTCTGTACTCTGCAAGATTCCTATATGCAGGGTGTCTCAAAATGCAGCTTTATTCTTTCAAAAACACAAAACTGAAACCTGTATCTGAAAATACAGCTACTCTCAAGCAAAAACTATGACAATGGACAGTAACCTCCTTCTCCTTTTACCTGGATTTAAAATAATATAAAGGCTTTCCAAAGTTAGAGAAATTCAGAGAAATGGGTTTTTGGGTTTTTTTTGTGGGCAGGTGTTTTTTGTTTGAGGAGGGTATTTCTTCTTTAAGGGGATGGGGGTTTATTTGTTGTTTTACTTTGAGGGCCATATTCCTGATATGAGCTACTACATGAAACTGATTAATATTTAATGAGCACTGTATTTTGGGAGGCATTGCATCTGTCTTGGGTTGCAATGCAGGATGTAACCCAAAGTATGTATTCTATCTGTTAAAACCAGGTTAGAACCAGGGGCAGTGTTCTTTATCTTTTCCACAACTCATCCTTCCTCCAGGAAGTATCTGCTGTTAATGGGCCATGGAGTGCCACTGTATGACTGATAAAATTCCATCATCCCACTGGGAGATGGTCCAGCCAGGGGGAGGAGCCAAGCATTTCCTACCTAGATAAAATCTGAGATTTGGAACATCAGAGCAGCCTTTACCCACTGGATTCCACAGGAAAACCAGACCCTTCTATATCATCACCAGACCTTCAGAGGAAAACTGCACCTTCTCCAGGAGCACTGCTCCAACAGAACCATGTCTGTCACTGCAGGAGGATGCAGCCACCATTTAATGGGACTGCCACCAACACCCTGACTGACTGACGGAGTGTCAGGCTGTATTCTGACTCTGTCTGTGTCTTTCTTTTTTTTTGTATTACTGTATTTACATTTTAACTTTCCTAGTAAAAGAACTCTTATTCCTATTCCCACATCTTTCCCTGAGAGCTCTTTAATTTCAAAATTACAATAATTTGTAGGGAGGGGTTTACATTTTCCATTTCAAGAGAGGCTCCTGCCTTCCTTAACAAACACCTATCTTTCAAACCAAGACAGCATCATACAACTAGAATTAAAAATGTCTTCATATTTCCCTCTGTCCTACAGTTCTAACTACCCATTTATATTATTTTAAGATTTAGTATTCAGATCACATCCTACAGCTAGAAAAAGCTATTTATAAAACTTACGTAAAGGCATATTAACCTTAAGCAAAAAAGATCTGGAAGTGCAAAGTGAGGATCCAAAGTCCAAAGTTACACATTCAGATGAACTGTTTATGTCTTTGGAAACACAACTGAAACTTTCTCTCTAACAGGAGACAAACCTATGCCCAACACTTTGTCTAGTGTCTTACTGTAGTTCCGATGCAGCAGGGTGAGTATGCAGTAAGTTGGTATTTTTTCCTGTGATCAGTCTATTTAGGGCAAAGCATGTAAAGATTCCATCAGCATCTAACTTCAAATCAGGAATGCATTTCTGAAGTGAAATCTCAATCATCCTCACTCACAGCATTTTAGCTTGCATTATGAAGGGTCCCAGAGAACCAAATTGGGTTTGGATGTAACTAAAGCTCTGCAAGAATGCACTTGATGCACCCCAGATCTTAAAAATCCAAACAAATAAAAAAAACACAACCCAACCACACAATCATGGAAAGCAGATCCTCAGGACCAGCATTTCAGGCTAGAGATCACCACCTACACCACACAGTGCCTGCTAACACAGACTGAGCCCAAGATTCGGGGTGTACAGCAAGTGATTCACAGTGAGAACAATGCACTGGTAGCAATGGCTAAAATGCAGGTATAAAAAGAATAAATGTACGTTATAATTATGGTGGGGCTTTCTTCATGTCATAAAGAATTTTAAACAATTAATTCAGTGGTTCTAGTGCTTATTGCAAACATTCAAGGCACTTGACCTCTGCTGCATTTCTTCTGCTGAAAATTAACACAATAAACTGAGTTTGGGGACTGTAATCTGTGCATTCAGACTCCAATTCCACAAGAAAAAATAATGCTTAGAGGAATAAAAAATATTTATTGCATTAAAAAACTCCAAACCAGAAGAAATAACCTTGGTATTGAAATAAGTGTATGTTTCTAAACTTTAAAAATAATCACCAATACACAATTTACCCACCTGTGGCACAGCAAGAGAACATTTTGCTACAGCATCATAAGCCTTCTTATAGCTTCCCAATTCATTCAAAGCTTTTGCTTTGCGATAGAGAGCTCTGAAATTGTTTTCATTCAATCTTAATGCTACCTCACAGTCCTCCAGAACTTTTTCATGCAATCCCTAGGAGGAGAAAAAAAAAAAAAGCCACTAATCAGAACTATTATCATGGAAATAGTGAATTTGAACTGTATTGGGCAAAGGTATTGAAACACTATCAAACATTCACCAAGGCCACAGCACAGTGCATTTGTAAGTTTTGCTAAGTCACCAAATTAGGCAACTAAAAGCAAGCAGGGCCATCATTATGTAAAATCCAGTATCTGTCACAAAGAAAATTTAGTTCTTTCACAAGAGCCATCCTGTTCCACAGAGAAAGCAGCCAACTCAGTGCAGTCAGCAGTGTAAATGGATAAAAATACTGTCCCATCAAATTCCAAGCCCAGTATGACTCTCTCTGATGTTAATTCTAGTATTAGTAACTAAAATACCTCAATTATACATGTAAAAAGCTTTTAACGAACGTGCCAAAGTGATGATTTGAAACTGCCAATCCTCAAACTGCCATCAAGAGCTTTTCACTCACTAGACTTTGTGTCTTCATACCCTGTTTGCATCCTGATCTGGAGAAATCCTAGTTTAAACAGAAGCTTACCATATTTGAAAAACAAGCGATCCTGTTCACGTGCAGCTTCTCTAGAACATCATCAGAAACATGGATTTCTTCTGAATTAGCATAATCAGCTATGTTTATAGCTTCAGTATAATGACTCAGCGATCCTCTCCAGTCACCTTCTCGATATACATCATTTCCTTCATGAAAAAGATTTCTAACAAGATCTCGTATAAATAACTGCAACGAAGAAAAGAAAAACTCATCAACAACAGTTGCCTGTTTATCTTCCATACTTGCAAGGAAAATTTTAAATAGAAAATTTATACTCATAACTCCATGGAATTGAAGTGAAATGCAAGACTTTTGTCTACATTAGTGTTTTTCTTCTGACATTTTTCCAAGACAATCTCCAAGATGTATATACACGTTCCATATATTCTTTCAGCAAGCAGCAGCCATAGCAACTGACAAAGCAGAACACAAAAGCTGCTTTGCAAAAAGGCTTTTTTATCAAAATGTGAATGACAGCATTTTTATCCAATATGTTCTCAAATCCAATGAAACCACCTACCACTGAAAAAAGAACTAAAAAGACAAGTCTGAAAATACAAGCCAAAATTATGCAAAATTAAAGCCATACAGAAACAAAATATGTTCTGAAGGTTTCTGTGACTGAAGTCCTTTTACCTTACTTTTGCTGTGCTACTCTGAGTTTTGCTCAGAATTGCACAGTGTTTTATTCAATTAATGCCCCAAATTCATCCACAATCCCAGTAGAGAAAGCCTTCATCTCAACTGCTGTATGAGTAAATTCAGGATACTCAAATATCTGAATACCAGTATCATAATGTTAGTAGTTGTCCAGTTCCAATATTGAGACTTTTTAAATTACCACTCATATTATATAATCATCTAAATGATGAATAAAATCAAGATTAACTATAATAATATAGGTCCATTTAAAAACCCTCCAGGAAATTAAAGTAATTTCATTACCTCATATTGCTCTTGCGTCCCTGGATAGGGCAAAGTGGATCTAGAAAAAAAAAAAAATCACAAGCTTCACTTATTATATATACTGCTTAAAAGACAATCACACTGAGGAATGCTGGTTCTTAGTAAAAGCAGCCTTGCTTCTGCAACAGGCAGATCTCTGAATTTTGCCCATAGCCTGCACCGAACAGGGAAAAGTGTTGTAGATGAGTTTTGATTAAAAAACTGAACTTCCTTATTACTAATGGCTCACTTTCTTTTGAAGTTACATGGTCAATCTGAACTCTTGCTCAAAACGTATTAAGATTTTGAGTGCTTTGAGAGTTTTAGACATCACTGTTCTCTGTTTAAAAGCAATTTCCTTCCTCTCCTTCCCTGTGCATAACAATGTTATAGATGAGGAGAACTGTAATCTTCTAGTAAGTACTATAAAATGACAAATTATCTGTCAAAAACCCACATAATTTAATTAAGTCATACCAATGACACAACAGGAATTTTAAGAGTTCTTTCGTATGTCATGCAACAGAGGTTTTCTCTAGGACAGAAAAGAGGTCTTTACTTCTACATTTTCAGGAAGAAAAGCAGGAATCCTTTCCTTTTGCATATAGGTTAACTGAGGTTCTGTTTTTAAATAGTTTTTAAATGGTCAGGATTTGGGGGGGGAAGGTTTTGTTGTTTTTTTGTTGGTTGGTTGGTTGATTCTTTGTTTTTGTTCTAAGAATGCCATATATGAGCAATGAACTAGTATGAAATTTCAAAATTATTTTAAGATAGCCAGCATCTTCAAAAGAATTTGGCATTGATCCAAATGAAAATTAAATACTCAGATGATTTCTTAATAGCTTAAATTTTAGCTCCAGAGAGTTAAAACATTCAGGTAGTGGTGAGAAAACCCATCCCTTTCAGTAGCAACCTAGTTTTAGGCGTAGCTATTCTTAAGGTGGATTTTCAGGCTAGCAACATTTTCTACCCACAAAAAAAAAAAAGATTAAATGATAATTTTTCTCAAAGGCAGGAAAGAAATAACCTTTCACCTTCAATTTGCTCTGTTTAGAAACAAAGAAAAGTGCTGTCTTTTCTTTAAAGCTGTTCCTTGTTTAACATGTTAGAGCTAGCAAATATTCTAAAAGGCCCTTCCCAGAGCCATCCATCTCATAGAAATATTAGAAATATATACACACATGTGAATGAACATACAAGAATAAAAACCACAAAATCATACTCTATAAACTGGAGTCCTTTCTTAATGTCCTGTTGTCTAGTGCTTCTCTCTTCCGACACATTGGACATGTTATCCTGAACATCCACTTTTCGGATATGTCACTCCTCAAAAAGGAAGAGAGATAAATGGCTGTTATAATACATTTCAGTGTGCATTGGCCCAGGAGGATCCACTTTCACATCAACACATTGTACAAAGATGATTCTGCACCAAACTTCAGAGAGCACTGCAGAAACTCCTGACACAGCTGAAGCACCCACAGTGAGAGAGGGAGAAGCCCCAGGTCACAACCAACACCCCCCATCAGTGCCCAGCTACACAATATTTCTGCAGAGAACCTTTCTTCCAATCTCTCATTTATCTTTGGTTTCCACTCACTTCCTCCAAAGCATGCAGAGTCCTGTCAGTGTAACTGCACCAAGCTACAAGCCCAGCTTTTCAGGGATTACTGCTAAACTGAGCTCAAGTTCTACACAGTCCCCTTTTAAGAGCTTTACACTTCTTTTATTTGCTTGTTGAAGTGGAAAAAAATTCAAGATCCTGGTATGTTTATTAATAAAATCCAAACTGATGAGAAAGCTATCATGAAGTGTAGTTCTACAGCATCTCATCAATCCCAAGCACAAAGGTGAAATAAGAAGCAAACACTACTGCTTTAATAATATCAGAAATAAGAAGCAAACACTACTGCTTTAACAATATCTACCAGTCAGCCAAGGTGGAAACCTTGGACCCTTTACCAGCAGCAAAGCCTACCTACTTCACTTGAAAAACTGAATTACTTCAAAGTAATTCCATATCATCAGCTCCACATTCCAATTCAATTTGTCTCATTCAGTGTTTTCTTTTTTTAGTTTGTATTTTTAACTGACTGGATTTACAAATGCTCAAGTTAAACAAGCTAAAATGATCTGCATAACCTTCAATACAAGGCTATTTGAAATATGCTGTCATAACATACATGATTATTCCCAATTGTGATGTAAGAGCACAATTTATTTTTCCAAAAAAAAAAAAAAAAAAGACCAGTACGATAAAGTTTTATTCTGAAAATACTCAAGTTCAGAAAAAGGCTTTTAGCTAGAGGAAATGTGTATGTTTTGTGAAGAAAACTACTTTTTGTAGGAATTTATAGTTTAAACAAATTGAACTACATGCAGGACATTTCTGTTAGTCTTGAAACTAAGTTTTAAAAAGCCAGTATTTTCTGCCAGGTTGCCATTTCACATCAATGGCAGAAGAATGAAAACAAAGGAAGATGAAAAACAAACTAACCCCCAGCAAATTCCTCAAAATCCCAACTGAGGACAGAAACAAACTGCAGAAGATACCCTACTTCCTCTGAATGATTTGGAATAAGGAAACAAACTGAAGAATTTTCAGCTCTAATAATGTTTACAAACCTTTTAAAAGTCACTTATGAAGTCTAGACTACTTCAGGTCATTATGAATTAGTCCTATTGTAATACATTCCTAAAATGAGAAAAAAAATGAGTAATTTTCCTCAGGTCACTAAAATTATTGGAAGCACTCCAAGGTCCCCATTTCACCTCGCTTCTCACTGTGACCTCAGTAAGAGCAAGCTTTATAAAAAACATGCAAATAAAACTCAGTCTTTAGATAAATATAATTGACAGCTGTGATAGTTCACTAGCAGGAATTTCTCAGCTATTGCTTGCTTGGGTATATAAATAGCCCTCAGTAATCTACTCTCCAGAGAGGAACTAACCCTTTCTCATGTCATTTTCTGCATCACCTTTTCCTCCATAAGTTAATAATACATACTATGCTTTTGCTACATGATAAAGGTTTTAATATATAGCAGCATAGCCACAAAGAAATCAAAATATAAATGCCTAAAGGATATTTTATTTGGCATCTGAATAGTTTTTATTTACTCACTCATAGATTACGTTTTAGAATTCAAACAAAGTCTTGTAAGAATAAGAAATTCTCACACTAACCAAAGCAAGTAGGAATATTATCGCATGTTTTCCCTCAGAAGTAAGCTTTGAAAAACACATTTTAGTCCTGTGAATTAACAGCTGACAATGTAATACCTTGCCACACAAGAGTCTTGCATATGCCACAATCTGGGCAGATTTAAAATCAGCTTTACTAATTTTAAGAAATCCCAGTATTCCACCCCAACTTGCAAAGACATGAGAAAAGTCCAGCACAGTAACACCTGCATTTATTTATTGCCTCTAACATAATATTAAAGAATGATACACTGAACTTGAGGATGTGCAGATTCAGTTTCTCCACAACAATAAAGTAAATGGAAATGTTACAAACTGGCATAGCATATATAAGAATAGCTAGCAAATGACGAACATATGTGAGTGCTGAAATTTATTATTCACAGCAGTCTTCTATTTTTTTCCTACTCATTTGCATCCACAAGATATTCAGGCAAAAATTATCTTTTCTTAGAGTACTCTGACAATCAAATTGCCCCAATATTTGATGATTTTGCAGAGAATTTAAAATTATTTCAGATAGCACCTTTAACAGTATTTCTTCCACCCAAATTTTCCTTATGTCCTTTGAAGCAACCACAAACACATTAAGACTCAGTCATACACAAGGCAAATAACAATCATGTCTTGCCTTTTAATGTCATCCATCCACTTTCCAAGAAGAAACACCTGCCTATGTAGCAACAGCCCTTCTCCATTTGCAGGGAGAGAATTTAAAGAAAAACAAACTTATGTATATTGTGTTGTTGCTTGAAAAAATACAAGCAAAGCAAAGCCCATACTGTTGTTTCACTCTTCATGCAATTCACTGAGAGAAACAACCTAAAATAAAGAAAAAATAGTACAGGAGCTGAAAAAAAAAAAGCAGACTAATGTATCACTAATTAACATCATAGGCAGAATTAATTATTGCATTAAATGCAGTATTTCTACAACTGCTGCTATGAGACCAATACAAGCCCAATTTACTAAATGTAGTAATGAAAAACAAAAGAAGCTGCCCAGACATTTTAAAGAACAATTTATACTGTTTTATCTTCATCTCAGGCTTTAACTCATCCTGTTTCCCAGAAGCAGAAGCCAAGTGACAGAAAGGACTCTGTCAGGAGCCAGTGACACCTTTTCTCACAGATGCTGGTCCACCCATACAAACAGGAGATGCAAAGGACACCAGGGCTGTGCCAGGGCAGGCAGGCAGGAACACCTCCACTTCTCTCTTATATTTATACCTCTGACTGCTTATTTGCCTTCCTTCCAGCACATGGCAAGCCAGTGGGTTTGTTTTTATTTTCTTTTTTATATTTTAGCACTTCTAAGGCATTCAAGATACATTTTAAAGGACATTCCCATTATCTAGCATATACCATGTGCCATATTCAGGCACAACGGCTTTGAGTACAATTACTGGACTATCTTTGCAAAGCAAATCTCTGGAACACAAGTGCATAAATTCATACAGAATGTAGAAATTGAGTTTTTCTACAGAAAGAATATAGGCCTTGGCTATTGCAAAAAGGAAGGTCTCACTGACTAAAATTATAGAGAGTTGAGTCTTTCCATTTCTAAACTGCAGGACCAGAGAGCAACTATTTACAGTTTGCCATGCACATAAGTTCCCCCAGTTGAAAATTCAGTCCCACAGGACAGGGAACTGGGAAGGACTGATCCTTTCTCCTCTTGCAGTTTTGCACACTGCTTCTGTAGAGATGAATGGAGAGTGCTGTGAAAATACGTAACGTCATTTGGGGACCAGAACTACTCTCCCTGGGAATTAATGACCTTCAGCTGACCAAATAATTCTCTTATTGCTTGTTATAGATATTTATGGCTGAGGCTATCATAAAGACTTCAAGTAAGCATTCTCTGCACCTTCAGGCCTAAATACTGAAAACAGCTGGAAGTCAGTGATCCTTGTTGCACTTCTCTCTCCACAGAGCTAAACCTTAAAAAGCAAGGATAGCGTATAGATGTGTTCTTTTAAATTACAGGAGTATATCCACCTGCTATGTATCATTATTAACACATTTACTGGGTTACAAGAATCTCAAATTAGGTCTCTGTACAGTACAAAGCACATCAAAAATTTTATCATTATTGCAGCTGATAGATCTCTACCAGCCTCAGTGCTTCAGCTGAATTGCTGAATAAAATCATGCCAAGTGAAGAGACCCCTTCTGCATTCTAGCACCAGCCTTCTCCTCCTCAATTCTGGCAGAAATTAACCCATCATCTACACAATCATATATCAAAACTTTGGTCAGAATCTGTGAAACCAGAAGCCTGCGTATAAAACACCATCACACACAGTTCACTAGTGTTTCCATATAGGAAAACTACTCCAGAGGAGAGAAGTTACACCCTAGAATAAAGAGAATACTGCAAAGAGAAAAGCAAGACTGAAACAGAACAGCAGGAGCGAAGATATGACTAAGAGGCAGGCAATATAAATCCCTCTCTATTTAAGTATAAATACTAGAAGCAAAGCCTATCTCTGCTGCTACCTCCTGCACCACAAGCAACAACAAGCACAATACATTGAGGCATTTGGATCCAAAAGCTACACACTGTCATTCCCACCCGAGGGGCACAGGAAAGCAGAACTCTGCCTCGACAGGGCCAAGTGAGAAGTGGCACACACGCAGCTACACCCAAATCCACTGAGATGCCACTGACACCAACATCTCCACTACCCCCAGCTCCAACTGGACATAGAGCATGTGCCATCACAGAATAAGCCTTGTCAAAGCCGTTTTATTGCCCAACCAACCGACAGATTAAAAGTGTAACTACAGATAATAAACTACAGTGCAAACTAAAGCGTGCCTTACAGAGATTGTAAACTGCTCATCAGACTTGGACTGGCATCAAAATAAGGAAGGAAAAATAGAAATCTCAGTACAACATCTGTACAAAACAATTGTGTTCCTCAGACAGCAAAAGCACAAAAGATTTTATGTTCATGTTCACGCATCATTGAGCTGTTATATGAGACATTTCAAAAATGCAAGATGCTGGGAGAGAAACAAGAAACACATTACACAACACACATTTCAATAGTTCCGAGTTAACTCCTCTGCTTAATCTATTACTTCTGGCCAAATCACAGAATGCTCTTATGTCAGCTCAAAAAACCACCTAATAAAGACATAACACAGTTCCACTTTTTATTTCTAAAATGTCAGCTTGACTGTAGTCAAAATGAAATATCTGAATAAAAGTAAACAGAACACGTAGCAGTCATTTAAGACCTATTCATTTCCCACTCTTTACTTACCTTCGGTATTTAGTTGCATCTCCTCCCACTTCTTCCCTATCCACAAAATAAGATAGTTTTCAATATTTATTTTCTATTTTCACGGCTCTGCTATGTATTTTTTTAAAATCCATGTAAGAAACAGGAGAGAACAAAGACGCTTTGTGAAGTCATTTCATTTTCCCAGGAAATTAAGAAGTGGGTCTGGAAGACTTCGGTTTATGATTCTCTCAGATATTTCAGTAAAGAACAGATCCAAAAACCTAACTGAAGGAGGAGCAACTTACCAATAAATCCAGACTTATCAACAGGATTTAAACCAAGATAAACTTTGATACTCGATTTTGGTGACTACAATCGACAATATCTGAGTTGCTGGTTTTGGTTCTGGGGTTGGTTTGGGGTTTCTTTCCCACTTCCTGTAAGACAGTTCTGACTTTCGCTAAGAAAACACTTCCAGCGCTGCCTGCCGGAGCTGCCCGGGCGCACGGAGGAACGACAGAAGTCACCGCGCACCTGTTAGCGCGGAAAGCCCCAAAAACTCGTCCCGAGGGGACGCGGGCAGGGGACGGGCCCCGGCTCGGCCACTGTCAGAGCTCTCCGGGGTTTGTTCCAGGCACGGCTCAACAGGAGAGCTCCTAACCCGCCGGTGGTGCTGCCCCAGCGCACCG
>VXBI01010284.1:0-35001 GCA_013397375.1 Toxostoma redivivum
ATATTATTATTATTATATTATTTCATTATTTTTTCATCAACCCTTGTATTTATTTTCATTCACTGCTTTAGAAATGCCCTACAGCTCTACCATAGCTAGAGCTTTTTTAATGTGTGATGGACAGACTGGTGCATACAGGATTTCAGAGGGGTAGGAAGCAATAGTAACACATCCTAACCAGCACAGTGCTGGAGCCTCTGTGTGTGTCTGGGTGGAGAAAGCCTTGGACAGCAGAGGGAGGGTTTGGCTGGGTAAAGTCATAGAGTTTAAATCCCTCTTGTAGGTGAGAGCAAGGGACATGTGCTAGAAAATAGATGGAAGTGAGGGGACAGAAGGATTCCTCCTCATCATCAGTACAGCACAGGGCATTTGCTTTCAATGTTCCCTGCAGTAACAAGAAAACTGAGGTCCTGGTTTCCTACTTTCCTGAATTTTTGGTTCAGGATTTTTTTTCTGTTTTAGCTGTCTTGGAGTTAGATTTAAATCTTAGGTTTGAATTGCAGAAGAGGAATTGGTAATGAAAGAAATGTTGGCAATCATCTTTTTTTGAGCTGCTGGAGTGAAGCAGGGTATGCCTTTCTAATTGTTTGCAGCACAAAAACTCCCAGGATTCCCAGTGTGCATTCAGGCTGGGAAAAGGCCAGAGTCAGGAGTACCATGCCAACCCTATGTCATCACTTACTGGCAACCTGCCACAGTTCAAAACTGTTTGGTTACACCAGCAGTTCATATTTTCTTGCTGGAAGGAGGCTCATCTCCTGTACTGAACATTTAGAAAAGTCTAACAATTCTAACCCTGGTATTTTTCTAAGTGGGAGGATGGGAAAAAAATTGTTTTTCTCTATAGTCTCAATATCTTTCCTGGATTGTCCCTGGGATCCTGGAGATAAGAACAAGAGAATAGCACTGTATGTACACTTTACAGACAAGTGAACCAAAGTGTGACTAAAGTGAGGACTACATCCCAGAGAAGCACTAAATACGTCACTTCTGCCAGGCAATTCCAGAGTGAAATCCAGATGTGCAGTTCAAATGCTCCAGGAGTAGAACACCACGAGCATCTTCATGCCCTGTGGAGTGATGCAGCTATTTCATCTCCTGCCTAGGGAACACTGTCTCATGAGCACTGTGCCTCTGGCTGTGTCAGCACTGGTGTTCAGCCCAGAACAGGGGTGTGACAGCACACACATGTGCACACACACAGTGTCCCAAAGGATGAGGACAAGGTGTGCACCTAGTGCTCTCCAGAGCTACTGGGCTCTCTGCACACAGCCAGTCCAGAGGGACACCCCTCCCTCCACCTCTGTGACTGCTGGTTCCTCTGTACCAACAGTTTTGCTCTGCAAACCCGCTCCTCTAGGGCTACAATTTACTGAGGGACCCTAAAACACAACTGCACAGCAGCTACAGGGTTTTCCCTGTTAAAGGCAAACCTTCAGAAGGGGTGGAGGCCACACCTCATGCAATCCTGAACTGTCTGTGATCCCCAGCTCTGTTCACAGCTGCCTCCCTAGAGAAGGGCTTAGCCACAAGCACTCCTCTCCTGAAGTGCTGCAGCTTTGAGGAGCTGAAATATTCCTTGAGTGGGTAGCCAGGACAATTATGTGGTAGCCAAATGGTACAGACATTTCCCTGAGGAGAGACTCTGCTCACAGCCTGGAGGTGACTTGTGATGCACCACGCAGCTGGAGATATTGAACTCCTTGGCTTTAGGAACAAACCCCAAGATTCCCCAGCACTGGCATCCACAGACCACCTGCCTGAGATGCTGTTGAGGGAACTCAGCCTGGGACTCCATTGAAAATAAATCCATGAGCAGAGACTACACCTGGGCCATGTTTCCTGCAGTTCCTGAATGCACAATTGGACTTTCCTGCTCCTGCTGTCTGGAGGTGTCCCCCAGCTCTCCTTTGGGGCATGGACCTCCCCTTGTGCACTGTGGAGCCACTTTGAGCACCTGCATGGACTTCCAAACTCCACTCCTGGAATTTTAGCTCCCTAAAATTCAAGTGCAGCAATGCTCAGCAGAACTACTCTCAAACTCACTGGTGGATCTGGGCCAACAGCACAGCTCCAGTGACAGAACCTGAATCAGGATTGAATTCAGACAGTCAAAATATGCAAAGCAAATGCCTAAATTGTATTCTCACACACACAAGTCACAGACCAAGGCAAGTGCAGTAGAAATGCACTGCCTTCCTCTCATTTGCACAGAACAGCCAGAAAGAAAAACATTTTTTCTTCTGTATTTTTAAAACATCAGACAAGAATTTGTTTGTTCTTGTTGTTGATCTCCACCACGCTGACAGCCTTTAATTCAGTGTGAATAATAAGAGGCTGTGTGTGGCAGCAAAGGAGCCCAGATTGGGATCATTATTCCTGACATACTGCTTGCAATATATGACCTCCAAAAACACTCCTACCTGATGTCTGAACCTTCTTCAGCTGGGAATTGCAGCCTGGGAATTCCATTGCACATTCATCTGTAAGGTTACAGACAACAGAGTCACTTAGTCCACATACCCTAATAATGGGACTAAGGGAATCATGGAAAAAGGAGTAATTGACAGCATTTCTTCACACCCCTAGCCAGACAACATCTCTTCAAATTAGATTTTGTGAATTTGATGCTATCTGAACAGCAGGTCTGGTCCATAAGCCACCAATAACTCTTTTTCCTTCCCTCTCCCTTTTCTAATGAAATAATCAGCTCTAAAATAGATTCCTTGGAAAGAGATATGTGCAAATGGATTTTTTTATGCTAAACAGAGCTTTACTAACACCAGTAAAATCAACATGGATATAAGGGATTGCTCATTAAAAGGTAGAATCTCTATACTCTGCTCTTCTAAGAACTGAAATATTTTAAAGACAAATATATTTCTTATTCATCTTTTCTCCCTGGTGACAAGTTGCTATTGGACACCTTATTTAATAGTTTCACAGACACTCCCTGCAAAGAAGAGTGAGAAAATTTATCTCATCTGAAAATGGATTTTCTTTGAGTGGGAAAATCCATGGATCCAGCTCACTTGGTATGAGGATTATAATTCTGAGACAAGCTTAAACTGTCACATCCATCCAAACAGGTTTGGGTTGGTGTCTTTTGGCCAGAATGCTTAAAAATAGAAAGGGAAAAGGTATCCCACAGTTTAAGCTTCCTTAAGTTGTAATTCTTTCTCACTGAAGAAAGGAAAATCAAAGCAACACAAATCTCTTTATTTAATTTTACTACTAAAATTCACAAAATGCAACTTTCTGTGTCTCTTACAGAAGACTTTCTGCAGACAAAACAGGAAAATCTTATGCATGAGTATTTGAATCAGAAATGCTGGCAACATTTATCTAAGCACTGTAAAATTCACTGTGTTCACAGCCAGGTAAAAGAATAATTATACCAGGCCAGATCAAAGATCCATCTGCTCAGCCTGCAGCTTCTGAGAGCAGCAAATAGGGGATATCTACAGATAATGCACAATGACGCTTCCTTTGTATTGTCTTTAGACAATATGGCAATTAAAATCATTAAAACAATTCATGATCTCCATCAGTTGCTGCTAACAAGATTAAATCAAGCTGTGACCTGGCCATTTGCATCCCAAAAGCAGAAAAATAAAAGCCAAAATGCAGCATTTCTCACCCTGATTTATATGGTCACATCTAAAACTATTTCAATCGATAGGATTATCTACAGATTTTTTTCTTAGCTAGTAATTACACTTCACAGAAAGTAAATTATTTCTTTCATGGTCAGCTACAAGTTAAAAAACTTCTGGAACATCTGCAATCTTAGACCAACTGCTGAGGACAAGGACAGTTTCTTTTAGCACTTTAACAGGAATTATTTTCCCTTCTAGGCTAATCCAGAACAGCAAACCAATACAATAGAGGTTATGTTATGCATCCCTTTCCTGCAGAACAGCAAGCTGTTGATGCTTTGCTTTTCATAAATGGCTCATTATATTAATAAAGAAGTCACGTATTTTCTGTCTCTCCAAGCACTGTGCATTTAGGCTATTTTTCCCTTAATGCAGTATAGTGGCTCTTAAAGCTATTGGTTGGAAGAAAGTTGGTTTTCTGGAAAAGATTCCAGAAATTTACACATGATTTCATATATATGGCATCTTTGTCATGTTAGGATTGAAAATACTCCCCCACAGCTACTGATGAGAGCTCTTGGCTTTTTTTAATGCCATTCTGTTTTTTATTTTTTATGCTAAGCAAGGAATGTCATATAACAATAAAAATTAAGCTGCTTACAGGAAATGTGCAATAATCCATCCTCAGTCAAGACAGCTAATGAAAACTGGGATTCATCAAATTCTGCTGATATAAGAGACTAACTGCATCCAGAACACATTTATGTAACATTCTGCCAACATATAACTCTACAGTCTCTCTTTGAATTAGAAAATCTGTCTCTCCCTCTTTGATTCTATGAGACATAATAATGAATAAAAAGTAGCTGCATTCTGCATGTACTGACTTAGAGGTTCACTGAACAGGGGGGACATTTTCAAGACTCTTTTGGGTGGCAACCAAGGCTTCTGTGCTAAAACTCATTCAGAAGGGGGATCCCTAAACAAGCTCATAATTAAAAGCACAATCTAATAATTGAAATTATTAGAGAATCATAATAAAAAGCAGTCTGACTTCTCCTTCTGCTGCTCACTATATCAGCAACACTCCAGAAGAAGATGTGTGTACTTTAAGGAAACTGCAGAAGTGTAGGCATGAAGTCCACCCACTGCCAAAGAAGGTGGCCACAGCAAGGATAACAACTGCAGAGGAGGTGAAAACTCAAAAGGAAGTGGCAGAGCCATCATTTGGAAACATACAGAGAGGGGGAAGCTTCCCTGCTACCACAACCTGAGCTGGAGACAGTGACGGAAGAGAAAGCAGCAGCTGGAGCAGCAGAGCCAAAAAATGAAGCACAGGATCTGGGCAAAAACACTTTATTTCAGCTGCAACTGCTTAGGGGGCACAGAGCTGCTGCTCCTCCAGTTCTGCACTGCTTTAGCTGGTTATCAGGAAGAAATACAGGAGCTGGATGTAGGTGCCTCTTGCTCTCTATTCTTCCCTTTTCCTGCTTCTCTGCATTTATCTATCCTTCCTTCCCTCTCCTGCTCCTCTAAGTATTATTTCTTGGCTCTATCTGTAATACACGAGATTATTTTTCATTCAGCTGCACTGAAAAGGCAGGATATTTGTAATGTCAGGCTCAGGTGGGGAAGAAAGAGTAAATGAAGCTGGAGGCCATCTGCACAACAACCTGAGCCTTTCTATCATAGATCCTATTGTTAGGAACAATAAGAGAAACTCTTTTTGCCCTCAATGAAAAGAGGGGGGAAAAGGAAGCTGAAGGTATATTACATTTAAATTTGCTGCTAGTAGATTAGGAAAAAGAGATATTTTAGTAAAATTATAAAGAATAAACAAAAATGGGATTTGCTGTTCCATCACCCACGGCAAATCAAGCCCCAGAGTTTCTTATGTTTATATATACCCTACATAGGTGTGTGTATATGTGTAGGAGATATATATATATATGCATATAGAGCCATTGTTTTGGAATTGCTGGACAGGGACACAGATTTGATGAGAGGGGCAAAAAGGAGAAGCCTTGTCTTACATTCCTAGGTTGTGACAAAGCCATTCCTGGAGCTTTATAAAGAGGGTTAGTCTCTGCTCAGCACATCTCATGTGTGTTTCACCAAGTGTATTTTCATGATGTGAGCTATTAAACTATGAGCCTGTGGAAATTGGGGTGGACAGGGAGCTGCCTTCACCTGCAGATGCAGAGAGCTTCAGCTTCAAACCCTGGGAGACACCTGGCTAGGAGAAAGGAGATCCTTCTACATCGTGGTGAGAGAATAGAAAGAAGAGCTGTCTCACGGGAGCTAACATGTTAACCAGTCTGTTACAAATAAGATTATGGTCTTGGTTTCAATATAAGGTTGGCTGGCTGCCAGCTACATTTATGTTTTTGTTCCTTATCCTCATTATTGTCTGGATCCTGTGCCCTCCACTCCATCTATTCACCTCTGTGCTTTCCAGGTTTTGAGGTTTTTGGAGGTTATCATTGTACCATGCACTTTTTGTATGTTCATTATCTTATACATTAAAAGTTCTATGTTTTTCAGCAACTCCATCATTCTCTCTATATTTACACCACAGATCCCTCAGCTGGCCCAGTCCTGCCCTGCCCACAGCAGACATAATGGGCCAAACTCTTAAAAGAGAGTCCTTGACACCAAAGCCTGTTAACTGACCCATTAAGGAATAAGAAGTGGAATGTTACCTAAAGTAATATTTCTGAAGCTGCAAAATAGCTCCCAGTTGACTGATTATACAGGTGACTGTTGTTCCACATGTAAAACTGTTTCATGCCACAGAAACAGGAAAAAATGTGAAGTCACATCCCTCAAGAGGAATGGAGGGAAAACAAGTTACTTCCCTCCTCTGCTTACTGAAAGTAAAATTTTATATTAGTTAAAAATCAGATAGAGTTTTGTTCCAGCTCTTTAAAAAACTTTGAGAGGAAGAGTTGTAACTTTTCACTTTGGCAATATCACATAGAGATAACTTCTAGCTTTTCTTTGCCATCAAACTATTTACCAAGTTCAATCTGAGTTGACATGGTACTTAGTTGCTCTGAGAGCAGCAATTTTAGGAGGTAAATCTACCATTTCTGTGTAATTCAGTTTCCAGCATTCCATTTCCACATCAGCAGTAGATACATTGGCCTAAAAGTGAATTAACTTCTCTATCAGTAATCCTGAAGCAAAGCTCATCAATCCCTGGGACACAGGACAAAGGAAAGCTACACACTCATGTCTGGCTATTTTTCTCCGAGATAGAGTACAGTTCAAATATAGATTACAAGTTTGATGAAGGAATTACAAGGTGTCATGGTCTGAGTTAGACAGGAGATAAAACACAATTATATTGGTTCATTTGAGGTTTCACTCTCAAAGCTTCTGTCAGCCAAGCCTATCACAAAAGGCAACATCCTATCCATGCAAATTAAGAATATCCAAACCAGGGGAATATTCTAGAAGATAAGGAAGCCACTGTTTACATTTCACTAGTTAGTGTAAATTAAGCACTAGAAAGTACAATTTTTAAATTACATAGCCACCTGTTGATAAATAGGGAAATCTTTTTGCAGGTCTGTACCAATAAATTGTTTTTCTGGAATGTAACAGCATTGGAGACACACATCAAGGAGTTTAAACAAAGTAAACCATCATGCTAAGGAAATCTGAATTTTAAAAGAAAATGGAAATAACAACTCAGGTAGATAAATTCAGTAAAGTAGATTCAAACTAAAATGATCAATGTATTCAGAAGAATACACAGAAGGCACAGGGCAGAGTGCTTGTTTATTTACTGTTGTGACTTCAGAATACAGAGCATCTCTGATGATGCAAGCTGCAAGTAACACCAGCAGAAGGATTTACAGCCACTCAGAGTGGTGATGTGTTTCAAAATCTGAGCATGCCCACATTTAAGATATTTATTACAAAGGCTATTCAAGGTCTGTGTGACTCTTCCCTTACCCTGGTATCAGTGAAAGGCAGCACAATCTCAGCTAGAACATTTGCTAGCTAGGACTTGAAAACTTTGTGCCGAGGGATTTTGTTTCCACATGAGTTAAAACACTTTGTTTAACTTTTTGGTATTCAGCTCAGGGGGTTGAGAGAAGTTCCTTGGGGAAGAAATGTAATTTATGACATGCTCCTGATTACTTTATGCTGAAAAGGTGCTAGAGGGAGGCTAAGATAATTTCACAAGTCGATGGCTGTTAGTGTGAGGGCTGTGCTGCTGTTTTATAGCTGTAATTTGGGAAAAGCTGTTTAGAGCCTTGTCCAGGAGGTGGCAGGAGAAGTTAACCAAAGTTTCCATGGTTCTTTCCTGTCCAGCTCTAATTCACAGAACCATTAGGAGTTAAGAGTTACCATAGGGAAAGGTGATAAAGTCTGGTTAAAAAACTAAAAAACAGAAAAGCCTCTCACTGAATATTTCTTCCTTGAATGTGATATCCATGCCTGTGTGATTTTTCCAGTTATAAACACAGTACATTTTAAAGGAAATCCAATTTGCAGCAGCATTCCAGCACTGTAATTAGTACCTGGAGTACAATTTAATTTTTATTCCAATTTAATTTCTGCACTGTTCTAGAGAAAGAATTATTGCAATACTCAATTTGCCCGAAAGACAACAATTTAAAGGAATCCAGTGGTGAAAAAGGGAAAAGGAAAAGAAAAAGGAAAAGAAAAAGGAAAAGAAAAAGGAAAAGAAAAAGAAAAAGAAAAAGGAAAAGGAAAAGGAAAAGGAAAAGGAAAAGGAAAAGGAAAAGGAAAAGGAAAAGGAAAAGGAAAAGAAAAAGAAAAAGAAAAAGAAAAAGAAAAAGAAAAAGAAAAAGAAAAAGAAAAAAGAAAAAGAAAAAAGATCAGTGACCCAACTGAAAACCATCCATCACTGATGTTCACACTTTGTAGCTGGAATATTGGAATACCAAGTATTTCTATTGAGAAACCTCATCAGTACTTTTATATTTAGCCATATTGCAGCAACAAGTGAGCCCAGGCCATAGCACTAGATTTGGTACAGAAAAAGTCATCCCCTAATTTGAGTTAAAAATAAAAATGAGTAATGCAAAAATCAGCCTCTGCCCATACTTCCTAGAATCTGTGCTTTGTTCATCCTCTTTTAATTATTTCAAACTCTATTTGTCACTCAGTACATTTTCCTTTTCTTTCACAACCACTGTGCACAGGAAAAAGGATCAGTCTCTTGGGAATTCTATATTGGTTAGACACCAGCCATTAATTAAAATGAATCAAATTTTCTGACTTTGTAGCAATATTTAAATGGTATTCACTTTGTTTTGCTCCAGTAGAACAAAAAGTAAATTTAGAGAAATTATTCAAATGTAGGTAAAATACCAACCTTGAGGGAAAAAAAATATGCAGAAAAATTTATTTTATAAGTTGGTTAACCCACACAAATTGACAGCCTGGCATGAGAATGCTTAATATTATTATTTATTCAGATGTTTAAGTGATGATTTATTTGTTTCTAGAGGCACAACTACTGTGGTATGCAAGTTGCAGCAGAAGAAGCATGAAGCAAACAAGTTCTCTTTTGTTATATGCAGCACAGAAACGCTGCCCCCAGCATGCAGTGAGCAGTTTAGGAAGCCAAAAACCTTAGGAAATATCAAATCTCTGTGATAGCAGATCAAACCATGCCACAGGAAGCTTGTGACAGAGCTCTACTGCAGATTCCTGTGTGCCCTTGTAAGAGAAAACTTGTTAGATGGTGATGTCTTAGCAATTAGAAACTTTTACCCAAGTTAAATAATGGAGAATTAGTCTGCATGCCATTTTCTCAAACATTCCCCTCATGTTTTCAGTTTGGGAAAAAAGCAATTAAAATAAAACAAAGACATTTTCCTCAGAAATATGAGGTTTTGTAGGGAAGTTATCAAGACTTCTCTGTCTGCTCTGGGTTCTCCCTCCATTGTAGTTGACTGAACTTGCAGAGCTCTCCAGCAGCCTGTTAAATGGAGTGCTGTCACCTCTGTCAGTACAGGGCAGATAGAAGGTGACACAGTGTTAGAGACCTCACCAATGTCAGTCACTGCAGGGGCAGTTTTCCCATAAAACAACAGAGACCTGGTAGGCAAGCTGCAGCTTGTAAACATCATGGCAGCAGGGGGAACAACAGCCCTGAAATCAGATTTTATCTCCTTCAGTATTAACAATCCGTCCTGGGACACAGGAATAAAGTCCTGCTGGGACAAGGTCACCTTCTGTGCGCCCATGGGCAGAAGCTCTGGGTGTGATGAGATCCCAAGGGCAGGAGACACAGCTTCAACCAAAGCAGAGCATCCAGGTGTATTCCCCACCCCTCTGCTCTGGGAATGCTTCACAGCCAGAGAGAAAACTCAGTGCTGAGCACTTGTGAGAGGGGGAAAAGCAGAAGTAAGGAAGCCAGAGATGGCAAGCCTGACATGCAGAGCAGGAGTTGTAACTTTCTTTCCCAGCCCAGCCCCATCTTCAGATCATCAGATGCTCCCCAGCATTTTATTACATCATTGGTGCTTTGCTTCTAATCACATGGATTTAATTCTCCCATTGCCAGTACTCTGATGAGCACTGCTCTGAAGCATTGGAAGTGCCAGATCCACAGTGCACAAGGATGTGTTTGCCATTTACTGCATGCTCACAGTGCAGGCCTTTGATCCCAACCAAAGGCAAAGCCATCACTTCTGTAGTATTAAAGATCTTGGAATTTTCCCTTTCATGGATTTACTAATGAGCCTTAGGAAGACAAGAGCTCAGCCTCATGTGATACTGCTTTGGTCTCCTAACGACACAGATAAGCTAAATTCAGTTCCAAAGGGAAGGAAGGTCATGAAGTATTCCGTTTTTTCCAAAATACAATAAATGTGTTGTCTTTGCTGTGTTTTCTCCACTTGCATCAGACCTGAATGCACTGAAGGGAAAACTGCTTTGCTTTGCCATTAACTGTAAAAGCATGCAATTTCAGTACTCCACCAGAGCAGAGAGGCTATAAATTAATCTGTGTTCAGCAGAGGAGTGATGGCCACATCTGAAGTTCCCCCAGCTCTTGTGTCCATGAGAGACCTTCCCACAGCTGCTCCTTGGATGGGTACAGAACAAACCATCCAAGCTGACTGCCCTCTCAGAGTAGGGAATTTTGTGTCTGGGTGTTGGGAAACCACTGTGGTGTCCTCTGTAACCTTCTTACTGGGAATGAGAACTCAGTGACAGGTCCGAAATGGTGTCTTTAAAAAACAAAAACCCAAACCCAACCAAATCACTTAAAAGAATTATCAGTGATTTGCTTTCTAAATGGAAGGGAAAGGGAAAGGTTGTGCAGGTAGTAGTTATGTATAGAAACCAGAATAAGAGGGGACAGTGTCCTTAGTTTGGAACCTGATCACCCCAGCAAGGACTTCAAATGCAGGTGGCACTAAGAAGTAGTCAGGTGGCAGAGGGGGAGAGCTTCAAAATACAGTGTAAAAAATTCAAAATTCCACCAAATGACAAGCACAGGACGTTGTGTTTGGGCAAGGAGAAGCAAGAGCACAAAACAGGATAGGAGACTGGTCAGGAAACAGCTTTGGTGAAGATGACCTGGGATTAGAGCAGATTACCTAATAACACAAAACAAGGTAACTCCCCAAACAAAACTAACACTGATATATAAAACCAGGAAGATTAATAGTCTCATACAGTAATTCTTCCATTTTATTCTGAATTGACAAAGCCTGTGCTGAAATATGTAGTTTTCAACATCTTGCTTTAAAAATAACGGCAATATATTAAAGAGGTTTGACAATTATTACAGGCAGAGAAAGAAATTATTTATGAAGAAAGATCAACACTTTTCCACACTTCTCCTCATACAAGAAGTGTATTAAGCTGATTAAGTGTATTAAGTCTTCAGATACAGAATGCTTTTAGCAATGTTATTTTGTCACATTGAGGCATTCAGAAAAGTGTGGATCCCTTATGCTAGATCAGAAATGTGTTAGACATCTAAGATAATATAGGTAAGAGTCTGGTACAAACTTCCCTCCTAACTTCAGAGACAATGCTTAAAATTCTATCATTAAAAGGCATTATCTTCCTCTATGCAGAATGGAGAGCAAATGTAAGTAATAAAATGCTCAAAAGCATTTGAGCATAAGGGAAAGTTATCTTTGGGCATTCACTAAGGAAACAATGTTTTAGGTTAAGATAATGCAGGTTTAGAAACACGTTTGAAATGTAGCATAGCATGGACCTCAGAGAAAACCTGATTATAAAAAGGATCCTGAATAGGGCAACCACTAGTTTATAACATAACAGATCATGAAATCAAGGTTACGATTTCAAAAAGGCAAATCTAAAAAGCCAGGGAACTGACCTGGACTGAAAACTCAAGCAGGTAAATGAGAACTTAACCAAGTGCAACCTGAGGAAGGGGATCAGTGATGTTGCCCCAAACTCGTATAAACTCAATACAGGGCCAAATGTAATTACCACCAAAATGTGAAAAGGATTAGGATAGCAGAAATAAGAATACAGCTAACAAGATCAGCAAAGAAACTAATCACTAGGGAGACCTTTAAGTGGGGGAACAACACAAGAATTTCTAGAAGTGGAGTCAGAACTTATGAAGCAAATTACTAGAAAAAACAAATGGTTCAGTAGCAGTGCGCTGGGGGAAAAGTGTTTAAAAGAAGTTCTTTTACCATATAGTAGAGGGCAAAGCTCAAGACAAAAATTAACCCACTCACTCATATTCTAAGGCAAGATTAATATTCTGCCTCCATTTTCAATGAAGTAATTTTGAGTGCAGAATGGAGGATGAGTAGTTAGCAAGATGAGGAGAAATTCCATGTAATAGAGAAGCACATTGCCAAAGATTGCCATGTAACACATTCCCATCAGAAGGCTTGGATCCCTTCTTAAAATGCTGACAGATTGTATGTTTGAAATCCCAGATGCTACAGAAAGGGCTTGAGAGGTGGGATTTTGTGCTTTAAAAGATGTCAGATTAAGGCAGCTAAAGAAAAACAAGGGCCAATAATACCTGTCCATAAAAAGGACAGCAGTATTCAACAGCTATGAAGAAGTCTTGGAGGAGATAATTAGAAACAGGGATAAACAGGGAAAAGGGAGAAAATGCAGCATGTGTTCACTAAAGTTATTGCTGATAAGATACTTCTATTTTATTAAGATATCAGTTTGACCAGAAGAGGAGCTGTTTTAAGCCAAAATATGCTCATCCTTTGGATCTGATCTAACATGCACAAAATATATAAAACTCATTGTCAAATGCAAAAAGGTCTGGAACACTTGACAACTGACGTAAGTGAAATGAAACAGAAAATTAAATAAAAGATCATTCACTTAGCATTTGAAAAGAATATTTCCTATAAGTTCATGCTCATGAATCAAAATAGACCAAGAAGGAGGAAGCCCTAGAGGATGATGAATCCACCAGTGATGTATTGCTGTGAAAGGACAAATATGACATATCAGACTAAGTTTCCCACAGAAATAAAAAAGTACAAAACACTGTTCAGCTCTTTCTTGCAGATGTGAAAAACCTGAACCATGAGTCAGTTAACCCGAAAAAAAACATGGCTATAAACTTCTTGGACCACTAGCTCTATAATCAGAAAATCTGTAGGACAGAGTGATTCACTACTACGATGAAATGGTTGCTGCCTATCCTGATGAAGTAGAACACCAGGGAAGTAGGAAACTCATTTAAGCTAAGGAACAGCATCACCCAATAAGCTTTAGGAGACCATCAATTAATTATGACAACTAACTTGAAAAAGGTCAAAACACAAGGAAAGTGATATTCTGAAGTAGGTATTTATCAAAAGCACTCAGGACAAGAAATCACAGTAGTGTGGTTCATAAAAGAGATCAATTACATGAATGCCCCTGGCAGGAAAAAAATTGATTTCTTTGTCTAGGTGCTCTTTTAGGGTGCATACTCTAGACTGGAATAACAACCTGTGCCCTTTTGTATTAAGAACAGCCAGCATTGTTGTGAAAGGTTCTCTGAATGAATCCAAATTTTATAGGTTAATTTTGAGTTGGGAGTTGGGTCAATCTTCTGTTCAGAGTTGTTTTTCTTCTCCATCTTAAATATGATTCACTTATTGCTAACATGTGCTGTGTCTGAATAGCAAGAGGAAACAGTTCTGCCTCTGAAGCACAGGATAAAAAAAAATACAGCTGGCTTGTGTATACACTTGAAAAAAATGTTCTTGCTGTTTTTACTCCTTTAGAAGTGTTGGGCAGCTTGTACTTTTAATGCCATATCATTCTTTGAAGGCAGATTCTGATACCTGTGCCAGGAGAAGAAATAACTTTCATCTTTTAAAATAATTAGTTGCTTGTGTAAGAGGTCATTACAACATTTTCCTATGAATCATGAGCTGGGTAATAAAGCCAATAATCTAACAAGACTTTGCATCCCAGTATAGCCCTGGGGCTCTGAAGAATGCACATTGAAAAATCCAAATGCAATTAACTGTGACTGCACTCCATACAATTGCTATTGTGGAAAAAAAAATAGTCAAATTCCAGAGAGAGATAGAAATGCTTATCAGATTAGCAAGAGTGATACAAAAAAAAAAAAATGGACTGGAGAACACCATATTTTTTTCAATTTTTTTAAAAAAATACAAAATGATATGATCAAAAATATTTATATCACTTTATGTTCATAACCTGAAAAGTCACAGTGGAGTTGTCATAGGCCCTAGCAACTATTAGAAGGTTTACCTCTTCATGCAAGCATCCAACTACACAGTGTCTTATTCACTGTACAAATTCCCCTCTAGTCAAAAATTCTGAGGTACACCACATTATTCAAACAATAACCTACAGCAGAAGACAAAGTCCAGCTTGGGGCTGGAGCTGTGGCAAAATATATTTGTGAGGCACAAGGTTGATGGATTATTATTTCACATTTGGGAGGAAACATAACTAAGATGAA
Source organism: Toxostoma redivivum (assembly GCA_013397375.1). Classification (NCBI taxonomy): domain Eukaryota; kingdom Metazoa; phylum Chordata; class Aves; order Passeriformes; family Mimidae; genus Toxostoma; species Toxostoma redivivum. Next base: position 14,545 of record VXBI01010284.1, read on the forward strand.
GGAATCAAGGAACTGTCAAAATAATAGTAAGTACCAAAGATAATATGTATCAAACCTGATTTTTTTTTCTTTTTAAAGCAAATGTACAAACAACACTCATCCCTTCACACCTCATGTTTTCTTTGTGTTCTCAACACACAAGCCCAGATATGGTTGACTTCATCAGGAGCTCTCACTCCTCTTTCCCAACATCCCCACAAATTAACCTATGTTTGTGACTTTATTTCACAGAGTCCTAGAATCCCTTAGTCCTAGATGTTAAGAAGGTGACTGGAGCCACCCAGTCTGCCTTGCTAAAAACTCAGAAATGTGACCATGGGCATGCTGTAGGAGAATTCTGGATAGGAGTTGGAGGCAAGGTCAGCTCATCCTTCTCTCCTCTGATAATGTGTAGCTGTATCAAGAGTCAAACTACACTAAATCACCATATTTTTTCCTTGGCAAAAAGTTTTGCATGTCAGCCATTAGAAAAAAATCACCACAGTGAAAAAGAGGAGTATCATCTGATCTTCTTCTGTGATTAAAAAAAAAGATTTTTTAATCTAAGTTCAACTTTGTCTTCTCCTTTTAAAATTACTTTTTAATGTTGATAGTATTCCCATCATTTCAGGTGTTTTTAAAAGGAATTTTCTTTTCTTAAAGGAAAAATTATCAAATTACTAAATATCCTACCATACCATGGTGAACCTCTCTAAAAGTTCTTAGCAATTAGTTGACAATTTTTAAAGTGCCAGAGCAGACTCTAACCCCAGAGAAGACACTTCCCAGATTTTCAAGCTTTATTTTTTCTAATTTTTGCTCATAACAGTAAAGATTTTATTTTAGGGGCTTTGATAAAAATCTCCAAAGAAATAAGTTTTTGAAGGCTAATTAGTAAGTCATGAAGCACTGATTTTTCTTCCCTTGTGTTTCTGCTCAGGTAGGTAAGTAGGTGAGAAAACAGTGATTCTAACCCAGGGCATGCTTCATCTAGAGAAAAACAAAATCTTAAAAATGGAATTCTTCCTTATATGGAATTAAGAATTCATGGCCAGCTCTCACAGTTCCATCCTCTTTCTAAGCATCATTCTCACAATGGTGTTACAGCTACTCCTAGGCAGAACACCACAAGTTTTGCTGACTGATACTTCTATCAATTCTTGCTTTGACACAGATGCCTCACTGAACAAAATTTTCATTTTGTCTAGAACTATGGCAACCTGGGCAGCTGCCAGAAGGCAGCTTTAGCTGACAACTCGTAAGAGTGATTCTCAGGCAAAACAATTAGTGGTAACTGCTCTTTTCCAGGGAGGCAGACTTGGCAAGTTGCACAGCTAAGTCAGAGAATTCAGACGAGGAGCAATGCAGCCTGCTTTGCCCAAAGGAAGGAATGCAGGTTTTTATAGCATGGAAGGAGGAATTCTTCTGGTTTCTCACTGTAGCTCCAAATAGCAGAGCTGCCTGGAGGGCGCTCCGTGGTGGCAGGACAGGCACCGGCAGGGCTATCCAGGGCTCCATGACATCAGCCCTGAGGCTTTCCTGGGGATGAATTAGCCCTGCAGTGACAGATTTGTTCCTTCCAGGCCCAGAGCTGCCCACCCAAGCACACCCAGCTGGGTGATGCATCCCTGCAGGAGCACCACGCAGCATCCCCTGCCAAAAAGGTCAAGCCCATCCTTCAGGGGGCTGGTTTTGGGTTAGAGCCCATCACAGTTCCCAGCAGAGTGAGTGCTGCTACAACAAGTTCTAAACCACCTCAGACTGCCACAAAGCCCTGCCAACATCCCCCTCTCTCTCCTCTGCCCTTTCTGATTCTCATTTCTCCAGCGCTGCCAAGCAGCGCCAGCCACACTAGGGAAACTGCTTTACTCATTACCAGCCCAGTAGCAATTGCAGGTGAAACCCTTCCAAAGAATTTGCTTAAATCATGCCTGGAGAGTGGCTGGAATTGCTTGTGAATTGCTGAGCTTAAACCCAGGCTTTCCTTACTTCCTCATGCTTGATTTGCAAATTGCTTTTTGGTCTGACTCTCCTTTCATGTCCCCTCCACACACATCAGCAATTTCCATTTTTTTTCCACGAACAAGCACTGAGAGGCAGTGCCCATTTGTAAGCACCTCCCTCCTCTACAGGTAATTCAGTGGCCTTGCTGAAGACACCTATGTGTTTTTTAAAATATGTCTGTTGTCTTTTTGAATATTTCAAACCTACAGTCTTTCTGTTGGTATCTTTTATTAGATATTTCTCTAGAAACAGTTTACAAGTGCAGCCCAAACTTACAGGCCAGTTTAAATAAACTGTAAGGCAAAACAATTAAGAGGATTCTGCCCCTTGAGAGTTTGCAGTGTAATTCACATACAAACAGTGCTGGCTTATTTTGAGTCAGAAATCTAATGCTGTTTAATAGGACCTGCATGCACAGATAAACTTTTTGTCCATTCAAATTGTCCTTTTTAAACAAAAGGGATTTTTATCTCCCTTCCTATATCTTTTAACTTAATCATTTGCATAATTTTGCTTCCGTAACACCCAATAACAACTAATAATATTATTTGCTCTCCATTTGTTTTTGCTTCCTGCTGTTGAATGAAAAACCCATGTTTACAGATTAGCAGCAGTTGTAAAGTGCCCTGACTTTCTCTCCCATTTCAAAGTTATGAGTGAGAAGCACATTATATTGGTTGCTCTGGCATTTTTGGAGTAGCTCAGGCATTCACAGTGCAAACCACTGTTATTCATACTGTTATAATTCCTCTGCAGTTAAGTCATTACTAGCAATCAGAGCAGGCTTGTAGTACAATTCCTTATTTGGGAATGTCATGTGAGATGCCCAGAGCAATATGAAAAAAATAAAGGCCAACTTGTCTGGCTGTGGAGGGATTTATAGCAGGCCCACTGGCAGAGATCTGCTGGGAAGTATTAAGAGCTCCTGCTTAGCTGATCATATAAACACCCAAGCCAGCAGGTGCACTACATTTGTACACTATCTTTTTCCTTCAGGTGCAGTATTAAAAATCCTGTCATCACAGCATGTTTATAGAAACGTGAATTATAGTGGCCTTTTCCTGCAGATGGTTGGGCTGAAGTTTTTCTCTAGGTAAACGTGAAATTAATTTAAAATCACTTAAATATTTTTGTTCTGCTCTTTAACAAATGGCAATATTGCTAAGAAAAAATCTACTTCGGACAATGTTGCTTTTAGTCAGAAAGAAGCCTCTCTTGGAGCAGAAATATCTGATTAGTAGTTACTAAAGACAACATATGAGGGTGTTTATTTCCAAACAGCTGCTCTCAAATCAGACTCCCTCCTTCCCAAAATATGGACATCTCACCCAAATGTGAAAATTTGGATAAGTCACTTTTAATTTGACTCAGACCTACAACTTATATTGTTTGCAAATATCCATATTATTTTAATGCGCAGAACATTTAATCAGATTAAAATATGATCTACTTCATAAGAATCATACCCTAGGGAAAGTCAAGACTGAAGTTAATGAATGAAATTATCTTTGGTTAAGGATACCGTAATAATTAAATTATTAGGAACAACTTAAAACTTGCTATTTTACATGAGAAAAACCCACCCACCCCATGTTAATGCAACCATCTGCTTGGACTGTCAAAGTATTATAGTCAGGAAATGGATAAATTAATGTTTTATATGTAATTTTAGCTTAGTTCTCCATCTCAAGTGCTCAAGTACAGAGACTTTAATTGCACAATCACATTCTTTTCTGCTCTCCACAGCAGCCCTATGTAGTACATAACTATTTTCTACTGTAATGCTTGATGAGTCATTACTGTAGAAGGAACTGAGTATGTTTGGGAGCATGTGTATTTAATGGAACTATAATAAAAAAAATTCTCTCTTCCTGTAGTCTCCTTTTATGGAATTCAGAACAACAAAATGGAACAAAAGCTTAGGAGGGGGAGGAAGGATGATCCCAAAGGTACAGTGTCATCCTCACCCTTCAAGGCTTGAATTCAATCTCAAGCCCAGTCTGCTCAGTCACTGCCCTGCTGTAACCTGAGTTAAGGCACTTCAGGAGAAGTTTTGCAACGTGGTTTCTTCCTTTCTGCTTTTGAACAAGTGGGAGTGTTGCTAAGAAAGGCCCCACTTCAGAAAATCATTACCCATTGCTAAATGAAGATTCTCTCTCTGTAACAGAAATAGACCCACTGCTTGCATATTTCTTGCTTCAAGTTGCCATCACCTCTCCTGCCCTCACCCTGGCTGTTTCCTGAACCCCACTGACAGAAAATCAATCAGCAGTAGAGAGGAACACATTTCTAGCAGTTTAGAGAGCAGAATCACCTGAACTCATCTTGGTGTGAGATGAATCCCAGTGCCAGCCCAGGGCAACTGGGGAGGTGATTTTCACAAAGCAGCAAGCTCCCAGGTGGCCAAATTTGGAACCCTACTTTGACTCTCTCTAAGCCTGGTATCATCCCCTGTGAGCATTCATTATTTCATGGGGGTGTTCTGAGGGTAAACATGCCATGGATTACAATGCACTTGCTACAAATACAAGAGCCCTACATAGGCACTGGGCAAATTGGTTTGCTGCACTGATTTGTCTTGTTCTACAGAGGGAGAGTTTGCACATGGGTGCCTTAAACTCATTTTCATGGTAAGTTTATTGTGACATTGCTGGTCTTCTATCTCCACGTCTTTTTTCCATGAAGCTTCAGAAGATGTAGCATTTATAAGAAGCAAGAGGATTGCATATGTAGCACTGCTCAAGGGTTAATTTTCAGAGATAAGCACCTCTTTCGAAATAATTTGGTACAAGGAAAGTCTGTGTCAAATCATACATGTCACTCTGGAGACCTCTTCACCTAGCACCACCTTAAGTATCTTTTCCCTCCTCCCCCAGAAAAAGCCATCCTGGCTTTTAGCATTTGTGTTGCAGCAAAGCAGACACCCTCTTGTTCTGTAGCCTCATGTGTTATGCTGATTCTCCCATCTGTGATCTGCTCACCAGCTGCTCCTGGTGCAGGAGGGCCCCAAGGAGGAGGTACAGGGTTCTGCAGTGGCCATGGGCTGGGGGTTGGGTTTTCTTGTCCTTGTTACCTGTGGGATTTTTCCCACTGAGTTGATAAAGAAGCACCGATGGCTGGGCACTTGAGACAGGGGAGGGTGAACTCCTCTGATTTTTGGGAGTTTTCTCTTGAAGGAACAGAGACACCATGAATTAGAAGCAGGTAAAAGGAGAGCTGAGAGGACTGGAACTGGGTTCCTGTTCTGTTTGTTATTAATTCCATAGTTGTTGTTTTGTTTGCCTTACTAGTAAAGAACTGTTACTCCTATCCTCATATCTTTGCCTGAGAGCCCCTTAATTTCAAAATCATAATAATTCAGAGGGAGGGGGTTTGCATTCTCCAATCCAGGGGAGGTTTCTGCCTTCCCTAGCAGACACCAGTCTTTCAAACTGAGACACTGTGGCAGAAACTCCACCACAGCCTGGCCTTCCTCATATCCAGCAATGTCCCCCCATGCCCACAGTGTGCTCCAGCACATGGGGTATCAATTGCAGAGGGGAAAAACAGCTGAGGCCCCAGCAAAGACTACAGGAAAGCAGACAGAAATAACCCAACACGCTGCAGTGCGAGCCCCAGAGCCAGTGCCAGGTCAAGCAGTGAATTTGGTGACAGTGGAAGCCCTGCACATGGTGACTACTAGCTGCCAACAGAGCCTTGTGTCTGCAAATGCTCAAGGTCTCTAACCTAAGGGACTTAAAACAGATGGAGGAATTGAGTGGGAGTACAGGGCAGGTGAGTGTTTATGAGCTGGAGAAGCCTCTCTGTAAGAGGTGTTCAAAAACAGTGTGGATGTGGCACTTGGGGACAGGGCTTAGTGGTGCACTTGGTCATGTAAGGTTTACAATTGGACTCAATGTTCTTAAAGGTTTTTTCCAACCTAAACAACTCTGTGATTCTATACTACTGGCAAGAGAGTAGAAGATGAAGTATCTGTAAGAGGAGAAGGAGAATTTGAAGGGATACAATGGCAGAATCTGCACAGAAAGGGTGTATTTTGCAAGGTTAGAAAGAACTGAATTCATGCTGGCCTAGAAGATAAAAGAAGAATTGAGCATGGCTTTCCTCACAGCAGAGGGAATGCAGGATAAGACAGGAAAGGTTTCCTTCAGGGTAAAAAAGACCAAAATTTTTTATCATCTCTAAGACAAAGTGATCACTGAGTCCAGCCAACAGGAAAGACTCCTAGGCCTTCTTGTCAGGAAGCTAGCACTAAGACTGGATGAATCAGGAACAGTCCTTTTCTACTAGTCAGTGACTAGGAACTGCGTTCCTTTGGTGGACTATTTTGTTCATTGTGCTAGTTCAGGTGAGTTTTTCTCTAATTTTCCAATAACTTTCAATCATCATCACCTCACCCTGTGCCTGAAGCATGTACTATACAAGTCATAAGAGGGAGATTACAGAAATTTCTCTATTTGAAAGGGATTTTTTCCTTCCATTCAGTATATCAAATTTATGTCATGAAGTGACAAGTCCTAACATTTTCCCAAATACAACTTTTAGGCATTTTAAAAGAATTTTTTTATGCTTTGGCAACAGCTCCAATTTTACTCAGGTAAAGCAAAGTAATGAGGTTAAAATAAAATCAAAAGGAAAAAGCCCACAAAAACTAAAGAATAAGAACATGAACACTATTTTTAGTCTGAAAAACTTTGTTTTCTCCCTATACATAAAACGTGTGAAATTAATTCTGTGAATGGGGATGTCAAGCACTTTACTCCAGAGTGGCTTTACTGGCACTTGAGGAGGGTTTTACAAATGCAGAGCCTCTCTGCTCTGCTGGCTGTGCTATCATTACCAATGAGCAGTTGTGAGGAGCCCAGCAACCTTCCAGGCACGGAGCACACGGGTGCTGGGGGAGCAGCTGTGCCCTGGAAACTCCTCACAGCTCTTCACTGGGAGTTCAGCCCCCATAACTGCTGCAAGGCATGTTCCCTCTCACTGAAGCTCAGCTGCAGTCTCCAGGCTTTCACTGGTTATTTTCCAGTGTCATGGTGAAAATGTGGTGGCTGAGTGTGGATGGAGTCTCTGTAAACTTCCCCTTGGAGCTCAGCTGGGCTTCCTCTCCCAACCCAAATGAGCCTCAGCGTTGCACAACGTGGGGGTCTCCTGAGGAGAAATCACAGACCATGCCAAACTGCAGACAGCATAATGGCAAGGTGGGGAAATACTAATTAGGTGTCAGATTGAGACCACCAGCCTTATTTAACTGTGAGGTCAAGCTGACTGGAACCTTGTCTCCAAATTAGATATAGACAAACTGTTTTGTGAGCAAGAATTCTGATAAAGTTTCTCTTTTCTTCTGTTTACACACAGGAAGCAGACTAAAACTCTCAGAAATGTGTTCTTAGTTGTTCCTTGAACCGATTATTTTTGTGACTAGAGAGGCATGAGTAAGGGCTAGACTGTCTGGTTTTCTTTGTCCTGTCAGCCCCCCAAAACCTGATCAGGTCCAAAAGTTAATTCATGCCTTCTCGACTCAAAAAAAAAAAAATTATTTGGAGAGTATTTTTATCCATCCACACAGTACAGGGCATTTTGATCTTAACTCCTTGGCAGGAATAGGTTGCACTACAAGCAGGTTGGGTTTAGAGGTGAGGCACACTCTGTACCAACTTTCATGGCCCAGGAAAAAACCTGTCAAGGCTTCCTCCATTATGACAGCAGCCTTTGACTAAATAAAATAAAATAAAATAAATAAATAAAAATAAATAAAATCTGTTCTGAGGAAGTTTGGTTCCACCAGTGATAGAACCTCTTCTGCAGCTACCATGGGGATGAGTTTCTTGCTGAACACAACACAACTACCTCATGTAATGTAGCCATAAAGATCTCAACAGGCACAACATCCAGTTAGAAGCCCTGGATGCCCAAACAAAGAAACATACTTCTTTGGATAATGGAAGTGACAAGGGGACTGCACAGGGCCATAAAGCTGAAAAGTCAAACAAGAAGAATATTGTTTTCTTCTCTCTCTTTTTTAAAGACTTTCTCTCAAGAGGACAGGAAACCAGTTTAATTCCAATGATACAATACTGCCTAAACTGGCTGTGGTTCAGCTCCTTGTAGTGACAGCACTGTAAAGCTATGCATTTTTTTTTTTTGGAGCTAAGCTTGTCTGACTTAAGATTTCACTTCAAAGATGTTGACTGTTCAAAAGGGAAACAAACGATGTAAATTATATTTTACAAGTTCACTAATGATCTAATCCTAAATTATAATAAATGAAAGAATCAGAGAAGGAGCAGTCATGTTAACCTCTGAGAACCAGGTAAAGGAAGATTTTTTTCTTTCATAATGGATAAAACCTTCACAGAAAAAAAAGCAAATAAAATGCACCTATTAGTAAATGTTGACACCACAGTGGCCTTAAAAGATCCCTTCCCTCCCGAAGAATGAGCACATCCTTAAGCTATCTTTCTGTCATAAGTTCAAATGCTACTCAATTCAAAATTTTAAAAGTTACTAAATAGCCTGACTTACAGTAGGTGTGTCTGGCATTTGAGAAATGGGACACAGACACAAGTAATTGATTTCCTCATGAAATTACCACAGGAGGAAAACTTAAGGCTATTTTGTAGATCATTTGAACAAATGAATTTTCATTCAGACAAAATTATTGCTTTCTCCCAACACATCACAGGGAATAAACAGAGATTCTTTGCTTTGCTGTGTGGAGGTGTAAGGCCTCTCCATTTTGATGTGTTTCCCTTAACTTAGCTTCTTTTCAATTTCAACCAGTCACTGTAAATTGTATCTTTGAAGGACAACCAATTTTACAAGCACCAAATGGTAAGGAAATGGGGGTTTTCTTTTACACATAAATTTCCCATATATTTGTCACTATATGTTGGAAAACTACTACATGAAAACAAGTAAAATCTAGTTGGATGGCTCTCTCCTTAGGTTTACAGACAAATAAACTTAATACAAACTTAGAAGCCAAAATTAATTATAAAGTCCATGCCCACAGAGAAGGGTAAATTATGCTATGAGGCATCATTTCCAAAATACAGACAATTACTGTTTTAATTTTATTCTATTTTCCACTCTGCTCAGTCACCTTTTATTTACTAGAATGATTCTGTTCTTCCAAAAAGGAATAAAAATTCCTCAGCTGACACCAAAACAAAAGTGTGGTATCTGCTTGTCATTTTACAGTTGTAATTAAAAAAAAAAAAAACAACTTAAAGTTCATGGTTTTAGAATTGCATCAGGTTATGAAATGTGCCTTGCTCTCTGCTAGGATAATTCATGTCAGATTCAACACTGAAAAGAACACGTTAAAAAAAGAGAGATCTCTGATTTTTTCTTGTGTTTGCAACCTGTAGAGGAACAATATTATTCCCCAGACTATGTCCCTTACTTCCTAGAGCAGCTGTATTCATGAATGCAAAACCAGAGGAACTAGTTGGAATTTGTCCCCCAGATAAAAAACAAACCAGAGTAAAATCATGTAAATTTCTGCCTTTTTATTTCTTTCCCCTTTTGGTTGAAAAATGGAAAAAAGCTATGAATCCCTAGTTTTGTCACTAGTATTTTCCTATGGCAAACAAGCAGAAGCTTTCTGTGAATGCTCATTGAATGAAAAATGGGAAGAAATTTGTCACCAGTCATCTGAAAATTTATTGTCAGCTATTTAGCAACTTTTGCCAGGGCACATGCATCCTCTTTGATTTAGAAACCCCCTCCTGACAGAATGGTAACTCAGCATCTCTTCAGGAGACCCAAATCCTGCCAGCTACTGTACACCATATTTTACACTGCTTGGGCTCACCAGATTTCCATGCACCACTTCCCCGAGTCAATGCTGAAGGATTCTTGGGGCTGGTCTTAGGACAGTGGCATTTGAGGGAATCTCAGTTATGCAGGGCATTCACAAATGTATGTAGTGCCACTCACTGCCTGCCACAAAGGGCCTATTTTTTAAACTGTCAAAGAAACACTTGTGGCACGGCGGAAACCAGAGAAAAGCTGTCAATTCTATTATTAAATTGACATTCCACACATGCTACTTTGAGATTATAGTCCATAATAAAGTTGCCCTATTTCTTTGCCCCCTATTCATGTCACTACCTAAAGTTTTCTCTTGCATCTTCCTCAGGCTGAGTGATAGAGCCTCAGACATGTAAGCCCAACAAGAGGTCGTCATTGTGGAGCAGTGACAGATGTTTACAACACCTGAAGAAAAGGAGGGGACGAAGGTCCTGAAGCACCCTTGGCACTCCAGGCTGTCACAATGCACAGAGCAAGGACAGTGACATCTCCCAGGGTATCGTCAATCAAGGAGTGCTGAAACAAAGGGAGACAACAGGCACCATTGTAATCCCATTGGAGGGATGAGGGGGGGAAAAAAAGCATAACAAGGCTTTGTCTTGGTCTTCAGAACACAGACCCATCTGTGTGTCTCTCTAGCTGCTGCAAGCTAATAGGGTAACATGAGTTGATGTGACCCTAATGGGAATTGATACAAATGAGATGCTAATTCCATTGTGTCCAGTCCTCCAGTGAGGCCACGAGGCCTTCCCAAAGAGAAAGGAGCTCCCACTTTCCATGCTTGTTTGTTTTTAGACTTGTCTGAAAAGATAGAGGTTGCAGGAGTCTGTGTTTCCCAGGTAAGCTGTCCCATCATGCTTCCTGCTGGGAAGCTTCTGTGAAAACAAGAAGACAACAGTCTCTCACCCTCAGGGGTGTCTGATTTAGTCAGGGTCTGTGATTGACAGCTGTTAAGAGGAATGACAAGATATTTTACATCTGTTTGGTGTCCTGACTGTCACCCATTCCTTCCCACACTGGCTATTGTCATTCTTCCTATATCCAGGAATCCTACTGCTGCCAATGCAAATGTCAGACCACTGTGGAGCCATAGTGCCACGCAGCATACATTACACAAGAAATGAGAAGTGGACCAGGGCCATTGCATAGGGAATGCTATGAGTCCAAAGTATGTTCATTATCCCAGACCTAACATTTTGGACCAATAATTGGACCACCAGCTACTTAGTCATATCAAATCAAAGAATAAATCCAACACACATGGAGTTCTCTCTATATTTTTTTCTTTTTCCTTGCAATTTGTTTATTATTTACTCTGCAGCAAATTTTAAGCCTTCCTCCAGTGATGATGAATGAATAATGCAGCATATCCACAGTGCTTCTTATGCATGACAACTCATATTTCTCCATTCCTATAGCATTCATAAGGGCTTTGGATTTCCATGGTTTTTATATTCACGTCAAATTTGCTAACTGTTAGCAGTACTTTTGGTATCCTGACAGAAACAGCATATAAAGTGTGTATAAAGAAAACCATACACTCATTTTGGAGAAACCACTAATTTTATCATGACTTGAAATAGCACTGACAATGACAGGGAAAACTGAAGTACATTCTGCAAGGATTTTTTCTCCAATTAATGAGGGCAATGCTTTTTGGTCTAAATCTGGCCCAAAAAATACAAGTAAAGAAATAAAGCTCATAATACAAAAACCATAAATGACCTGCCCAATGAAGGCTATCCGAACTAGAAGAGATGTATAAGTAATTAAAACAAACAACAGTTATACTGAATCCATTCTATCTTCATTACTCTTCAACCCACTCCAAGTGGCAATGCTGTGTAAATTATGAGCTCTGCAGCATGCCTGGAACACTGCAAACCTGGGCCTTGGAGCAGTGGTGGGAAGTGAACTATAGAGTGAAGGATCCTTCACAGGGTTTCAGTCAGCTTCAAAAGTATCATCACCCTTCAGGTAAAAATATCTCAAGCTACTTTAAGCAAATCTAGATTCAGCCCACCAGTTTTGCCCCTGGGAAAGTAAACTATAGAGCACCTGTGTGCTACATTCTTCATGCAGGATTCTAAAGAATGAGGAATACAGCACTTCTGAATTGTCCTTGCACCACAGGCATCATCAAATTTCCAGTTAGAAATGGTCTGGATAGCACCTCCAAGATCTTACTGGTGGCCTTTTCAACCCAAGGAGCCATGCCAATATTGTTTATTGCAGGAGTTAACAACTGAATTGCTTGGAACAAAGCCTCTGGGATCCTGCATTCATGTTAGTCTATCATGGAAGACTAACATGGGCTAATCAAATGAGATACAGCCTCATTTCTGAAAGGGTGTACCTGGTGATGAAAAGGGATGTAACAGTCTTTAGAAAATAGCTGAAATACATCATCTTCAAAAAAGAAAATCAATTCAGGTGACAAATCCTGTGGATCAGGTGTTGTGTATCTACCAGTCAGCAGAAAAAGGGAATTTTCTACTCATTTCTATCTCTTTAATTCCTTCTGAGTGATATTTGTAGTGACAGAAAGAAAAAATATAGAAATTTTTTACTTTCTTTTTCCTCTGGCTTGTATTTCTTGTTCTTCTATCTTTTCTCTCTTACCCTGTGCCACTGGGGCAGATGGTGAAAACAAAGCCTTTGAGTACAGTGGACACTCAACAGGTCACTTGGTCCACAGGTCATTGACAGAACTGCTACTGAAGACCCATTTCTTACAAGTTACTAAAAAACTGTTATCCAGGATTTAATTACTGATTGGAACTCCATTCAGTTAGTAAATCTGAAATAATCAAGTATTTGATACCAAAAGTTCAATGTAAATTCTACCTGACCTGCAGCCTAGCCAGATCTCAGCAGAAACAATGATGTACAGCCTAACAATCCTAATATGTTCTCATTGCTGCACCTACTAAATGAACTAAAGCAGAAGAGTTCTTCTGAATATACTTATAATGATAGTGAGAGAAGGCAGTTTTTGCATTTTGTTCTCTGAGCTTTGAGGTCCACAGAGAAAGCTTTGGCTCTGGGTTTATTTCTCTGGCAGGCAGATTTATTTTTCCCATAGAACATCACTGTTGGCATAACAGAAGAACAGGAGGCTGGCAAAGTGGCACGAAACAAGCAGCCCAGATCTTTTCCAAGCTGTTCCTGCTCCCACTACATAACTAAGAGTTTAATAAAATGTGCTACCAAGATGCAAACATCTTGCATGCATTCAAGCATTTTCTTTATTACCTTAAGTGATAAACCTGTCCATTCAATGCACATGTTCAAATACAAGATGGTCAATGCTCTCGACCATCTGAGCCAAAATCTAATATAAGGAGACAAAGTGATTTTCAGACAATAATATTCAACATACTCTTTCCCCAGTTCAAACATAAGAAGATGGATCAAGATTCCTACAATCTGCTGGCTCACAAGAGAGAAGAAACTATTGTGTGGATTTGAACTCTAGTGTGTTGCCTTTAAGCATTTGGTGGTACTCACTACTGCTTAAGAAGATATTTAGAATTCCAACATGAAAGGTCTGTTTCATATTTTAAGCCCAATAAATCTCGATCACAGCTCTCAATTGAGACAGCAGTCTGGCACAACTACATGGACAGCAGACACTTTACTGTGGCTCTTTCTCCCCACTCAGCCTCTCCCTCCCCCATCCTCCTCAAATTTAAGTTTATTGTTGCCAGAAAAAACAAGAAACAGCATATCTGAAATTTAATCTTCCTTAAATTTGCAGAGCAAGCCTACAGAGAAGATTAACCATATAAGCAGGGCATACTTTCTTATTCCTCTTGGGATATATGTCATGCTTTTCCCCCCACCCAGTGTTTTCTGTTGTTATTGATCATCAAGTTTCACCCCTCAGCCAGGCCAATCTTAGCAAAGTTAATACTCTTTTGTGGGGTGGGATTTTTTTCCTCCTTTTTAATACAACTTTGCTGCAAAAATGAAATTTGTTTGATGCAGCTGCTGCTGGGGTGATACTGTGGAGAGATGAATACGCTGATAGAAGACAGCAACTTGTTTGACGCCTAATTAAAACACACTAATTAGAGTGCAATCACCAAGGGTGTTATGAAGCACATCTTTTCAGTATAATTCAGAAATTTATCTAATTATAGCTTTCAGCTGACCCAAGAAGTAGACAGCTTTTTTGTCCCTCTTCTTGCCCACCCACACTCATCTGACAAGGATAGTGGATAGATATCTGAAGGTAGCTGGGTGATACAGTGATTTTGACTGGTATTACTCTTTTCTGAGACCAAAACCTGCTCAGGCAAGATCTGCAGCCTGGTGAAGCTTGTGAAAACCCTCAGGTAGCCTCAGAAGGTTTTGGGAAATAGGTAGGTTTATGGAGTTGATTCAGTGTTATTAATGGTTATTATTGATGCTCTTCCTGGTGATTATCACTTACAGCTTAAGCAGAGGGTGGGACAATACCCTGTGAGGTATTGAGGTTCCCTTGTTCTCACTGGAGGGGCATTCCTCAGGACAGCTATCAGTGGAAGTACAATCAAAATGTGGCAGCAGAGTTTGCCAGCAGACTGATGAAGTTGTTTCATTTCTAACCACAGAAAGTTAGCATTTAGTTAGTTAGGCAGGAAAAAAATACAAAAACCGAGATGTATAAAATGTAAGTGCAAGTGAGTTTGCTTGCATAGATTCACTGCTGTTTACATGAGAAAACACAGCACTGAACATCTCAAACTCATCACAGGATAATAGAGGTAACAGGTTTGCATCACCTAATTCCTAAATCAACCCTTTAACTGCCTCTGGCTGAGGCTATTTCTCTGTGGAAGTCCTGGTCTCAGTACCCTCAGAAATGGATTATCTATCAGAGATAAGTTATTACTATAACAAGGGCCTAAACTAAAAGCAGTAACATCTTGTGTAAGCATGTGTAGGGCCAAACAATTTTAATTTTGGCAGAAAAAAAAAATGGCACACTAACTACCACTTTTAAGTTTTGGCTCTGCTTTACCATACTCGCATAGCATATGTGAGAACACATGTGAGTCCAAAAGAACAGGAAGAAAAGAAAACCTGAATCCAAGTAAGTTTCATCGTTTGTGCTTCGAACATCCTGCAGATCTGGATGCAGAACTTCAGTTTTACTTGCATGACTGATTTAACAGCATGTGAGGAAAAACTCATGCTATCCATGATTTTGGCAATTTGATAAGGCAAGCTATTAGTGTTCAGAGAATAATCACAGGGGCCAGTTAGAAAGGCTGCTAGAATGTATGGGGAAGGCCTCTATTCTGGAAAAGGGCCCATTCATAGCAGCTCTTTAGCTCTTAATAAACTCTTGTGCTTATTTCACACTGAAGCCAAGGAGCTGAAGAGCAGATCCCAGAGCAGAGGAGATATGAGCACGAGGCTTCACCCAGAAGTGATTCCTGGGGCATCAATAGAAACACAAAAGTGGGAATGATCAGAAATATTTTGAGGTGAAGAAGAACTAGGTGATACCATGATCTTGTGCCCTACAAAGCTCCATCTGGGCCATTCCAGTGCCATGAAGAGCTATGGAGAGAATTCAGCTCACCATCTGAAGATTAATTTTATAACACATAAGAGTAACTGTGTATGCAGAGTGTGAAGAAGTGGTCTGCTTTGCACCTGGGCTGATTTGTCATGTTCTTCAAGTATCCTGAAAGGAGAGACTTGGAAAGAGGTGCCAAGAGGATTAATTACATATCAATTGGGTAAAAACCCAAACCAGATTACAATGAACGTTTTTCTTCCAGCTGACGACTGAAAGAACCCTTCCAGCTTGTTTTGGGCTCTGGGTTTTGGTTCTGACTTGTTTTTTCTTGAATATGTTGTCCTCAAGGCTTTAGTAGCACACACAAGAGCTTCCAGCCCTTTCATTTTATGACAAATACCACTTCAGTCCAAGAAAAGTGCGACATCTCCTGAATTCACTGCCTCTACTCCATCCCTGTCACAGTTTAAAGCAATTTTTATATTAAAAGGCCACATTTCATGCAGAATCTATTTTTTTCCAGGAGAATTATTTAGATCAGATAATGTGAGTGGGATTTTCCTTTTCTCTTAAAGATAGAAGAGAATGAAGGAAGAATATGGAAATGGTAGTTTTTTCCATGAAGAGTTTTCACGGAAATATTCTATCACCTACAGACTGTGGTCTGCAAAATAATTTTTCTTTTAAACCATCTAATAAAGAGAAGGGGGCACTCCTCTTATCAGAATTAAAGAGCCCAAAGAACTTTTTATTTCTCATCAGCAGCATCCTAGTTCTCCTTAGATCTAAATCTGTCTTTAGATGTTCTTCCTCATTTACTCCAGACCATGAGCATGCTTAACACTCTTTTCTATATATTTGGTAGAATAGAAACCAGTGAAATGGAATGCAGTATCAGAGCTGCCCTTATTTGTAATTTGTCTGGGAGGTGTTCCTATAGATGATAAGCACAGCTCTCCCTTTTTTTTTTTTTTTTTGTTATGCTTTTATGAAAGGCTCATCTAACTTACTGATATCCTGAATAGGTGTTCCATTATAAACGACATGGTGTTTTTGCTATTGTAATATTGTGGATTTTTTTTCTGCAAAAGGTATTAAGTTTTTGAACTTAAAACTACTAAGAGAAAAAAAAAAAAGGAAAAAAGTAAAATAATTAAAAATAAAGAGAAACAGCTCTTCCTCTGGGATATTTTTCTCTTTTTTTACTAGAATCATTCTATATTTGGATGCTATTGGTCTAAACACAGTCTTTATTTCTAGACCTTACATCACTTTAAGTACCTTGTCCTCTATATCTGAGAGTCAAATAAGCGAGACTCGGAGAAATACAATATTTAGATATGAAAAAACATACTGTTATGCTGCTGTACTCATTCCACAGAGAGTTTTGCTTACTTCCAGAATCTAAATCTTGCAGGTTGTAAGTTCCTCAGAAAAAAAAATAATGTTTTTTTATATCCCTTAATTCAGCCTTGTGGCAAATAAGTGGGGTTTTCAAAAAGCACGGAAGAAACAGGACTTTAAAAAGTCATGGATC
This sequence comes from Toxostoma redivivum, assembly GCA_013397375.1. NCBI lineage: Eukaryota > Metazoa > Chordata > Aves > Passeriformes > Mimidae > Toxostoma > Toxostoma redivivum. The sequence goes on from VXBI01010284.1 coordinate 31,398, forward strand.
AAATAAAAGCAGAATCCTGCATGTGATGCCCTTTCTGTGTTGTAGAAAGACACTGTTTACAGATCAGTTACTGTTTTTCCCACAGCCTGACATTGCAGAATTCAGCTTTCCCAAAGGAGCAACAGCAATGATCCACAAGATCCACAAAACCCAGAGATCAACAAGAAGGTGCCAAAAAGTTTTGTACCAAGTACAACCCAGATTAGAAATGACCATGGCAACAAAGAGAAGGAGAGGACTTGGCAGAGCAGTTAAATGCTTAATGCTCACTAATGCATTCAAACATATGATCATAGCTATTTTCCCCAGACTGCACACCATTTTCTGTCATTATAATAATTGGGTGCCTTTGTGTTGGACTAAGGGAATGCCTCTCTTTAAGCTTCTGTTTAAATGGTTGTTGGAAGTGCAATTCTCAGCCAGCAGACCACAGCACTAAAGCTAGTGTTTGCTGAGCACTGTATTTGAACTCTGTTAGGAACTATTTGGGCAAGAGTTGTTAATACACATTTTAGCCCGGGTAATTTTTGGAAAAGCAGCCCATGACCTTGTTGACTATGAAAGGCAAAGGAAAATTTCCTATAAAGACCAATTTTTCAACCAGAAGGCTGCAGCACCCTATTAGTTCTGAGTGCCCAGGATCCCCTTGGTATGGCTTATAAGAAAAGATTGATGGTGTCCACTTGGGAAACCCAAGAAAAGAGATATTCCTAATATAATTTCCTATATTGTGTTCAGCTCAGATATTAAATATATCCATGACAGACAGATGACCAGGTATAAGAATGAATGTCTCAACCCACAATGATATATATATAATATTTCCACTTACATCCAAAGCTGACGTAAATTGGAATAAGGGTATAGCTTCAACCCATTGTTCATGAAGAAGAATAAGGCAGACATTGTACAAGAGGAAAAAAAAAGTATATTGCTGATGGCAGGAGTTTCTCTGACCCAGCCTTCAGATTTGAACATCCAGCCTACCTTGACACTATAAACACACTCGGAGAAGGCAGCAGCTGTGTCTAAATAACTGCAATTTGCTACAACACTGGAAGATAGAAAATATTAAAAGCTCTTCAGAAAACATCCCTAGTATTATGTCATTAAAATTGTTTATCAGTTAGTGAGTCAAGAAACTAGAGCACTAAAAAGATAGCTGTGGTGGAGGACCAGAGAACCTAAGTCTATTACTGAAACCCAGGAAGGAACCAGAAAATATATATTTTTCTTTAAGCTTGTGACCTTGTTTTCCCTGTCTCCTTTTAACTTGCAATTTACTTCCTAGCTGAAGAACCATCTTTCTCAGCAGATCTATAACCTTGTCCCAGTGTCTGCCCTTATTCTTTGCCTTCTTACATAATCTGATTAAATTTTTTTTGTCTTCAGCTTGAATCCATTACTGGCTGCACAACACACCAAAGGCTGAGTTTAGTGGGTAGGTTTGGTCCAAAGTGAGGGATGGAATGAGTCCTTTCACTAAGAGTGCTCATGGCAGAGCCAAGATGTCCTTTGTCAACTTTCTGTGCCCAGTGCAATAATGTAGGTAGTCACACTTTTTCAACTGAAGCACTTTTCTGTAAAAGAAGGGAAAGGCCTCTCCTGAAATGGATACTTTTGGTGGGGTGTTTTGTTCTGGTTTTTCTCTTTTGTACATAGGTAAAGGAGCCCAAAATATTTCAACTGTCTTCCTAAAAGACAAGATTTTATGGAGACATTTAAAATAATTGGAAAATAAAGCTGGACTTCTCAGTGCTCAGCTGTTCCAGCTGAACCTGTTGATATTTGCAAACAAAGCATTTCTTTAGTTTTCTGTTGCATTTTCTTACCATTTTTCTAATCAATCCCAGTTCTAACAGCCATGCCTTTGGGCTGAGGAATCAAAGTACCTTCTGGAGACAGCCAGCCCAAAAAGGCTGAATTGTCTCAGGGGCTGGTCTAAGATTTTTTTGCTTTCTCATCCATCCCTCCTTGCCTCAGCTTGCTGCTCCTCCAAAGCCAGCTCTCACTAGCTCTGCTCCAGAGCAGGCATGCAGACAGCACATCCAAAGAGGCTTTCAGCAGCCTGCTCTTAAACTTGGTTTCCACATGGATGGGAAGAAGACGTTCAGCCCTTTACTTTACACAACTGAGGGCATTGGGCTGCATTGTCTTGAAGAACCACGTCAAGTACCTAGAGTTGCTCAAATTATCAGAGGCTTTCTAGCTGCTAAAATATCCCCTCCCATATGCTGAGTGTCGACTTTGAAAACCTTGCTCATTCTTTGCTGCATCTGGCATAGATTTCCAGGGGGGTAGGGCGGGCTCTGCAGCCAGCGTGAGACGAGCCCGGCTTTGCAGCTGCTGCTTCCTTCCTCTGACAAGGCAAAAAATATCTTCAAGGAGGGAATCCCATTTAGCATGCAAGTGGTGATACCAAAGATGCTTCAGCTTCTCATCCTTTCTGTGGCAGGGTCCTGAAGCAAATAGTGCAGCTAATATTAACCCATGCACCACGCTCCTCCAGTCTTCACCCCTTCTCTTAAATTCTGTCATGACTGAGCTCAGCGTAAATACCATAACACTAAAATATAATTTAGTAATTTATAGTTAATAATTCTCTTTAATGAGCTTTGTCCCCTTTCAGATTTTTTTTTGCCTGACAGTTTTGATTTTTACACATTTACATTCAGCTGATACATGCCAAGTAGAACTCCAGTCTCAGACTATTTTCCTTTACTTTTAATAGCATTTCTGCATCCTGGCAAAACTGGCTGCATAGAATGTTTTGCAACAGGGTAAAAGAATCATACAAGGGTCAGGGTATTTTCCATACATATAATGGAAAAACTGAATGTTATGATCTAAACAGAAGGGACAAAGGCACCACAGATGTTAAAGTTTAATCAGAACGCTTAGAGAGCTTATACAGTTGAAATCTAAGCCCAACAATCTAAACCCACCTACTTAGGTGTAGCAGACCTCAACTTTGTTATGTTCTGTATGGAAAGGGATTTGCTTATTTAATTAGAATATAAACAAGATGCAGATTGCATTTAGCTGCAGGTGGGCAAACATTTTTAGGAACATCAACCACAACCATATTGTGCCCAAAGAGGGATCTTCAACAGTGACATTATTGGGTGATAATAAGTCACCATTCTTTAGGGCATCTGTAGAAACTGCCAGTGTGGGGTCTCTCTTTGTAAGCAGGGATGTAGCCAAGGATCAATTACATGGTTTACCAGGACTCTCTGTGTATCAGAGTTGGAAGAGACCCTCAAGGATCACCAAGTCCAACTCATAAGTGAATGGCCTATACAGGGATTGAACCCCCCAATCCTGGTGTTATTAACTCCATGCTCTAACCAGCTAAGCCAATCTCAGGGTCACATTATCACATCCCAGCGCAGGGTACAGCTGACTCATTTTTTATTCTCCTAAAAATTTCACTGAGATGCTGCTGACCTTAGAAAAAATATACTAATGAGATGAAAAAGAAGAGAAATGGAGTGTATTCATACATGAGCTAAGAGATGCCAGTGCAGTTTCTCCAGTCCATGCAGAGGGAGGATCATCCTGAGCTTAATGGGGAAAACTGATGGAATGGTTTAGCTGGGGG
>VXBI01010284.1:35045-50521 GCA_013397375.1 Toxostoma redivivum
GGGGGTCGGGGGCTGTTGTGGTTTCTGCTCAGCCAAACTTAAGCTAGATGCCCCTGTCAAGATTAGCCCCACTAATGCATAAATCCACCTTTCTGTGGTTATGTCAACACAGCCACAGAGCAGCAGATGATCTGGGCATTTCAGGAAGGGGCTTAGGGCATTAGGAAAAGCAGTGAGTACTAGGGCTAAGGGGGTAAATAGGGGTTGCAGAGCAGTGTCTTTGGCTCCTGTTTAACCCAATTTCTTCCTTTCCCATTCCTCTGCTCTGCCCTGGGCAGTGAGGAAAGCACCAGCCACAGGCAGGGCTGACATCTGTCCCAGGACACAGCAGGGAGCAGCAGAGCTTTTCCTTCCTGGGGCTCCCACAGCCCAGCTGGGCCCAGCTGGCCCTGCACACTCACAGGGCTGGGAAAACAGATGAATTACAGTCACTTAGACTACCTGAATTAAGCACTGAGGGTCTAAGTGCTTCAGAGGAGTTTTGCCTTTAGAATGGTTTTCTCTGCCTGTTATTTCTCAGCGAGAACATTTTTGATCCAACTGCTAGTCCTGCTTATTTTACATGGGGCTATAATTTTCAGTGCCTTTCTATCAGTGCTTGTTATCTACTTAGATAGGAATGCCTGTTCATCTTTTTCAAACAATGTAAAAACTATACAAGTAAGTGAATTTTAGTCCAAATCTAAAAAGTTGGTACAAAAGATGCATAAATCTTAAACTACCCCTATGCACTGAGCAATTAGCCTTCATTACATCTATTGTCTTCGTGTTATTTGTACCTGAATTTTAGCCAGAGGAAGTATTACCATGGTTGACCAATTCTTAATTGAGGAGTAACCATCTCCAGGAAAAAAAAAACTTAAAAAAATATTAATATAGCAATGATCAAATGCATTCAGTGCAAGGAATTATCTGCCTGTGAATTGCTCAGCCTGGAGGGATCTCAATGAGTCCTAGGTGTCTGAAGATAAATGTTTTAATTTCTCTGCTTGTCTCTATTGGAAAGATTATCTGTGGATAATTTCTGCAAAGGTCTTCCCTTCTTGGCCTTTCCCAAGTTGTTTATTCTTACTTGTATGGAATCTATCTCCTGCTATTGTGAACCTGGAGCAGTTTGATTTAACATCTGCTAATTGCTGAATGTGGTTTCCTTATACCTAAACAAAATTAAAAAATGCTAAATCTCCCTTATTCTCAGTGATAGCGTGGTCAGCTCTCTTCAACAGCAGAATTTAACTCATAACAAAACGCAGCTGAAGCAAAAATGAATCTTCACAGAGTGAAATAAATGCATTAAGAAGAAGATTAAGGATGGCTGAGTGTTTGTGGCTTTGGTTTGGGTTTTTGGTTTTTTTATGGGTTTTTTTGATTGGTGATTTGTTCATTTGGTTGGGTTTTTTTCTAAGTTATTCAGGTATTGAAATCAAAAGTGAAGAACATATTCCTCCCTTTTATGCTCTTCTTCCTACCAAAAGTCAGACCATTTCAAGGGGGAGAAGAAGTAGTAAACAAAGAATATTTCTTGCTGATGGGTCAGCCACAGTTTTATGTAGGCTGAAAAGTAGATTGTAATCCTGTGAAACAGCAGCATACTTTTGTTCCTGCCTCCCTGCCCCCATCCTGAAAACACACATGGCTTGACAAAATGCCACTAGAACGTGCTTGAAAACAGTGATCTCATTGTGAAAGCTGAAAACTTAGGGCTCAGTATAGCTGGATGATTGAGAAGCACAACATGCTCAACAGATGTAAAAACTGTATAATTCATGACTTTCTCAAGTGGGGAATGAGCTTCCACAGCCAGTTACTAAACCGCTGCAAGAGGTGTAAAATATCCAGCGATTTCCTACGCGAGTGCACCAACTATTTCAGATATGCACATACTACTTGTGAGTTTTGGCCAGTGGTCACTGGGGCTGTTTCTCCCTGCTCTGTTCCATGCCTGTTTTCAGGGATCTTAATTACAGAGGGGAGACTCAGCATTTTATCCTTCCTTTTCCTACTAAATGCCAGGAAGGTGGGGGGAAGGGAGCGAGCAAACAAACTCCAAGCAACTTAAGTCCAGAGAAAACTTAAAAGGAGATTACAAACCTCAGGCTTCCCACTTGTCTTAGTGAGCTGTCAGGAAAGCCAGTTTAATCCAACTGGGTTTGTTGCTCCCTTGGGTCTGCAATCCTGCATAGACCTCCCTGGCAGGCTCTGTAATTTTGGAAAGTTAACTGAGGCTCGCATGATCCCTTTTCATTTTTCTTTTTCCCAAAGAGTTTCCATCCCTTGCTTTCTTCTGAACCTCAGAACCCAAAGCAATTAATTTCTGAAACTTTTCTTTAAATTTTCATTTTTTTTTCCATTTAAGCAGCTCTCTCTGCTACTGCACATAGTTTCTGCAGGGCCTCACAGGGGAAGGTTGCTGAAATTTCTTGCTTCCAGATCCAGCAGGCAGCTGGAAGACATTTTACCTTTCCATGCTACAGGTTAGAACCATGTCAAATTGCAACCAGAGGACTTCTTGCTCTCTAAGGACTGTCATTCCCATCCTGGCTGCACCTTCTCCAGCTCCAGACATATTCCCCCAAATAGGAACAGCCATCCCCACCTTTCTAAAACTGCTTTGTTTCAGTACTCTTAATAGAATCATGTGCCAGAAAAATAAATTAGTGCATGGGTACAATCCTGGGTGCCAGATTGCCAGCATCTGGTCAGAAAATAGGGAATTAGCCTGGGAAACAGGAGAAAAAGAATATATCAGCTGTGGCCCAGTATATATAAGTACTGAAAGAGGATCTCGTTACAAGAAGAATATGTATGAGACAGAATTGTGGCATGTCCACCACCTCCCAGAGTTTTGAAGGAATCTTCCCAAATTAACATGCCTCTTTAATTTAGACTGCAAAGAGCCTTCTAGGCAGCTCCCCAGCCTTCAGAGCTATTGGTAGGTAGAAGAGAATGGAGCAGGAGATAAGAGTAGAAGAGTGAATATTCCTTTTGGGAATATGAAGCCTCTGGAAGCAGAGGCTGATTTAGAGATTTCATTTGGCACCTGTCAGAGGTTATTGTGATGCTCATAATGGCTGTCCCCTAGCATTAGTTTATCACTGCTGCTATGCAATAACTATTTGGGACAGTATTTTCATGCAAAACCTCACTTTAAGACTTGTAGTTTCCCATCCCTCTTTGCTGTTTTGGGCAAAAAATTCTCATACACACTGAATGCCCAAAGTGCATTATTATTTCTGGCCATGTCTGAAGACATTCACATAAAAAATCATAGGTAGTCCCAACTGTTACATATGGTTAAATTCTTTATTGAGATAGAATAAATCATCTCCCCTTCTCTCTTCTCTCTCTTTTTCTAAGGCTTGAAATTTGGCAGGTACCTACTACTGAATGCTGAACTCATGCCTTGTCCCTGTCGAAGAATTTTCATTTCACATAACACAGGAATAGCATGTCAGGTGCACTGAAATTTAGCTATGCAATTAGCTTTCCTTTTTTTTTACTTGGACCTCATGGAAACAGAGCAAGGTACATGACTCCAAGGAGGTACTGGGTCACAATAGACAAATAGTCTCACTGGCTGGCAAAGCAAATCTTCCTATCCCTGCCCCAGGAGAATGAGGAGTTTTCCCTCCCTCCTCCAAACAATCTTCCTGCTGCACTTATAAACACTTTTGCCTTTCTCATTTTGATCTTCTTCCGACTTAAGAAACAAGCACACACATTCATGCACAGAATGAACAACTACAAAAAAAAAATACACATAAAAAACAAAACAAAACAAAACAAAATCAGTGAAGAGACTACAAGTTAAGATGCCTAGTTTGTCATTTGGAGAAACGTAAGCAAAAACTAAATGTACATTTTGTCCCAAGTTTACATAAGTATTTTAGATAATTAAAAAAAAAAAAAAGGACATTTAAAAGATTTATTTTTCATAAGATTTTTACCTGAATTCAGCATGTCAATCCATATTTTAAGTCTTGTATTCCATGACCAGGAACACTCATCAGAAAACTGCCAATTTTAACAAAACTTCTCAACTTTGTCAGACAAACAATCCAGTGACCTATATCCTAAAACCTCTGACCACTATAAACATATTTTCATTGTCACAAGTGACATAAAATACTAAGACTGCAAGACACTTAGTGATAATTGTATGAGAAAACTTGTACTATGCACATATTGCTGTCCAAAATAATAAAAAAACCTTTATGAGTTTCCTGGTTCAGAAAGGACAAGAAACCCAGAAAGAAAAGACTTTAAAGTACAACTTCATTTATCTGACAATCAAAGTGTATTTTTTCTGTGCCTTACTACTGAATAGTGACATGTACACTAATACATGGCAAGTCCACTGCTGAGGAAGTCATTGTGATTTTTTTTTTAAATTTCAGTGCTTCTGCAATTGAGATGACTTACACAGCCCAATCACAGTTTATCCACCTCAAAGAGGTTTGCTTGAAGTGTAAGACACATTAGGGAGATGTTTATTTTCATCCTCAGGTTCACTGTGAGAAATCCCTTGAGTTGAAGTCTGGGCAAAACTCAACTGCTCTGATGTCAATGGAGTTTGTCCACTCCATTGTGGGCAGTGCCATTGACTTCAGTAGAGTCAAACACAATTTGTCACTATTCCATTAAGGGAAAGACACAAAAAGTTAGCCCTTTGCTGTACATTCAGAATTAAGAAAACAACCATTGCCAGAATTTGCTTATCATCAGTGTGATCTCTTGAGTTTGCCTCAAGAACAGGGCATATCTTTTTAATTAAATAAAAAATATATAGTGGTCAATGTAATTGTGCATTTTTGTTTGTGCTCCCCTTTCTTCAGAAGAGTTGCAGTTAAAAATAAGGAGGAAAGTCAGTGCTGAATGATATATTTCACATGGATTGAATCAGGCAGCTCACACTGGTGTTGGTGCTTCACACTGAACCTGTTGCATTTTCTGACTGTGTTACCTGGGCACTGGCTCTTCCCTGTGACAACAACAAGAGTTAAACCTCCCAGTACAGATGCTTCAAGTTACATCTGGAGGACTCTTATCTCCTGAGCAGGCAGGAAGGCAGGTTGACACAGGAAGGGATTCTAGGGGACCAAATCATACTCTGAACATGTGATTTGACAGTTTTGCTGTGGTCTGAAACCTAGCAGCCTGTGAAATTATCTTCGATTTACTTCTACAGTCCAAAGAGGCAAAACTACCAATGTTATTGGGGGCCCTGTTGCAGAGAGGACAATGGCAGGGGTGATGTTTCCATTCAGGGTCACTCATCCCCTTCTCAGCCATCTCAGGTCCTCACCAAAATCCATTAACTTGCAATGAGCCCTGCAAAACAACTCTACCTGCTAAAACTCTTGATAAGAGGAAAACTGGGGGGAACAAGGTGAATCATAAAACTGCTAGAAGATATTTGTCTTCTTGCCTGTTACTCACATTTGAAAATTTGGCGTAATCTGTAAGGCTTTGCCATTATTTATATTTTTTCCTGTATTTATAATCATCTGTGTAAGTATCTGGTGTTTGTGGACAGGCACTTTAAAAGCAAAACTAAACATTGTCTCAGACCCCATTCCCAAATATTCTAAATAACAAAGTCCTTCTGAAAGCATATTGTGACCTTGCTTGGCATTGCTGCAGCATGATTACCCTCCATTCTCTCATAAGGAGAGGTGAAAGTTGGACACTTTAGTCAAAATAAGCAGCCTGGCTTGCTTAAAGACCTACTAGAAGTAAAGACTACTTAAAGACTTACTAAAGTAAACCCAAAATAATGAGCTAACTTTGATTGTTAAATAAACATCATTGAGATTGTTATTTTAACACATCTGGTAACATGAAATGACCTATTCTGAGTCGGACAAGCATCCATGTATGCAAGTCCCAAATCCTCAGAACCACAAAAGAAGACACTCCACATTCTTATTTTCCTATTTGTCTTCTGGTTTGAATAATTCCTACCAAAAAATTGTCATTGAACCTACAGCACTTTTTAAAGTAGGTGATTGAAGAGGAAATAATCATAAAGGACAAATGAAGAGTAAATCCCTGTAGATTAAGGATGAGGGAATAATTGCTGAGGTCTGCAAAATACTTCCATTGTATGGGCAAACCCAAAACCAAATCAATAATCTTTATTTCTGGAACCGTTCAAATTCACAGCACCCATTCACTGCACTGCACTACTGGGGAATTCCACTGTTGGTGTCCAGGTCTGGCAAGAAGGTAAGAGCTGCTCTAAAGGAGCTCCTGCCCCCAGGGCAACTCTTGTCTACTGAAAAAGTCATCCAAGACCATCACTGCATGATGTTGGCCTATTGTTTGAAAAAAAAAAAAAAAGTAAAAATTCTCAAACCTTGTGAGGGTACCTAACCCAAATTTCCTGAAGTGCTTAAATTGACTGAATATATGATAATTCTTCTGAACTGAGAGCAACTCAAATAAATGACTGTTTAAATTTGTCTGAAAATATTCTAGAGGTGAAATTTGTTGAAAGAAAGACAATTAAAGAAATGTGTGTGTAAAGTTTGGGCGAATAAAAACTACAGCATTCCCATTTGTCAAGAAACAATATATCAAATTATGGCAAATCAGATTATCGTAATGTCTTTGTATACAGTAATACTACATATTACACTATTGGTCTCACTCTCAGCTCCTATATTTGCAATTTGGGGGCATTACAGAGCTATGAATTCCTCATATTATTTTTAGCTATCCACAACTTCTGGCTTTTATAACTCTCAGCAATCAAAACTAATCCTGAAGTCAGAAAATCAGTTGGTAGTATATCAACATGATTCAAAAATGCTTTTGGGGATAATATATTTTAAACATATGTATCAAAATACATATGCACACAATGTATACCCATCCCACAGAAATCTTTAAACACACATTCATTGATCAAAAACCTCCAAACATCAATTTCTCCATTTCCTTTGTATATACGTATTTATATATATATTTTATAAACAAAGGAAATATTTAACTTTCAGTCTGCAGTAAATCTTGAGGTTACTTTTACAGAATATTAAAGTGACAGTAAATTCTTTACTTTATAATACCATAAAGTAAGCCTTTCTTCCCTGAAAACCCTAAATTTCATGTGACCTTGTAAATCCTATATTAATTTGTTAGATTTGTGGCCTGGAATAATATGAATGGTTTCCAGAAAAACTCATTCTTCTCTTGAATTGGTATAATGAGCTTTACTAGCCTCCAACTCAGAATCACCCTTTTTACTGAATACTATTTCTATGCAGCTAAGGAAGAACCTGTTAGCAAAATGCAAGTGGATACTATATCCTGAGAACTTCCAGACACTCTTTCCAATATTAATAAATATTCTCCCAAAAGTATTTAACTTAGTTATCCTAGCTCATTGGAGAAGAAAAAAAAAAAAGAACCATTGCAAAAGCCTTTTTCACTTATGCAGTGGAGCTGACACACAAAAAAACTCTGCAGTTCTTTCAGTCTGGTTTGCCAAAAAGCATCAAACTTTAGATCTGGACAAAGCAGTTCTTTGTCACCAGTACCAGTGTGGTCTCTACTTACAGGCTAGGGAAAGATGCTAATTTTTTCAAGATGGCACTATCAGTCCCCTGAACCATCCTTCTGCCTGTGTGGTGACAGTGAATCAGGGAAAAAAAGGGAAATAATTCTTTGATGAACCTACCAAGGACTGGCTGCTACTAAAAAAAATAAAAAAAGAAGGAAAAAAAAGCTCTATTAAACAAATCTTGTGAGTTGTACCAGGTGCTTCAGCTCAAAAATCTCACCACTTACAAGGGAAGCATTATCAATGAAATATGAATATTTTACTGTATTTCATTAATATTTTACACATCCCTGAATAGCAAGCAATGTCACTCAAGGATATCAAGATAAAACTAGATACCAGGAACTAAACCAGTAAAGGCAGAACCACCTCCTGCCTCTTGCTTCCTGCTCTGCAGCTACAGTTTTCAGAATTCCCATCAAATCAGCCTAAAACAAGCAGCTGGTGCTCTGTGATCCCAGGGAAAGTTAATGACTCGCTTTAAACTGTGGTAATTAATAAACATGCTTTTTATTTAAAGGAAAGCTATTATTTTGTACACATTTCCAGGATACAGGGAATGCCTCAAGCCAAGTCTCCTACACAAATTACTGTGTGAATACACAGCTAGGCCTGTTTCTGTTGAATTTCCTCATCCTGAATAGTTCCCATATATTATAAAATACGAGTCAACATGAGCGAAGGTGGCAAAGACTGGCTCCTAGGGCTGGGTTAATCCCTGCAGTAGCAGGGTTGAAATCCAAATTTATACAAGAAGTTGGGCAGCCAACAGAGTAATTAAGGGCTGCTCTGGTGTCCCTACACCACACCTGCAGCACAGAGGATGGCTGAGCATTGCACAGACAGTGCTGCTCCCTCCAGCAGGAGGAGATCCAGAGCATTCAGTTTACTCTGGTTCAGCTTTGCAAGAGTCATGGAATGAGACCTCAAGCCCTTCTTGGTTTCCTCAATTGCCTTACTGCTCTGTTTCAGGGAATTTGGAGAAGAGCACTGATTCAAGGATGTTACTGGAATTCTGCAGTAACTTGGCTCAGAGTTTAATTCCCATTACCCACAGGTGCCAGGTTGAGATCATCACATTGAACAGAAACAACTGGCCAGAATCAAGCCCAAGCAGAAAGAGTTATGTTTTCAAGAGAAAGAAAATATCCTTTCTGGGAAGCAGTTGCTGCAGAGCTGTATCCAGCAGTGGAGGGTGTGCACCAAGAGATCCTGAAGGACAGACCACAAGTTCAGGACCTGCATTCCTGTCTGACAGACAGCACTGCCTATAAGAGACCATGGTAGGTCAGAGTCCATCAGCTCCTCACCAGCAATGATCTAACTCAAATTGCACCAGTTCTTGTCTTTCCATACAGATTACAGATGTGGAATTTAACAGAATGAGAAATAAGCAACCTCAAAACAAACTGCAAAACCTGAGATTGACTCCAGCTGCTTCTCTAAGAATCCTGAAGTTTAAGTCTTCCCTTCCATGACAGCCTTCAAGGTTAGGCTTGGGTCTACCTATGCACTCAATTTTTTCACTGTGTTCTCATCTGCTATCAGAAGCTCCATTTGGCACTGACAGCACTTGGATAGATGTGCTCCATCTTTGCCAGGTCGGGGCAAAATTCCATGAAATTCAGTGGCAGCTGAATCCATGCTGACAACAATCCTAAGGCACTGACACTTTGATGGGTCTGTACAGACACAAAGTCAGATCCCAAAAAACAAGCAATCAGGTAAGTAAATACCACAGCAACTTATCAAAGGAAAGAAATTGTAAGAGAACTTCATCAACTGTATTGATTTTAAATTGACAGACAGAGGTCAGCTGGTTCATTCAGCTGGGGAGAGCACTCAGATGCTTCCATGGTAAAAACAAGACATTGCACAGAACAGGATTTTTAACTACAGGTGCTTGGCTGTCAGGCTGAATTACATTTTTTTGTTAAATACTAAGTAGTTGTTCTGAGGAATTTCAAGTCCATAACAGGTGGCAGCATGAACCTAAGACTCCAGTGTTTAACTTGTTGCATCCTCACTTTCTGAGATTTAAGAGCACAAAGGAGCCACTAAAGAAAATCAGACTTGCCTGACAAAGCTGTCCATGCTATACACAGTAAAGGTGCATGTATATATTCTGTATAACATGTCTGAAATAATATCTAGTCTTAACATAGGTTTTTCTCCCACCCTAAAGCACAGGCCTTGGGAAGAAAAGAATGCACATTAACCACATAATCCAGGAAAGAACTTCCTTGGGATCCCAAGAGTTCTTGCTTGTAAATTTGAAAGATGAATATATCATTCCCCATGGACTGCTTTAATAAATTCAGTTGCTAAGAAAATAATAACAAGAAGAAAGGACTCCAAGCCTACACTTAACTGTCAGCTGACAAAATCAATATGAAAATCATATCCAAAATTAACTAGAAAGAATCAACTATGCACTAGCTTTGGGTTTTTTTCCCATAAAAGCTAAGTTGATTAGAAGGCACATACAAGTGAGGGACTGACTGATGCAAAAATAAACCACTTCTGCAATTACCAAACACCATTTTAAGGTGCCTGTGCAGTTGCTTTATAGTGCAGTTCAATTCTGACCTGTCAGAATTCAGAGGGGAATTTTTTGTGTGTGTTTTTCTCCATGTTGCTCCCTGGAAATCTCAGTGTGGCACCTTTCCTCAACACATAACTCCTCAGAGGAAGAAACATTTTGGACATTCAGTTGTTGCTTCATTTCCCTGCAATCCTCTTGTGTTTGCACAGCGAGGATGGAGGAGGAAGAGGTGGCTGCTGAGCTTGGTTCTGATTCACAGGGTGGCCTGTGGGTTCAGACTGAAAGAAATCCTCTTTTTCCATAAAAAGGAAATCCTGAAAATAATTAGTCTAGCCCAAAATTAAATATCTGTTTGGTTCAAATGATGCCCACTTTTGCTGAATTGTGACTACTTTTTCAATTAGAGACAGGTTAACAAATGGCAAAAGGAAAGAAGCAATTGTGGATATGTATTTTAGGCAAAAAAAAATTTAGTAATTTAGTATTTTAGTAAAAAGAGTGCCATACAACCCATGCACCCCCAACAAGGTCTGAAACTTATCTCTGCTAAATGCTTTTATTTTGACAAATGAGCATTTTCTAGGAGAGGGTCAGCAACCAGCTGTGCTGGCATAAGGCAGAACTGTATTCATAGGACCCACTGCCCAAAAATAATTGCTACATTGGTACCCATCACTGAAATAAGCAAAAAGCAGAAAAATCAAAGGTGACAAATAGCAAAAGAAGAAAAACTAGGTCAAGTAAATCTGCTACAAACACTCAGATTCAAGTAGTCTGTGTCTTGGGTCAGGCAAATAATAGTTTAAACTTCTAACAAAAGGACTCAGGGTGTCAGATAATTAAGCCTTTATGCAAAAAGCCATTGAATTCTGAATTGGGCAGTGATTTCTTTTGCACTGGAAGGGTATGAAACAGCAAACCAGATTATGGAGAGCAAATAATGCATGAGCAGCACTATTAGATACTCATGTCCCCTACACAACAAGGATAGGTATTTCTAAAGGCCCATACCGTACAAAACACTGCTCACAAGCGAGTTATACAGATGTCTTTTTTTAAAAAATGTACCAGACTGTGAGGGAAAAGTATGGTTTTACTTCTTAAGGTGCCTGTCTTCATTAATCAGCCTCCCAGAACTGCTGCCATCTCCACAGGCAACACATCCAACAGCTACACCCTCAGCTACACATCCATGGGCTAGATCCACTCTAGAATTTAATGCAAAGCATGCTTTCAGCATATTTTTGTGATCCTGAAGAAAGCCTGCCTTCTGTTCTTAAAACAAATGGGAATGCTCCATATTTCCAGAATATTGGGTATGTATTTCATAACAGTGCCACATTACAGTGATGTATGTTTACAATAAAAAAATGCTGAAGTGATGTATTTCCTAATTACATTCTCAAAGAATTCACATCCAGTGCTGGCATTTGAATCACCTCCCAAAAGTAATAATATGGGTCCTCTCCACTGGCCTGGTGTAAGTGCACTCATTACCTCGTGGTGCAACTACCTTTTCTTTTTTTATTAAAATTGCAAACTGCTCTCTGTCACTCATCTGCAAGGGCCCGTTGCAAACAGGGTGGCAGAAGACAGCATAGGTCTAATTTGAGATCAGGTTTCTCACTGGAGCTGAAGCTTTTGTGTCTGAGGAGTTGTTAGGCAAGAATTATTAATCCCAGGCTCAGTGTTTAGAAGTGACAAGCTACACCAACTTTAAAAACAAGAAATAATTTAACTCAAAATCATTTGTGCACCTTGAACAAAATTAGTAAGGTAAACTTATGCTTTACCATCTCCCAGGATAGTAAGAATTTTGTAGTGATAAAAATGGTTTATAA
This sequence comes from Toxostoma redivivum, assembly GCA_013397375.1. NCBI lineage: Eukaryota > Metazoa > Chordata > Aves > Passeriformes > Mimidae > Toxostoma > Toxostoma redivivum. Next base: position 46,996 of record VXBI01010284.1, read on the forward strand.
ATGACTGGGTTCTGGGACTTTCCTAATAATCTCAAATAATTTATTGTATAGACAGCTTTAGTTATCTGCTCTGTGAGATCTCACCACACATTGCTCTTTTCTGTTTTTCAAGTTTACATTTTGAAATGTTACATGCTTCTACCACTATGACTTGTCCTGTTGCTAATTTAGGAATACTAATATGGTGTGACACACCCCAGAGCTGTAGGAAATGTCTTGTTTATTGTGGTATGTATCTGCTCTGGCGTTTCCCTCCGTGATGAAACTTGGTAAATTTGTGTGACTCCTAATGTGTGTGATATAAAAAGGGCAAGTTCTAGATGAAAATTATTCTATAGACATTGTAAACAGAAATGACTGTTAGAAAACTCTGCAATTGAAGTTTGTTAATGAGACCCTCTTTTACTAAATTATTCCATATATAAAGTGTTAGGACAAGCAATGTTCTTGAATTTTTCAGGTTGATTGAGTGTGTTTGATGCTAGCGAAGTACACAAAAATAAGATTAATGAGCATTCTACCATGAATCCTAGCACATATCCAACAAGCTGTAGTCTATATTTGCAACCTTGGCTTAATACCTTCATAGCAACTGCCAAAGAACTGGCTAACAAAGAAGTATTACATGAATTAGTTTTGGTTTCAGCACCTGTAAACAATAACTAACATTGCACTATACACCTTAGGATACACCTAGTAAACTGCAAGCCACACTCACAACATGAGTTGTGAGTGACATCCCCACTGCAAAAGAACTGGTTAACAAAAATATGGAGGCTGCCTTTTATAGCGGGCTAAAAATTTGGGTGCCATATCATTGGTACAATGTAGTACAAGCCAACCTTGTACTGGAACAGCTTGTGAGGGAAAATAAGCCCACAAGTCATAGAAAATTATATTTAAAATTCTTGCTAGATGGTGAAGTGCCCTCTCAGGTGGCTCTTGAATAAATGGAAAGGAGCCCACAGGATTCCTGTCATTAATTTTGACAGGGTTTGGATCTGTCCCTATTGTTTCATTAAAAACTGGAAATAAGTCATGTCTACTCAGATAATTTGAACCACACTGTAGCTATGTGAGTATAATTCACTGCAGTCTGAGCCCCCTGTGGGGATAAAGGCATAAATTCATATTATGTGAAAGGGACATAATCCATAACTGCATCCACAAGATGGCTCTGGCCAGAACAACATTTATTGATCAGAAAACCACCTGCCTTCCCCCTTCCCAACCCAGTCCTGCACATGGCACAGCAGCTGTTCATCAGGGGCCTTCTTTCCCACACTGCTCCTAATTTGTGCCTATCACCCGTGAGCATGCACACAGAGCTCTTCAGCTCCCATTTGTAAGGTCTCTCTGCTAATCCAGAAAGCCAGGACATTAAAAAAAAAAACCCCACAGAAACAAAACAAAACAAAAAAGCAACAACAACAACAAAAAACCAAACCAAACAAACAAACAAATAAACCCAAAAAAAAACAAAAACAAAAAAAACTCACCCAGCTATTTTATACATGAGAAGGAAAAAAAGAAAAAAAAGCAAGCAGCCAAAATATTTCACATAGACTTGAACTGCTGATGCCACTTCTGGATGTGCCGTGTGTGCCTCAAATGTGCATCTATGACAAATTTCTTAAGAGTAAGGAAGTGCTTGAATGCCTAACAGAAGGATATTTTAAAGGAAAAAAAACCCCAAACATTGGAAAAAGACCTTGGCCGGTTGCCTTCTGATCTGAGAAACCCAGAGAGGTGGTGGAGGAGGTTTTCACCTTGGAGATATTCAAAAGTTGTCTGGGCAGAGTCCTGAGTAGTCAAGGCCAGGTGATGCTGTTTGAGCAGGAAGACTGAACAAGATGACATTCAGGGGTCCTTTCTAATGTCAAGTATTCTGTGAAAAAGTGACTTATCCCAAGTCCATATGGGTCTTTAGAGCCATCTCTAATATTCTGAATAAAAATATTAACTGGGCATGTACTGTGATTATTTCCAAATCACTGTCTCCTTTTCTCTCCCCCACCAAAATTCAAAGTTGCCTCCTATAAGCTTTAAAGATTGTTTTGAAATAACTATCCAAAAATATACACATGTTGTGCATAGCCCTACAGAGCTTGCAGCAAAGCAAATTACAGTCTGGGGTGGATGAAGGAAGCGGAATCAAAACATATCTCTGTACAAAATGCTTGTGGCTTAGCAAAAGCAGTCTTTTTCTTTCCTCTCATGGTTAAAATACATTTTGTTATGAGCCAGTGTCATGCTATGAAGCACAGAGAAGAAACCATACTGGTCTTTTAAACAGAGAGTTTTGGGACCAAAGCTAATCCACAGAAAATTCCAAATACCTTTGAAATGGAAGAGTTACACTGCTCTCTCTCTTCAGATGTCTGAGAATGGCCTCATAATAAATTTTATCATCTTACTCATAACATTATATTATGCACAACATTATGCATTTTAACAGCATTCAGAGACAGGGAGAGGAGAGAATATCTCTGAATTCTGACCAGAGTCTATTCCAAGCAAAATTTAAAAGGTCAAATTTTATTCTCAAACCAACCAATAAACAGGTGCAGCTGCAGGTTGGGCTGGTTCAGAACACAACCACGTTATCTGAGGTGCAGATATTTGAATAGCACAGAGTTCAATGCAAGCCAAAACTCGCTGGTACTTTGACCTGACCCCACTAAAGCCAGTCTGTGGGGCTTCCAATGCCCTGACTACATTGTGATCAGCCCCCAGAGAGGGTTTTTAAAAATCCTTTAGGCTCATATTTAAGATCTCAACTTGATCTCTCTGGTTCATCACCCAGACATGAAAGCCTGTGTCTTTCACTAAGAGAAAGGCTGAGCAATTCATACTGGTGTTGGCAATTTCTGCTATCAAAGTGGCCTGAATACTATTAAGTGCCCAGGTATCTTCCATAAAATAATCTATATTATCTATATATGATGATATAATGATATATGATGATATAATCTATATCATCAAATGCAGCTGGGTGCTCAAGCAAGCATCAATATTTTTGTATTGTGCACCAAACTGGAAATAATTTGTTGCCCCTTAGAGTCAGGTGTGCCACAAGCCATTTGGCTGATCCCCCTCACACAGACAGGTCACATTTTCTAAGGTTCCTCACAAGTTGTTGGACAAGCTAATTCAAGTATTTGCACAAATAACATGGCCTTAACTTCTGTTTTGGCACCTCAACTCCTTGCATTCCTAGTGTGAATAGCTGGCTGTGATTTTCACTCCATTTCATATTAAAGATGCTAGAATACAGCTCTAGAAGGAGAGAATATACAGTCTGCTTATTTTTAATAGGCAGATATTACTCCAAGTACAATCCTTCATGGATTTGTGTAGTACTGCATTTGCATATCCTCAAAACAAGGAATTTTTCTAAAGTAAATAAATAGCAAATCTTGTACTTCTCTGGTACAGTCACCATTCTAGTCCACTTGGACCAAAATCCATCTTCTCTCAGTGTTTTGCTTTAGATTTTTAGGACTTAATAGCAAAAAAAAAAAAA
>VXBI01010284.1:50961-66530 GCA_013397375.1 Toxostoma redivivum
AAAGAGACAAACTCCAAAAGGCACCATTATCCAGATAAAGTTTTACAGGGGTCCATCTATTTACCCATTGCCGAATGCTGTCTTGTTTTCCCTGCATAAACTGACTCCCATAAGGGTCACCTCAGAGTCCCTCCCGGCATCTCCAGAGCTTTGTCTTAGCTTGCTTTGTGCTGTGCACGAGCAGCTGCTCAGCACCAAGTGACAGATGGATTTGTCTGAAAGATGTCTCTGCAGCACCACCATGGAAGAGGCTGCTTTGGGCCAAACTACAAGCTAAAGGCATTTAGCCCACAGTTAAATCCAAGAGTACATATATAAAAATTAATATATTTATAAATTTATTATCCATAAATACACAATCTCTCAAAATCTCCTGTGTTGGGAGAGACTGTACTGCCCCGGCTCTGTCCACAGTCAGCTCCCTGCTCCCTGCCTCCCCTCCAGAAAGTCTCCATGGAGCAAGAGTTGGATTTCTCATCCTCAAATGGTGCTTAGGGCACATCCTGGGGACAAGGGAGTGTCACTGGGACAGCGGTGACCCTCAGCATTAACTCTAGCACTTTTTAAGCTTCTCTGATTTATGCCAGAGGCTTGGTTTGCCTTTGAAGAGGATGGCTTTAAAGTTCCCCTCACTCTTCCATTAAGCAATTAAACCACATCTTCTGTTCTGTAAATCTGTTGGATGTTTTAAACAGATTTATTTCTCCAAAACTAATTACTAAAGGTGAAATTATTTCCCATCCTGGAAAGTATTATCTTCCTAGAGTACCTACACAAGCTCCAGTGTAATTTTCTACACCCTGTGCCTGCAGCACTCATGTTGAAACATCTGAGGCCCAAATTTCTGCTGGAATATGTGCAATAGGAGACAAAATTTGGCTCCCCAAGTGTGAAATAGCTCAGTTTCCTACTGACTCTACATTAAAAAAAAAAAAAAGAAATCATCATCAGCTTCTTGGAAAGGATTAATTTTCAAAACTTAAAGTAATAAGGAAGTGAGGAGAGAGAAAAAAAGAACAGAAAAAACCACGTCATTTTACACAGCCAATATCCCTTTATAATGCTCTGTTGAAAACAGCGACATGCAATGAACTCCAAAATAAAGCAAAATATTTTCCTCCTACTTTGAATTTCTCTTTCCTTTCTTCTCCCTAGCTAATGTTTATAAAGCAGTTGTTGATACAATCAGGCTTAATTACAATTTACAGGAGCAATCCTCACAATTCCATCAGAATTCAGGTAGCTCTGAGAAGCAGCAGGCGCTAAGTTCTGCATTTGACTGAAGCAGCAGCAGCTTTTATGCTTATTTTCAGGCTATATTTAAAAAGAAAACAGACAGCCTCCCAATACTCTGACAGAAATGAAAGCAGAGATCATTCAAGGAGATTTGAATCTCCAAGTTTGAGCGAAACCAAAACTGTTTTGGGGACTCTACAGGACTCAAGGAGTGGCTGCTGCACATCCCCCAGGCTTGGGTGACAGCACAGCCTGCCCGCCTGGGAAAGGCAGCTTTCCTCAAGGTCCAGCCAAACCTGCCCCACAAAACCCCTGCTGACAGCCCCAGGCACTCGGTTCCAAGTGCAGTGACATTTTCCTGGCTCGGGAACGCGTGCATGTGAACATGGATGGTGTTTAAGAAGAGTAAATCACTCACAGTCTCCAGAAAATGAATTGTTGTGGGAGATGGGAACAGTGGGACTCATGCCTGAGTATATCCCTGTGCTCCACGCTGAGGGACACCACAGTGTCCCAGACCCTGATTCCAGCCTGCAGGACCACTCCAGCTCTCAAGCCCTGGATCTGCTCATCCCTCCAGCCTCCCGCCACACATTCCTCCCTCCCATCATAAACACGGAGAGCAAAGCCCAGGGATTTCACTGAGCAGAGCTCAGAGTGGAGGGGATAAAGCTGTAGGACCCAATACCCCCTTACATGAAAGCAAAAGATGCCAAAGTCTTAAAGTACTTTGGCAGAAAGCTAGCTCTGTATAACTAAGAATGCAAGCTCTGTGGTTACTTTAATCCCTGGAATAGCTCTGCAGATTTCTGAGTAATATTGCACAGGGCAAGTTTGGCTGTGTTTTTTTATATATATCTTTAAATTACTTACTGGTGTATAGCTCTTTCTTTTCTTTATATGAGCTTTCTTCTAAAACTACAGGAGAAGTGAGAAAAAATAAGTATCTGTCTGAAAACAACTTCTACTATAGAAAATTTGAATCCTGGGAGAGAAATTAGTTCCAGTAGCTGCCCATGCAGCCCCATCTAGAAAGGATACATCTGCTGCCTCAAGGAGTTTTTCAAGGAAAGGAGCATTCAAAATAGTTGTATTAGTTTTATTGCTATTTTTATTATCATTAATTCATTATGAAGCTGTCAAAGCTGCACCAACCTACTTCTGTATTATTGTCACTCTTCTGTGTCCAGAGAAATAAATGTCAGGACAGAGATGGAGTAGAAAGGGGAATCGGAGTTGCATGAATTGTACAGATGAGTTGGAGTTATTACAGGGTATTTCAGAAATATTCTCTCTCCCCCCCCCACCCCCGCTTACTTCAAACACAGGCTTAGCATCTGAATGCAAAACTTTAGTTTAACAGAGAAAAGAGAGAGAAATGTTTTATGATTTCCATATGTTTTGGTACCTTTAAAATAAAGGCATGGTAATACTTAAAAAGTATTAAGCTTGAAACAGCTGGTACTGTGTTTGTTACTATAATCAACTCTCTAATTATAGTGGAATGTGACAAAAAAAAAAAAAAAGGTAAAAAAGGGGGTTGCTTTGACAGCTCTGCACTCAGGGTTCCCAACAGGCCACCAATTAGAACCTGGAAAAAGAAAGGAACTTATAAAAACTAATGACTGCTCAGCAATGGGATATAGGCCTATTTTTGTTATAAAAGTACTTTTTCCTCCTACAGTAAATCTAGCCTCCTTTAGCTACAGCAACTTTATTTAGGTCATGTTCATGATATATAAACAAAATTAAAGATCTTTTTGTCAGTCAACACTTCCCTTCTGTTTTTTCAATTATATCCTCTGGTTTCTATAAACATGCAGAACCTGTCATGAACCTGAAAGTGAGTTCCTGATGGTGAATGAAGAATATTCTGGTTTCCAGAAGTTCATGATCAGTCTGAAGGGCTTTAGTCAGTGGTTCTGTGTAAATTTGAACAGAATGATCCACATCCCACAGCATTCAGAGAACAGGTTTACAATGCACTTATCCAACTTCCAGCCACTGGTGAAGATTTCTTTTCTCTCAGACTCAGTGACAACTCTCATGCTTAAGGGAAAAAACCCAAATATACACACTATATAAAATATACTGTAATGCTGAGCACTACCAATGTTATTTAAGGCAGCATGAAAAAGCTTAACACACTGAATGAGATGTAGAATATGGTGCACTAAGGAAGTCTGTTATCCCAGGTAAAGTTTAATCCAGCTGCACAGAGGTTAATGAGTATCTTTTGCCTCACTCCAGTGCAGTTGGATTTGGTCTAAATTACTTTCTCTGTAATGAAAAGAGGTTTTTGCCTCTGCTGTGTTTCTTTTACTGCTGCTCTGTAGCTTCCATGTCTTGTCTTTTCCACCACTCTGTTGTTGACATTTTAAAATAAAATTACATTTCCAATGTACAAGCATAATAGTATGCGAATTCAAAACTCATTTAAGTGAAGGTACATAAAGCTATTCAAATGTTTTCAGATCTTGGTTTTGGTGCTTGTCTGAGTCTATTCCACAATACTTGGCAATTCAATTTTCTGTTTTGAAATTGCACAGAATGTTTTTCCACAGACAAGACTTGCCTAGGAAGTTCAAAGAAAACCAAGATTGAACAGGCATTTTTTATTTTTAAATCCCTGCATTGAGGTTATTTGTACCCAGGAGCTCTGCTCAATGACAGCTGCACAATGAGAGCCTCAGCTGGAGGAAGGGTTTTGCTGGTATTGTCTGTCATTTCAAAGTGAGATGGTTCTAGCAAGAACCACTTATCTATGAACACACATGGCATACAAGTAATTTTAGCCTCACTGCCATAAGACTCCTTTTAATTTAGCATTTACAAACACAGCTCTTGATGGGAGAGGTTCCTCTTTTTTTAATTAGGGGTTTGATTGGATGTTCTGTGGCTTAATCCTCCTTTGCTTAAGAGCAAAGATCCTGATTCAGGCAAGGACTTGTGCCTAAACACAATCACTTATATAAGCTGTGAAGTTGCCCCAAGTTTAGGTGATGGGCTGCAAAACTGTGATTTTGTAGAAGAAAAATACACTCACAGTTTATACTCAAATACATCTGAAAAAATGTATAGGGAGTAATCAAATTGACCTTTCAATAAGATTTTTCTACTAACATTTTCTTCAGTTTTTAAGGCTCCCATTTTCCACTGAACTTCTCCATTTTGTCTAGATATGATAAAGCCCACAAATCTCTGAATGCCTTGTAAGGAAAATCAAAAGAAATAGCCTCTTGAAGGTGTATAAGGTTGTTTTCAGTGCTTTCAATATTTGTATTAAAAGAGAGAATGTATACAAGCGATGAGAATGTCATCTTGAATACCTCCTACAATTTAGAATATGCTATAAAAGTTCCATCAAATAGCTTGTCTCATTGGCCCATCAGTTATCAGCATGGAACAAATATTCAATTGCTCCCTTTCTCTTCATGGCATACCTTTGGTCACCAAAATTTTTGTATTTATATCTGCAATTATAGCGGTGGAAGACATTTCCTGGGAGAAGTCACAGAAGTTTAGAACAGCATTAATGTTTAATGGATCACTATCTTCTTACCATTGCACATAATAGGCATTTGGAGAATACATCCTTGAAGCTGCTCTAACAACTATTTCCTATTATTTCAAACATTGCATTCAGAAAGCTCTGCAAGTATCTCAAAGCTTATCAGGATGCATTCCTATCCTGTAACATTCTTTCCAGTTTCTGCTGTGAGGCCAAAGTCCATGTGGTTTTGGGAGCCCAGCTTGTGAAAGAAGTTAATTAGTTAATGTGGGTTTTCCATTAATGGTTTCACTGGACAGCCTGAAATTATTCTCAAAAACTAACATTGCATCCTTGCACATTCTGCAGCCTCTTTCCTGTTCCCATGCAGCACTGAGACAGTGATTCACACAAAAAGATCTGTGGGGCACAAGAGTTAAACCCTTTCCTATACCTTGGTCTTAAAAAGGCCTTGATTGCAAAGGAAGCTGCACCAGGCTGGCTTCTGAAGTTGATATTCACAGTACATATAATTTTAATCTAAAAGCGTAAACAGAAAGAGATAAACCCTTAAGAACTACAAGGCAAACTTGCATCAAGCCACTTGGGAAGCCCTGTTTCCACTCAGATCCTGCAGCTTAACCAGCTGCCACTTGTGCCTGCCAGGTTGTCCCCAGGGATGCAGGGATGTGCTGTGTGCTCAGCTTGTCACACCCACCAAGCCAGGCACATCAGCTGAGCTGTGCTTGTCCCCTGACAAACATTAACCCAGAGCCATGCACCATCCCAGTGTCTCACCACCTTTTCTGAGCTTCAAACCCAGCCCTGGTATGAGAGGCTACTGTCCAACAGGAACAAAAAGCAAGGCTCAAAAGGAGACAGACATACAAAGGTTGTTTTTTCCTCTTTTCAAACATGCAGGACTGTGTTTTTCCACTAAACCTCCTGGAGATGGACTGATACATCAGAGATTTCCATGCAACTAGTTAAATCATCGTTTCTACTTGTTTCACACAGATGGGAGCTACAGGAAAAAAATTTAAAAGCCCAAACAACAACACAGAAAATATGCCAGGGAGGGAATCTGGTCTGCTGGCCTTCTTTAGTAGTGCTGCAGCTAGTCAAGAGAGGTTCTAAACCCCAAAAAGTGATAAACAACACCACTGATGGAAATGACAGTATGGGGAGGGTTTGAACACATTGTGTGAGACCTTTGCCAGAGAACACTTGCAAGGGGACCTGGGGATGCACACTCCAGGATCATGGCACGAGGCTGAGCTGCCCCTTCCTTCAGCCCTGGCCCTGCTGGGAGCCTTCCCCAGCAGCTTCCCAGGCACCACCTTTCCTTTTCCTACATCTGGGAAGCTATTTCACACACCAAGCTTTCTTCTCACTTCAAAAGCCACACAACTTTCATTCTTTCCCCTGTTACATTTCCCTTCCTGCACACACACTCAATTTTTGACCAACGTAAAAAATGTCATTTTTTACATCTGAAACCACACTGTGCACCTCTACCAGCAAAATGAGTTGGTTATAACAGCACAGGTTTATTCTGCAGTGTTAAAAGAATCACATTAAAAAAACGAAATCTCAGGGCAAACCAAAGAGAGCTGTAAAAGCAGATGCAGGTAAAGCACACAGCTTTACTGAATGACCAGTTTCATAGTAAGTTACATCATTATCCATTTCACCTCCTGCTCAACAGCTTTCCCTTGCCTTATTTCCCAGCTTGAATTCTTTAGATGAGATCAGCTGCTCATATCCAGTTCATAAACAGCTGGAGAGGTTTACCCTGCTGTGAATGAAACTTTGTTTGTGTCACTCAAGACAATTAGTTTAATCTTAATTCCTCAGCTGAGGACAGAAAAGCAGCCTGCTGTAACAGTGCACCATGAAACCTAAATACATATCCAGGTGTCCTTGAAGTAGTTGGTAAATATGAGAGCTGTACATAGTTTTTAAGGGTAGATTTACAGTTTAAATCACTAAACCTTAAAAAAACCAAGACAAAACCTCTATAGGTATATTCAGTCCAAAGCCATTTCCTTTCACTGTGGTTATACAGCTACTTTTCATGTTAAATTCGACACCAGCAAAAATGCTATTGCCTTCAATAATGATTAGAGAGGTGGCAGCAAGGGTTTTCTAATTAAAGTGGATTTAACTTTTGTATGTTAATTACTCTCAGTTAGTATCAATCAAGTAAAGGAATAATGGGGTCGTTTCACATTTAAATCACAGAAGCTTCAAGCATAAGCTGCCTTAGAGGAAATTAGCTTGTAATTTAACAGTGTTATTAATAATTGCCTGTAAATGGTAATAGCCAAGCTGTTGCACAGGCTGTGCCTCGTGGTTACAATTATAACCATCTACACAAAAAACTGACAGAGGTAAATTCTAAATAATCCCTTCTCAGGATTTCAATCTGCTCATTTTTTTTCACATCTCCTGGCTTTGTAATTAACGTTATCCATCTTTGCTGTCAGCCAGACACGAGTTGCACAGGGCACTGCGATGTGCTGCTTCACCACAGCATCCCTGCCTGTGCTCACCTGCCTGCTGACAGCAGGGGGACCTCCCTGTTCTCCCTGCTGCTCTCCCCTCCACTCACAGGCAATTTTTCCAGCCTGAAGAGCTGCTTTTACATGCAGCAGTTAACACAGAGAGAGACTCTGGTCATACCACAGCCCAAAATGTACGACTGCACTGGGAAAACTCATTAATAACACTGCCCACTGACACATTTAAACTTACTTTTGCCTGTGCAGGCTCTATTAATAGTCTAAATACATAATCAAGCAACTGGTACATGTTGTCCACAGAGAAAAAATTACTTATCTTCATAACAAGCTTAAAGCCTTAAGTTTTCTGTAGTGTTTTCTGAGCAGGTGGACAGAATGTGCACGCATCTCACAATTAGATAGGAGTAGTTTGAGAGAGTAGATCAAAATTAATACCAAAATGATGTTTACCTTCAGCTGAGCTATAATTTTACTCAAGGACTCTGGCAGCAGGAGATTTTGTGCTGTCTCATTCCAAGAAGCACACTTATTATTGTGCATCCACCAAAATAGAAGTCTACACCCCTTGAAGAGTCTGATTCAAATGCAATCTTCTCTAAAATCGCCCAGAGGAAAAAGTTTTTTTAAAAAAAGTGTATAGGGAAAACCTCTGATCCAGAAGACGGCATTATTCCCTCAGTAAAGAAACTAAATACATAAGTACAACAAAACGCTGGAAACACACCATGTTTTGCCTCTAAGTTTCCTCCTACTTAACAATGTCAGGCAAGTTTTACTAAATGAGCAGAAGAGTTACTGCAAAGCCAACCAACATCACCAACTCCAGCTACAGAACCACAGAAAATACAAGACCTACATATCAGCTTTAGCTGATTTCAGAGTTCCTGACAAGACCCTACAGAAAAAAAAGAAAACCATTTTACTGATGAAAAGTAGATGAAAACTTACCTGAGCTGTAATCTTTTTTCAGGAACAGTCAGGTGAAATATCAGAAAATCACTTATCTCTTTCTCCAACTTGGTCAGCAGTCAGCTCAGCTGTATATTTTTATGTGATTATCCTAACCTTTAATTAAAACATTAAGCTTTTATATTATAATACACTGATCACAAGGTATAACATTCATTTCTATCCTGCAACTGAACTCTCCTTGAATGATGCTCATTTAGGGAGCCAACATCTACAAAACCAGAGCAGCATACCTCACTCTTTGTTTCCTCCCTCCACACATGATATCAGGGTGCTAAAAAGTCTGTCAATCTTCACCTGTGTACTGAGAAAGGCAACACCTGTTACAGGGCTCTGATTTTTTTTTTTTTTTTGACAACTTCTCAATATTAAAGCACTTCCATAATAGGATGGAAAGAACAAAGCGGAGGAATTGTTTTGCTGAACTTCTGGGAAGTTTTTATAGACAGCTTCACCTTAGTAAGTCACTTAATAGTCTGAGGGGAAAAAACATAATCTGAAAACTGCTTTCTTGTACCCATGTGAGCTTTTAGGAGCCTTGACTAGGGTAGGAATATGGGGACAAACATATATGGCTGAGGAGCAGCACTGCAGAGCTGCACTCCTGTACAGCTCCTGGCTCTTTGCAGAGGTTGTGTAAAGCTGTGTCTTTTTCAGAGGATGAGCACTGTTTGTAGCAGACACAAATTGCATTTGGATCCCACAACACTTTCTCTACCATTTGGATGGTCCCACATATAATTTCAGAGCTCAGTAAATTGCTCTCTCTTAAGCCATTTTTTTCTGAGGTTTATTTCAGATTCTCTCCTTCCTTGAGCCTGTGGTGCTCCTCTCAGGGAGGGACAGGGAATGCTACAGATGCACCTACTCAGAAATCACAGTAAGACACTTGCAGCTTCCCATGTGGGAATTAATCCCTTAAACCTACAGACAGCAGAAAAACACATGTAAATGTATGGCTCTGAGAGACCAGGCCAGCCTTACCTCACTGAGAGCATTTATAATTTATAAAGATAGCACTGGGCAGCAAAGGAATAAAGGTAAAAGTGATTTTTTGTGTTGTGTCTTTTTTTTTTTCTTCCCCAGACCTTGAAAGAAAGAGCTGTAGAAAGTAGATGCAGCTCCATCACCTCACTCACACTGCTCATTGTGGGAGGGGACAGGGATGTGACCCACAGCAATGGCACATCTGTCCTGAGGGGTCAGCAGGATGCTGGGGATGATTTTTGGCCACTTCCAGGCTCCTTTAAGGTGAGGGTTCAGTGAGTGTGAATGAGCACAGCCAATGCTGAGTGGGGACATTTCACACCCACTTGGTGCAGGTGCAAAGAACTGTGTGAAGTGCAGAGCAGGGAGCACAACACGCCCCTCACACAGTCCTGCTAAGGCTCTGAACAGGAAATAATCCCTTGGTGAGAACGAGTTTTGATGCATTTAATCCTCAATCTTTTTACTCTTTCCAACAGGAGTGTACTTCCCAAATTAAAGGTGACACAAGTTGGTTTTGGCCTCTATTCTTTATGTTCTGTCCTTTTTAGGCTCCCTGTGATAATATTGCCAATACATCTCTGATTTTTTGGGTTTCCTGTTGAAGTTAGGACCCTGGCCCCCAAAATGGGTGGGGGGAAAAAGCCCAAAACAATTGAAACATCTCCAGGCCTTTTCCTTTCTCCCACAGTAGCCAAATTATGACAGCTGGAGCAGCATAGTCCCATTTTACTTTGATCCAAAGATGGATGTAAAGCTGGGTCTTCTGAGCTATTTTGGAAGACAAGTATCTGATGAACCATTTCTAAAATTGTTTTCTATTTGTGCTGCTGTACAACACATCCAGCAAGCACAGAATAACAGAACAAGAGTGCAACTCAATTCTTGTGCACTGCAAGAGTTCAGATGGCTTAATGATAGATAAAAGCTCACAAATCTCTTATTCTCTTAGGTTTAGCTTAGTTCAACAACATTCTGTCTACAGATATACTCAGTCAAATTATTTTGGGGGATAAAAATTCAACGTGGATAAACATCAACATGACAGTGTCAGCCACAGGAGATGGAAATTATACAGGGCTGTCACTTCAGAGCAGAAAAATACACAACTCCCAATGACTACATAGTATTAGCACACTCAAAACTTATTATGAAAAGGACAAAAGCTTTATTGTTAACTGTCTTAGCCCATGTTGCTGATGTTAACATTGAAAGATCCCAAACAACAAACCAACATACACCACCCCAGCAGAAATCTTCCATTAAACTGAAAAAAAATACAGATATCAGGAAGGCCTAGCTGCTGTAAACTTCACATTGACACAAAGAATTGCACCCTTCATGCAAATACACTGACATGTAAGAAGATTTGAGTTTTAGACCACTTTGGAAACTCATTTATGGTTCCTGAAGATGCCCAGCTTGGTGCAAGCAGAAGGAACAGCCACTTTTTACAAAGACTAACAAGAAAAGCACCAGCAGCAAGATGCAGGTGGTGGATCCAGCTCTCTCAGACTGAATCCTTGAGGGAAGGACTGCTTTGAAAAGCAGTAGTAGTGTTGGTATCCCCAAGGAGACACTAGTGTTGGACATGAAGCAACAATCCCATCCCTGCTGGGAAGGTTTGAGTCACAGCTCCTGGTGTCCCTCCTAAAAAACTCCATTTCCAGCCCTTTTTCACCGCCTGTGATTGCTAATGATGGGGCCATAAATTAACCCAGGTAATAATCAATATATCCTGACCAAGCAATCTGTCCTGACAGGTACTGGGAGTGCTGGCTGCAGCCCCTGTCACATTCTGGGGTGTGACAGTCACCAGGCACTGTCAATATGACATGTTGTGACTGTCAGCTGGACAGCCACCCCCTCGTGCCAAAACCAACAGAGGCCCAGCAAAAGCAGTGCATAATTCAGTGAATAATTCTCTCTGAAAAGCCCTTGAGTATGGCTAAATAATGACCTTGTTTACCTCATTTAGCCCCAAGTTCTCCAAGTAAGAGTTGGCCATGAAGAGTTCTTGCGCTCTCTGATATCCAGCCGGGACAACGTGTCCTGTCTTTGTTTTCAGCCATCAGGCTTGTGTCAAACACACCCTGACAGCTGCAAAATTTTTTTGGTGAAAACAATAATTCCACTTTTCCTTTCCATCTGCCTGCAGATGGTTTAAATCTGACCCATCAAACAGCAAAGAAAAAAAAGAGAAAAATAATATTCCAGCTGAAATGAAATTACAATGATTACTGATTTCATATAAAGAAAATGTGAAATCTCAGATCTAAGATTTGCATAAGAATCTTTGTAATGGTGAATTAAACTGTGCACAGGAGAACTGGAGGTTTTATCAGTTGGTCTGGCTTCTCTATCCTTCCTCTCAGACCTCTGCAAACTAGCAAACAGCAACATCAAAAATAATCAGCAATGTCTGTCATGGATGGCAGCTGCATCTTCTCCTTCACTAGGGAGAACCTTTGTTAAGAGCCACAGAAACACAGCTCAAAATATTAGAAGGGAATTTCTGAAGGCACAGATCTGAAGCTTGGGGAACCCATTCAATTCCAATGTTAAGTTTCTCCATGTTTCAAATCCAAATTGAGGATCATGTCCATTTTTTAAGTCTGTTATCAATTCCCTGCACTACAAACACTGTTTTTCAAGTTCTCACTGTTAATGATGAGTTTGTTCATGAAGAACATCAAGGTTTTGCTGGTCAGGCACTGTCCAACTGGTTCCAGTGACTGTTTGACAGGACCAACACACACTGCAAAGTACCATAGACACAAAGCAACTAAAAGAAATTCCTTCCTGCCCAGGGATCTGGGAGTGAAGAATGAAATGCCATGGGTTTTTGTGCTGAGCTCACCTCAATGTGCATGGAAGAGGAAAGAAAGAAGTTCAATGTCCCATTCTTGAGTGTTTCTGCCTCTGCCTCTCTGGCTCACCCAAACCTGGCACAATCAGGGAGGGTATTCTGGTCTTTTGGTGTCTACCTTCATGCAGAAAGCAACTATTTCTCCTTTACAGATGAGAACAGAAAACCTGGCCACATACATATGAGCCACAAAGCATTAACATTTTTTGAGCCATGGGCTCTAACAGTGATTTCAGACTCTACTGCCTCTTCCAGACTGGTAGCAATTTCTGGTCATTTCCAGGTGAAACTGGTGGTGGAATAAATGCAGTCACTGGAAGATTTCATGTGGGTAAAGAGCTGAGGAAACAATAGTTCACTTGTAAACTCTGTAAATTAAGGAGAATGTAGCATTAAAGAATTGCAAATTGCTGCAGATTGTCAGTGTCCATCCCCACGGTGATGGGGACACAGGTAAGGTGATGATGAGGTTCAGTGCTAGATCTCATAAAGATCTCCTCAAGGATGTTCACAGAGAAATGTCAGTGACAGCAAGGCAAAGAAGACTGCCTGGGAGCAAGGAGAATGAGCAGGAGCAAATCTGATGCACCTAAGCTATTTCCCTGGGCAGAGGAAATGAGACTTTTCCTGAGGGAGCCAGAAGGTATCCTGAGCTCCTGTACTTCCACTTTGTCCTTCACCCAGGCTGCTGTTCCTGCAAGCACTTCCATTTGTTGTGGCTGAAACCACCAAGCAAAAAGAGGGAGCTTGCACTTGGTCTGCACCTTTGGACATTTGCACGTCCCAGTGTCCCAGCTGATGGACAGGAGAAATTCAGTGTGCACACAGAAGTGTGACCCAGAGCTGCTGCCCCATGGGCCTGGACATCCACACTGCCAGACAGCCTGGAGCTTGGAACACTGCCCTTAAAGCAGTGGGACTGGAAAACAAGAGCAAGGAAAGAGGTGGAAAAAATCAGTAAAAACAACAGGTGGCTAAGTCACACCAAATATCCTGTAGAACTTGGAAGTGGTACAGTTACTACACATAGGGGATGAGTTACCCTCTGGATGGGTGTCTAAAAAGCAGCACAACACTCAATTAAAAAAAAAAATGTTAAGATTTTCAGTGATTTTAACTTTTCCTTCCCACTGCAGTGCTCCCTAAGCCTGACACGGGGATTTAGGCTAAATAAAGGCTAAACTGAGGTTGCAAAACTGTAGTAGTCCTGTCCTAAGGAACAGATGGAGCTCAGGAAATGGAGCTGGGTGCGCTGGTGACTGATGCTGCTGCCACACCCGAGGACAGCTCTGCTCTCCCCCTGCCCCTCCTCAAGGGCCAAGCTCAGCCAGAGCCAGCACTGCCCCACCTCCAGCCAGAAGGGATTCCTGCCTGCTGCACTCAGGTGCTCCGTGCAAGGCAGTTCCACCATCCACCAGGAGGTTCTCCACAAAATTTCAGGCAGAATCGCCCCAGCCCATCCAGCCTCCTCCCTCTCTGTCCAGTGGGAATCACAGATGATCTTGGAACAGACACAGATGCTTAAAAAAAGACAGGATGATGGAAAAAAACATGACACAAAGCCTCCTCACGTGAGCAATGAGTACACCCCACAGCTGTCAGCTTTGTTATGCATATTTTACATATTTACATACACAAGATATTTCCAAACATCCCTGTGTTTATTTAAAACTCCATCAGAAACATGCCTGGTAAAACAGATCCAGTGCAAATATATTTACTGGATGACACTTGCCTGCATTGTTTTTAAAATGCATTAGGGGTCCAAGGATCTAAAAAAAAAAAAAAAGAAAAAAGAAAAAAAGTCACAGTTTTCCAAATGAGGAAGAGCTAACTCTGTAATCCTTCAGCGTTCACCTTACAGCAAAGGCCTTCAGCCAAACAGTCTGCAAACGAATGAAGCAACACTTCTAAAACAAGGACAGCTGCTACATTAGAGAAAAGGCTTTTTCTGCTCACATGTCACACGTGCCAGTTGCTTATGGGTGGGTGGTGGGGGTGGGCTGGAATGGGAATAAATCCTTCGAAGGAAAGGCTGAATAGCCCTCCTCACATGGTGGAGAGAGTTTAAAAAAAACAAGTTCAGGATCAGAAAGGAAGTGTGTGCCCCCTCCTAAAAGCATATCCCAGCTTAAAAAACAGGCAGTGACACCCACAAGCATGCTCATCTTCAGGGAGTATTAACTCCCATCCAGAAAAGGTCAGATCACCACCTGAGGAAGTGCTTTACCACGGACATTTCTGCTTTTTCTTTGTACAAAGTCCTTTCCCACCCAGGCCCACTGCCCACAGTCACTCTCTGAGGGCACAACACAACTGGGAAGTCGTGGGAAAAAAACATGGGGATGATTTCCCACATCCTCCTCATCCTTCCCCATTAGAAAACCAAGGGGGTAGGAGGGATCATGGGCTGGCTGCTGCTCCATGTTACCTTGTCAGGTGGGGCAGGGGTCTGTCCCCCAGAGCCAAGGGATTAACTTCCACACAAAGGCAAACCAGAAGGAAAAGATGCAGAGCGAGCAGGGGTAGTTGTGCAATTTGTGGTGTTCCCATTCAGCACAGGCCCTGCTGCTCACAAGACAGGGCAGTGCAGGAAAACATACCAGCAAAAAGGGAAGATTTATCCAGACTGCCAGCCCAAAAGGACTTTACTGATGGCATTCTACAGAAGCCTCCTCCTTGGCTTCTTTCTACACAGATGCCAAAAAATAAGTGCACACCTTTTACATTGGCCATTTGAGAGAGACCAGGGAGTTTCCCACTGAGAAACTGGCTTCCTTAAAGTTGAATTTTCTCTTTATCCATCTCCATCAGAAAAGAATAGAGTGCTATTCTTAAAAGGGAACAGATTTTTTGGTTTTGGCCAGAGATAGAAATCTTTGTTGCTATATTTGGCTTCCAATACAGGACTCTCTGCTTGCTGGTGGGAGGAGGAAATTAGAGCTGGTGTTATTCATAACTAAATGGGCACGAAAAACAAACCACCTCCCTTTGAACCTCGGTGCTACTATGGGCATTCACATAACAAATAATTTTCAAAAGCCTGTGATACCTCTGTACATGCAACAGCCGACATCAAAACTTTATTACCCACTCATTTTCCCATAGTGATAAACTGTTGCAGATGTACAGTTATTGTCAAGGCAAACACATTGGTGCAGTTCCTGGTGTTGGTTTGTTGTTTTGTTCCTTTTTTTTTAAAATATAATTTCTTTCTTGTCTTCAAAGAAAGCAAAAGTGATATTTTGGAGGAGAGACAGTTTACTGGAAGGCTGTGGCATCCAGCCCCCCTCCTCCTCCTCCTCCCAGCAACCCCAAAAAAGAAATCAGCTAAATTACTCGGCATCCCAGCCCAACGCACAGCTCAGCCGTGAGGAATTCTCACCAGATGTCTCGGTCCCCACCCAGCCTCCCACGTCACGCAGGCAGCAAAACCCCTCCGAGCCTGAGGTCCTGGAGGCATGGCCAGCCCCAGCCACCCTGCCTGCAATGT
>VXBI01010285.1:0-49101 GCA_013397375.1 Toxostoma redivivum
CTTTCCTCACAGCTTTTCAACATTGGACAAATGATTGTTTTGATAATTAAACTTTCACTAAGGGATGGCACAGTGATCATTAGGAAAGACTCTGTCTCTACCCCTACTTGATGAACTTGCAGCCTGTTGGGAAGAACATATTAATTGGGAGTGGAAGCATGTTAATTAGGGATATTTTCAGTTTAAAGACAAAACTGGGTAATTAATAAATCTACCCTGCCTGATGTGCTACCCTGTTTTGACTTTTGCAGGGCTACTTTTTGTGATAGTCAGAATCAGTGGTTTCTTCCACTGGATAAGTAATATGGTGGAATTAGTGTATGGAGAAGTCTTCCAAAAGATCAAGGGAATGAACTGTCCAGGATTCAGATCACAGGTGGGGTGAATTAACATCAGCCCAAGATAATACAGTAAAGAGCAGGGAAAACAAGGATTTAAAAGGGATATTGCTTCTTACAGTGGTAATGTATATGTCAACAAATTACTGAAGTGTTTAGAAAGAACTTCCCTTCTGGTGCAGCTCTGAGACATTTGGATGCAACCATTGCAGGCAGAATCCATGCACATTATCATAGAACCAAGGGCTGTTTTGCACTGAAGATGAAGTACAAGAAGTTCCCTTTCTGCTCTTGCTTTTGTTACTCTGCCTTGGCAGAGTGAGGTTGGGCCAGCCCAGCATTATTCAGGTACTGGTAAGCATGCACCAAGAGTCCACAGAAACTGTATGCAGTGGGAAACTGCTGCTCCCACCTGCCTTGTGAGATCATAGTAGCTCTTTTCAGTCTTGTTTCCAGTCTACAAACCTTGGGAGTTTTCTACATCTGTGTGATCAACAACCTGGACTCTCTCTGTGTCCTTGCAGACCTCTCTGAAGCACTTGGTGTCCCTGGGAGTGCTCTACCTGGGATGGGGAAGGGATGGGGGTCCTTCAGCTGCTCTTGGTCATAGGTACCCTGCTTTCAAGTGCTGAGACAGAAACACCTTTACCCAGCAGCTGCAGGCAGGACTCACCATGAATTAGGAGCACAGGAAACCCCATTTGCTGAATCCCAGTCCAATTTTCTCCTTTGCTCTCTCTCTCCTGACACTCAGCACATTAGCACAAGCCCTCGCTACGTCCTCTTGCACAGATATCTATTTCTGACCCCTTCTTTATGATAACCACACCTCAGCCACCCTCCATCCAAAGCTGCATGCCAGAGTCCCTCAAGTTAGGGAATCCCTGCTTCCCTCTCCAAGAGAGCTACTTCCTCCTGCAGAGACTTAACCTTTTACAACCCCATCCATCATCTTAATTAGGCCTCTCAAGGGAAGGTTACCAGACCAAAATTACTTGTTTCAACCTCTCCAATCTGGTAGTGGTAGAAAATCTTCTCAACCAGAGTTATCCTAAGACATTCATCAATACTCTCCTCAGATGGCCTGAAAGCTGAAACAAACAAAAATAAAATATACACTATAACAAAGGTGATTTTTTTTAATCTCTAGCAGTGACTGTAATTAATTATTGGAAGAATTTTCAAAAGTTAAGATGGATTTTCTCATCACTGGAATTTCTGAAGTCCAGATGGTGTGCTTTTCCATGCTGTGGTTCTAATACAAATTAGTCCAGAGAAGCCCTGAATAATCCTAAGGACCCCTTAATGTTTATAAGACCATGTGAGTACTGCCCTTTAGGAGAATGTACCGATCTGGATTTGACTCCAAAAGATGGGCTCTGAAGTTGTTAGATGCTGCTGCATGAGCTTCACAGAGACAGGGGCTCCAGGGGAGACACAGCAGAAGAACATGTTCTGTTGAGTGTTTGGACCTTCATAAGTCTATGAGGGTATCTCCAGACCCTTAGAACCAAATTGGTTCCTGGAAAACCCACATGCCAGCAGCAGTGATGCTAATTAGATTTTTTAAAATATGCTAACAAGCCTCTTATTCTTAGGCCCCTCTATCATTTGTATTCACTGATTTACTTCAGGTCTTTCTTTTCAGGAGGTTAAAGAGGCAAAACATTTTCTTCCTGGTCTCAAGCAGACCTCCTGTCTCATTCTCTCTCACACATATCCACAGTGCTTGGGTTTCTAGTTGCTAATTTCATCAGGAAGTAGTGAAAGCCTGACATTATTGCCTAAGAGTAGGAAGAATTGAAACAGAGCTGTGGGAGGGGATGACTCAGGGGCTGGTTTACCCATAGTTTCAGTAAACAAGTGTTTACAGACACTCCTTTCAACCTATGAGTTTTCTTGGCATGATGGAAGGTGACATGAAATGAAAGAGTCTCAGTTGCTAGATCTCTTCTAATGCAGGCACAGATTAAAAGAAAGAACCCACATTGTCTGAGCAGGATATCATTTACAGTGAGCAAACTGCTATAAATGAATGAGGACACCTTGTTCTGCATGAATTACATCTCTGTTTCCACTTGGCTGCCTCTCTGCTCCAGCCTCCTGGAAACATTTTTCCTTAAAGACCTCTTGACATTGTCACTAGCTTTGCAGATTGTTTGTGTTTTGTACATGGGAAAAGTCACTTTTGGAGGAGCAGTTAGGTGAAAGTAGACAGACTTTTCTACACTGAGGAGTAACTTCTCATAAATCTGCTGGTGCACATTAATTTGTCTGGCAAGCTGTCCTCAAGCCCCCCATATCTATGCTTATCAAGGTCACATCTGTTTAAACATGCATGGGGAGGCTGAGCCAGTCACTGGGGAAACACTGATTTGTCATCCTGTATTGCAACAGCCTGAGCAATTAATATGATAAAAAATCCCATCTTATATCATTATTATAGACGTTGTAATATTTATTTCATTAGTAAGGACCTAAAAGATGCTAAGGATAGCAGCAGCTCTTACATACAGCTGCAGGTGAGAGAATCCTCACTTGTCTCATCTGCCTCTATGCCCCAAAATAAAGAGTAGTTCTGACGGCAGGGGCTGATGGATATTTCAGTAAAGTCTCAGGTTATCTATTGTTACTTTTCACCTGAAGCATAGATGATAAAGACCAGGGCTTCAGGCCAGCTGCTCTTGCACAGACCAAGAACATAGAAACACACTATCATGAAACTTGGGTATGCTTGGGATCCTGATTGCCTTCTCTGTGACTTTATTTTCCCAATGTTTTCAATCTGAGCGAATGTTACCACAGCAAAAGATCTGACTTTGGTGACAGTCTCAGCTCCTTCATTCTCCTGAAGGACTGTGAGGAGAACCATCTTCTGGGATACCTCCACTGAACAACATCTATTGTTTCTAGTGGTGCCCAATGAAAAATGCCCTTGGCAAAGTAAGCCTAATAAATTTAACCCTTGCTATCCCTGTTCTAAGAATCATCCTGATCCACTGAATCATCCAGCACCTCCTTTCATCCTCAAGGCTCATCTGGCCAGCTCTTTTTCCAAGCTAAGCAATATGAGTGAAAGCAGATGCAAAGGAAGTGTAGTTAGCATTCATTCATAACTTATGTACAGGCTGTCAAAACTAATGAAATTTTATAACAGACAGGCAGCGATCAGCTTCTTGGTGTTATTTATCTTTCTTGCTCCTGACCCTTCATCCTGGGTAATTCTTCATTCATCTTTAAAAATGCCAAGATGACTAAGCACAGGACCCATCTACCCAGAAAACTAACTACTTGTGTGAGTGCACAGAGATAATGAATAATCACCTGCCTTGAGTGAGGAGTGACTGCCAAACAAAATATTCTCCCTCTCTCTCATTGATTTCCCCCAACCTACTTCCTCTCTCCCACTGATCTTCCCCAAACTTCAAAATCATCCAATATTGAGGGTTTTCCCCCTCCTGCTTCTGCCATGTCTCCTCAAACTACAACAGATGTTTTCAAAGACATTCCTCGGGCTGGAGGCACTCATGAATGTCACAGTGGGCACAGACTGCCTCACACGGCCCCCAATTTGCATCATTTATCCTGAAAGATGCCAGCAAGGCTTGACAGTTTCATTTGTAAGAGCTTTATAGGAGAGGATGCAAAATGGATGCAAAACATATGAATGATGCTGGCTTCATTTGCCACCTGTTGATGGAAGGAGACAGTGATCAGGAAGGAGGGAATGTAATTATGCACCCTTCATGGAAACAGCATGAAATAGTGATGTTTGCCCATGCTTGGTGCAGTCAGTAGGAAATTAACAGAAGGAGAAGTGGAGGTACTCAAAAATGAACAGTTCTGCCTCCAAATCGGGATATGTACTTTTGTGATACAGGGACACTCTGCACATGCAAAAGAATTAGCTTTGCACCAGGGCTGGCATGTAAAACTGGGGTCTTCTAGAGCATTCAGCATTTTATCACACTTCCCTACATTGGCCAACAGTTACTTCTTTTAAGTTTGCAAAGTGTCAAACTAACACTATCTATAAAATCACTTCTTAAAATACCATCTTTAGGCATCAGAGATGAAATGAATGAGACATTCAGATTCCTCTGAGCTCTGGGTCCAGGCTGTCTGCAGGCTTGGGTGAGCAGTTCTGCCTTCATTATAGCTGGTACATGTCTATCCAGAGACATCAGAATTCTTTATTTTATTCTGAATGGAGATTTCAGCCACTGGTTTTGGACCATGTATTTAAAATCAGTCTTATTTAGTCAAGAACAGTGAAGAACAAGAGAGTTGTGATAAGACAGCAGAAATGTACTTCTGTTTGTAGCTCCTGTATATGTTTGGGATTGCTCTGTTTTTTCTGTAAAAGGGATTATGATGCTGTGAATGTTCCCATGGGAGAAAGAATATAACCCACCAGACTTTTCAGAGGATTTTGGGAAGGGGACGAATCTGGGACTTTAGAAACCAAGCCAACCTACTTTGAGGTAGCTATGAAAGACAAAGAAAAAAAATAAAACCAAAACACCTTGCTAAGGAAAAGTACTAACTCTCCTCTAGAGATCATACAAAGATAGGAAAAGCTACGAAAAAAATATGGTATAATGAAATACTGACAAAAAATCTGCCTCTGCCTTTCATGGGGTGATGCCTGAAAAGTGGTTGCTGGGCTCCTGATAGACCTGTTAAATGAGAAAGATTGGCATAACATTTTAAGTGGTAGGGGTAAATCTGTATCTGCACATCTCATCTCCTCTGAACTTAGGTTGTCTGTGAATCCACAACACCAATACCAGGTGTTTTGGTTTAAGAGACATGTATTTGCCAAGGAGAGGGAGGAACCCCTTTCCCTGTAATCTGCTCCTTTTTAATCACTGTAATTTGAAATCAGACGCTTTCAGGCATAAGATATGGGGGTAGGAATAACAGTTCTTTATTAATATATCTAACAAGGTAAACAGCAGAAACAACAACAGCTATAAAAACTGACAACAAAACAGAACAGTATAGCTCAGTCCCAGTCTTTGGATGCAAGCTCTGTCTGGGTTCAATTACCGGTGCTGTGGGCAGAGCCGGTCCCGCACAGCTGCAGAGTCCGGGCTGATGGCAGCAGCTCCGCTGTGAGCGGGAGGCGGGGGGGCCGCTCCTCCTGACGGCGCCGGCCGTGCTGCTGCTGCTCAGCAGTGAACAGTAGGATAGGATGGGAAGGCGGCAGGGTGAGGTCCAAACAGCAGGGAAGTGTGGTCTCCGGCGTTGAAAAACTCGCAGGGACAGAAAAGGGTCCAAGCCCGGATCTCCCCACTGTCTTCCCCCTCCACGTGCTAGCTGCGAGAGACCCCTCCCGTCCGTGGTCCCCTTCCTTTTTCCGGCTCCCTTTTTTTTTTCATCCCCGCCACCCCCTTCCGGTGAGAGGCAATTAACTTGTAGCCCAAGTGATTAGCATAAGAATAGGGAAAAATTCCACAGAAAATTAAAGAAATTATTCAATCCCCAACACCAGGTATGCTGTGGGACCTCCTCCTCACAGGACAGGACTGGAGGTTCCCCCTCTATGTTTTATTCTCTCATTTTTCCAAACCTCCACCGTCTGCTGGAGGTCCATTTTGTCCATTTTTCCTATAGTTTTTGGATCAGGGCAATAGCCAGCTGACAGGTTACACGCCAATAATCTTGAGTGAGTCTTATCTTAAAGTGCAAATTAACTTTAACTTGGAAACAAAGTAACAGACCCAATTGCAAATGTCAGCTCTCTTTGAGCTCCACCAATGAGATGCAGCTGATGGAGATTGCACTAACTGGGCTAAGGAGTCACAACAGCACCTCTGCAATTGCATAAATGAGATTTATTCTATGGCCTCTGCCTTTTTAGAGAGGCACATCTTTCTTCTTTCTCACTATTTACACGCTATTTGTGCTGCCAAAAAGGGAGGACTCTAGGCACCCCAGATTGCCTCCCCAGCGTGTAGCAATCAGGGCATCTTTTTCCTGGTTACCCCATCCCATTATGCCCTGCCAAGCACTGGGCTGTGGCAGAAAGCCAGTGGACCTGGAACCCTAACTGGACTTAGGGTGTCTGAGCATCCCTTTGGTTTGAAATGTTACTTCTTGGCAACTGCAGTGGAAGAGTTGGATGACTGACAGGCTGACCTTCAGGGGTGGAGGGCCAGAGAAGTGAAAATACCCAGCAAATGGACACTTTTATCCCTGACTCCCTTTAGATCTGTGGATGATGTAGCTCATGGTTGGAGTCCCATGATTATTGTATTAGAAACAATTCAGTTCTCCAAAGCAGGTCCTATTACTGTGAACTCAAGCCAGGAGCAAGGAGAGGCAAGAGCCTGACCTTGCTTCAGTGCGGGGTGGTTTGGGGTAGACCCAGTCAGCCAAGGAAGCATCAGGAAGGGGGACAATGCAATAATTTCTTCTCAAGAGCCAAACACCATTGTTTATTCACTTGGTTGTTGGTGTACTCCTGAGGCTTGTACCTTTTCTTTTCCAACTCAGCCCAGACAAAACTTTACTCTTGGTTGCTGAGGGATTTATAGCTGCCTGGAGGCTGCAGTTGGCTTCCCCTCAGCTCCAAGGGGTTGTTGCTCTGATACCTCCTGAGCACCTCAGGTGGAGAAAATTTCAAAGAAGAAGATCTCTTCCAAGCTATCCTGCCTCAAGGCCTCACTGCTTTCCTTCTCTTCTCAGTAAAAGAAAATTAAAATCTCTTGAGAACAGGTGATAGCTGCCCTTTCCTTCAGACAATGGAATGACACAACCAAAGCTTGGACTTCTTCCTTTCTTTGTAGCTGAGTTACTGCCTCCTGTCCCAGCTTACAGAGGAAGATGTGGTGGTGCTCTGGCATTTCCCAGATCCCAGGGATACTGCAGAGGAGAAAGCCACACTAAAAGTAGTCAAAATCAGGATTGTGCTACTCCATCACCAGCACAGGGTGCTTTTTCCAGGGCTTGGAGAAAGGATCCCCAAGCTCAGGGTGTCTCCTACTACTTCGATCAGAGCAGGTGTTATCTCTTCAGACAGAGATAGTGAAATCTCTGAGGAAACTAGCTGCAGTCCCTAGTTGAGAATCTAATTTAATGAGCAGCCACCTCAGACTCTAATGGGTCTGGACTCTGCTATCCATGCTTGGCAGAGTCATCTGGGTCTGGATACAAGTGCCTTCAGCACATTTTATTTTGAGTTCTATTTCCAGAATAGACTAGTGGGTGTAAAAAGCCAGTTTGCCCTGTATTTAAGACCAGTTCTACTGTTTCTTTCCAGTGTGAACATTCAACCAAGTCCCTTCATCCCTGTGTATTCCCAGCCCCATCACATCACAGGACCATGCATCAGCTACATTCATCCCTCAAATAATAAGGGATAATAAGGGACAAATCAATAAAGCAAAAGCAACAGTGCTGGGTGAGTGGCAGCAGCCAGAGGCATGCTCACTTCTTTAGCAAGCAGTTCTTTATCCTGTTGAAGTAGCATTACTTCCTTAAACGACTTAGCACATTTTTGAAGCTAGTTTACCATGACTACCTCAGGTTGCCACAGCATTGCATAAGTCCAGAGCTGCAGTGTCCAAAGGTCCATCAGGTCGGCAGTCTGGGGTAGTCTTCTGATGGTCTTCTGATGCCACTGTAGACTTGGTATTTTCCTTTTATGGTACTTTGTTCTCTGCTTCTGCTATCTTGGCTGTACACTTCAAAAGACCAGCCATACCTTATGAAATGACTGCTCTTGCAAAATGTACACCCCCAACAGCACTTATGTCAAAGCAGTCTTATCTTGTAATACATTTTTGCAAGCCCACTTACATCTTGTGATAGCCTTGCTTCATGCATACTTTTAGTTACACTACTCACAAAAGCATTACAAATTTGCACTATGTCCAAAAGCAGGTGCAATTAATAACAATCATCTACAAGCAATTACGATTTATAATAACTTGCAAAAGCAAATACATTCTAGCGAAAGCCAACTATTACATAGCTGATTATAACATCACAGGTCCCAGTAACTCAAGAGTCTGGGCACCCCTCCCTCTGCCAGTATCTGCTGTTCTTCCCTGGCTCCCCAGCACCTTCAGCACCCCATTTCACTGCCAGACTTCCTCTCACATCACTGACACAGTGAACCCCAGAAGAGCTCAAGGGTGACCAGGATACCCAACCCAAACCATGGGTTTGTGAAGGAAGGGCTTTTGTGACTCATTCTAATTGGCCATGTGGACTGAACAGCAGATCCCAGTTGGCTTTACTTACCACGTTTAATTTTCTAATTGAAATTTCATAGGAAAGCTGCACCTTTCTGATCAGTTGTCCCAGCATAAACACTTTGTCTATACACAGACATCTGCCCTCCAGACTAACCTTTTTAGAAGCTGCATCAACAAAGTAATGCTAATCAAAATATCCATCTGTGCTTGAAGACAAATAAAGCATTAATACACCAAATTGCAGCTTGGATTATATTAGAGTCATCTTTAGTGATATTAAACATCTGTTAGGATAGTATTTCCCATCCAGGACATCTCACTCTTGCTTTTAAAATACCTTTGTACGAAAAAATGTAAGAGCATTTCTCTGGGAGCCTTTTGCATGTGTCACACTTGCAGCCAGCCCTGCTCTGAAAGTCCTTTTCCTTGAGACACCCTGCTGGGACAGGGCTCGGGGATTAGGGTCTGTAACCTAAACATTATTGTACTTTAAAGTAAATGTTCCCCCGCTTGCTCTACTTGGGTTTCAGAGCCTCTTCAAAGGGCTGTTTTCTTCTCTTCCTTGGCAGCAAAGGAAGAATATTTCAAACCCCAGAAACCAGACAGTTTGCTGAGCTCCTTCAGAACCCTGTGTGTGCCTGGATGGACCCAGGAAAAACACGGTGTCCAAATCTCCTCTGGCACTGGCCAGGGCTGGGGTAGCTGCAAGGCTTCCCAAGCTTTCCAAGCTGGAGACACTAAGTCTGGAGTTTTTTTTCCTATGTCATTCCAATGCATAGTAAGTGAGAAATAGGGGAAGGGGACACGTTTCAGTTTTGACCTCATTTTTTGTAATAGCCCCTGCTCAAAAGAAGGAAAGTTGATTTAACATGCTGGCAACCTTATCTTAAGAAAACCGATAAATCTGTTTCTCCCAGCAGTTCTTCTAAAAGGGTGGTCTTATCCTGTTATCCATGCTTGGCAAAGCTGTCTGGAAGTTGAAGCCTGGAATTCATGGGATTGGGATCTAATTCTGCCTTTCCCTTTCCCATTGCATTCTGTCCACATGTGTAAAATGGGAAGAGAAGCCACTGCCTATCCTCCAACCTAAAGGGAAGCTTAGCTGATGAGCAATGAATATTTTTATCCTTGCCAAGGTTTAGTTGGGGCTGAAAAAACAACCCAATAGTATCTCTGTCCCCGTTGCTGGCCCTTTGGACAAAAACCTGTTCATTCATCATCTGAAACCCAAATGCTAATTACAGACAAATGTCAGATAGAGCCAAACAAGGGGTGAGGACACCCTGAGCTGTAAGAGGTTGCTCTGTGCCTGTCCAAGCAGAGGACATGTGTCTCCAGCAGGGAGACAAACTTCACCTCAGTAGGATGTCCCAGCATCACCAAAGGCTCTGGGGCATTTGTTTGCTCCCGAGTAACAAGTGAGGGACAAGAGGAAAGGTCTCAAGGTTTGCCAGGGGCAGTTTAGATTGTATATTAGGAAGAGCACCCTCACCAAAAGGGTTGTCAGGCATTGGAACAGGCTGCCCAGGGAAGAGCTGGAGTCATGATCCCTGAAGGGATTTAAAAGAGGTGTAGATAACTTGAAACAACCAGAATTGTAGGAATTCAAATACACTGCAGACATATGCCAGGATCTCACACGTTTGCCTGGTTTAACTGCAAAGTGGTTACATGAGCTCATTTTGTGGTGTGAAGATTTTAGTGTTATATGTTACTGCTCTGTATTGGACAAAGTGAAGCTGTTGAGGTAGCTGAGGAGCTCAATAAGTGTATAGAAAATGCCTGAAGTATCTATGAGAACTCCAGGAGGCAAGAGGAAATAGGTAGCAAAATCTTCAGTTCCTACATCATTCCTCTTAACACAATATCTGATGTTACTTTCCCATCTGGAGAGATACCACTCATGTATTTAATTTTTAGTGTGACAGAGGGTGTTATGCTGCTACAGCTCAAAGGCTGCCTTTCAGAGGAATGCTCCAGAGGGAAGCAGCAGATTGGAAAAACCAGAGCATCCTAGCTAAAAAAACCTGAAACCAGAACACTGGTTTCCATGACAGAAAATTATGTTAGTCTTGTGGAACATTACTATGAGAAGAAATTGAGAACCTTTTGCAATACCTGACTTGCTGAAGTCTTTCAAAGAATATTTACAAAGTCACCAACAGTGATTTCTGACCAGCTGCCTGAGAGAGGGTGGCAGAGACATGAGAAGTCTGGTAAGACTGATGGGGAGGTGGTGGGGGTGGGAGGAAGCCATCAAAATGCCTTATGCCACCTCAGCTAGGTTCTATTCCCTAAGACCCGTGGGTGCTGTAGCAGGAGAGGAGTTAAGATAGAGCTGGAAGGGAAAACACAGCCTGTAAGTAGGTCCTGCATCGTTGTTTGTAAGGCTCAGCCAGAAAACTCTGACACAGGAGGGCAGCCATACCTGAACCTATATCACCTGTAGGTCCTTTTCCTGAACAGAAACCAGTGCCTGGCTCTAGAGCTCAGTTTCCTGATAGATTGTTTAACGAGGGAGATTTTTAAAAGCTACTTTTCTTCAAAGGATTAATTTGTCTTTTGATGTGGTGGACACTGACAAATGCTGCTTTCTCTATCGCATTCAAACACACACCATTTTAGAAGTTAATAAATCCATTTGCTGCCAAATAACTGGGGCTTTTTTTCTTTTCAATTTCACTCCATCAGGATGATAAGACGTTTAATGTCTTCATGGCTTCTCCTTTTTTCAGTAGCTAAATCAGGTGTAACTATCAGTGCAGTGAGCAGCATTTTTTCCCTGTTATGCAGCCATTATTCCCCTTTCTCAACATCATCTCCTCCCACGCTCATGCTGACCATGTTGCTGTCACTGTGTGTGAACTCAAGGGCAATATTTCCACCTGCCATGGCCTCTGGTGAGCTGAGAGGACAGTCCAAACCATGAGAGCTTGTTTATGATCTCACAGGATGTAGTGGTGTGGGGAGCACTCTCCTGCTCCCTGAAATGTCATAGAGCTTTGGAGGAATGTTTTGGCTCAAGGAGCCTGCTGTCCTCCCCTAGCGCCAAAAACAGGAACAAGTCAGTGTTTGTGCCCTGTGGAACCTTTGCTCTTACACATACAGTAGGAGAGGTTCTGTGAACATCTTCGATGCTTCTGCACCACTGGCAATGGTAGAGGACAAGCACCTGGAGGATTTTAGCCTCCAGGAAAGAGCCATGGAATCATTTAGGTTGGAAAAGATGTCAAAGATCATTGAATCCAGCCCTTGACCCAGAACTGCCAAGTCCACCACTGAACCATGTCCCCAGGTGCCACATTTAAATTATTTTTGATCACTTCTAGGAATGGTGATTCCACCACTGCCCTGGGAAGCCTGTCCCACTATCTGATCACTCTTTCAGTAAAAAAAAAAATTTCCTAATGTCCAATCTAAACCTCCCCTACCACAACTCAAGGCTGTTTCCTCTTGTCCTCTCCCTTGTCTTATGGGAGCAGAGCTCCACCCCCACCTGGCTGCACCCTCCTGTCAGGGAGTTGTGGAATGTGAGAAGGTTCCCCCTGAGCCTCCTTTTCTTCAGGCTGAGGCCGCCCAGCCCTCCTTCAGCTTCTCCTCATGAGACTTGTGTTCCAGACCCTTCACCAGCTGTGTTGCCCATGCTTAGGTGTTCCAGCACCTGGTGGAGTCCTAGGAAATCACAAGGGCTGGTAGAAAACAGCTAT
This sequence comes from Toxostoma redivivum, assembly GCA_013397375.1. NCBI lineage: Eukaryota > Metazoa > Chordata > Aves > Passeriformes > Mimidae > Toxostoma > Toxostoma redivivum. The sequence goes on from VXBI01010285.1 coordinate 12,253, forward strand.
GGAATTGCTGTGGGTGCTGTGTGTGCCTGTGGCACTGCTCTAAACTCTATTGTATGAGAAGACTTGGTTCTGCAAAGCAGAATATGAACCCTCTGATGTGGAGTAAGAGATTTTTTTCTTTTCAGGCTTCAAAGGAAGGAGACAAAGAACAAACTTCAGATTCATATATAGGGAAGGAGTTTTTCTCACATTTGTGCTAGCAAAACATGCAAGTATCATCTGAGACAAAGAATAAAAGCTTATTGAAGCCTAAACCACAGATCAGCTAAGTCAACAGAAAATTTTCCATTGATTTTCCTGGGCTTTGCATCAGGCTCTAAGAGTAAAAAAAATGTGATTAATAAGATGAGTCCAAGGAAAAAATATATATGGTTGGAGTCAGGAAAAGGATTATGACCAAGGTCTGTAAAACTTGAGAGCTTTCTCACACAAATGCTCAGTAACTTTAAACCATAACCTGGCATCTAGATACAGCATCTTCCCAGAAAGCAAAATCTCAGCTTCCCATACCTATGATTCCCAGTTTGCCCTTGTCAGTTTTGTTCCTGCAGGCACAACTTTCTCGGTTTTCATCTGATGCACATGACGATTCCAGAAGCAGTAAGCTCTTTTTGTATGGTCTGGGCTGTCTGGTTTTTTGGTTTTTTTTTTTTTTTTCAAATTCAGAGTTAGGAAGCCATTTTAGTTGTCTGAAGCAAGATCATAGCCAGGCACTCAGTGCATCAAGGCAGAGTGGCATCATAATCAAGATCTGTTCTCTTCATTTGAAAGCATCAATGCTTACAAAAGGAGATTTTGACTGTAAAATATACACTTTTTTATTCTTGAACTAATTTTAATATTTCTTTTTTACATGTCACTGTGTTGTTCACAAAGCTTGCTTTTTTTGCTGAGTGTTTCAACAGAACGCATTAAAGTGAAGAGAGATAACAAGACCTAATAACCCTCTTTATCGCAAAATAAATATGTAAAAGAACAACCTTTCCATTTATGTGTTGCAGATATAATTGAATGTTCTTTTGAAAACTCTTTGATCAATGTAACTTGTTAAACTTTTAGCTTTTGTCTCAAATGTAGCTTCTGGTCTTTTCATGTTGGATAAAAGCTTAGTTACTCAATTCAGCTTTATCTCAAAGTGATTAGTGGGGGTTTTTTGAGGGTCATTTCTCTGTGTCTTGTGGGACTTCATAACATCAGGCAAACCCTTACCTGCCTCAGAGAGGAAGGCTGGCACTGAAAATGGGTGAGAAGTGGCATTTTTGCTGCCTTGCTGGTGTTATCATTGTCACTTCCACCACAGTAGTAGAATAAAACCCACATTTATTACACAAACTCTATTGCACATGCAAAAAGACATAAAAGCACACTTGCCTCCAGGTCTTGGCAGTGCTATGGGAATTAAATATTTTTCCTGGCAACCTCAAGGTCTGACAATAAAAATAATTTCTATAATATAAAATGCATACTTTATTATCTGGAGATCAAGGCATGACCAGGAGAGGACAAACCATGGGTTCATCATGCTCTCTGCCCTTGGTCATAGAGGCATTCTGTAAAGGAAAGGGGAAGAAACTTGCAGTAGATAACTTACTCAATGATATGTTTAAGCAATTTGTTAAATAAAAAGTCCATCTAGTCAGTTTAAGATATTTCAAGATTGAGTTTTAATTACTTCATTATTCAAAAGCTCACCAATTTGTCCTAGATAAACTCAAAACCAGAGCAACACCACAAAAAATGACTGAAGAGAACAAATCTCCTGGGATTCAGGGTCTCAAGCCCAGTCCTACCACCACACACTAAAGACAACTGGCCTCTTTCAGCAAGTGTCACTGGAGCCTCTAGGTGCTACTGGATGCATTTTGGAAATAACCCCCTCATGGCTGAAATTTGTGCAATGCTCCTTTAAAGTTATGCTCAATAAAAATCTCCAAAATTAGATTATTTGGAGTTTGGAATAAATATGTTTTGCATATAAATAGAAGACTTCAGCACCTTTCAAGACTTCCATGCATACATACTTGCATGGAGAGAAAAAACAACTTGCTTAAGTTTACATGCAAGGTGCAATTTGGGTGATGACCTAGCATTCTTATACCTGTCACACTGCAATCTGAATCCAAGATCACGGGCCTCTCTGAGAAAAGCACTGATCTCTACTTAAGTTGTGTTTTTAGAAAGTGGTGTAGCATTCAGGAAGAATCCTTTTCATCCTTGGATCTGTGGACGTGCTACTTCCATGGCTCAGTGCTGGCTTGCCTGTATTAATCTTCCTATGGACGAGTAGCTCTGCCCAGAGGATGACAACTTATTGAAGAATAAAAATTTACTTTTGTTCCTTTACAGAGTAAAACCAAACCTTTGTGACAAGCCTGCAATGGCAGGTGGCTGGTGAAATTACTGCATTCAAATCAGAATCAGAATCACAGAATGGTTTGGGGTGGAAGGAATCTTAAAGCTCATTCAGTTCCACCCCTTGCCATAGGGCGAGGACACCTTCCACTAGACCACGTTTCTCTAAGCCCCATCCAGCCTGGCCTGGGACCCTTCTAGGATGGGGCAGCCACAGTTCCTCTGGGCAACCTTTGCTAGGCCCTCATCATCCTCACAGAGAAGAATTTCTTCCCTGTATCTGACCTAAATTTCCCTTCTTTCAGTTTGAATTCTCAGTTTATATTCTGTGAAAACACTAAAATATAGTTTCCTTAGACCTCTTGCTATCTTGGTATAGTAGGACCCACAGCTGGTCTGTGGGTTAGAGAGGGGTAATGAATGAGTTTTTGGTTTTTTTCTTTTGTTTGTTTGTTTTGTTTGTTTGTTTGTTTTGTTTTATTTTTGGGGGGTTTTTTTGAGAGGTATTCTTTGACCAAGGCTGTTGGCCTGGAGACCAAGAAGAGAAGAAGAAGAAGAAAAGCAAGAAGAAACCTGCAGCTGGAAAAGCATTTTTAGAAAAGTTTTATGGAAAGAGAGGTGTAGATGGTTTTAACCCAATCAATGTTTGGTTGACTAATAGTAACCAATGAAGAAAGTGTAAACTGTGTAGAGGGGATAAAAGACAGCATGCTGTTGTAATAAATAGATATTGGCCTTCTGAAATGTAATGTATCTATTTGTATGTCACGCCCGCCTCTACAGCGACATCTCAGGACATGGTATTCTGGCTTGAAGCCTTTTTGCTTAGGACTTTTGCCCACAAAAAGAGGCCTAATGAGTTACAAGGTTTTCAAAACCTGCATAATAAAAACTGTGATTCATTCTTTTGTGTATTCTCAAAATGGGTAAATGATTGAGTGACTTGTTGAATTACAGTATACGGTCATTTTGACAGATTATATTGTTTGGAATAAATTTTCCTAGAGCCAGATTTTGCTTCGTGTGTATGTCAAGCCAAGTGTGGGGCTCCTAATCTGGTTTTTCTCCTAGTTTATGCAGGCAAAGAAGGTTTGAGTCAAAATTTGTCAAGGTCCAGGGAACCTGGCAGAGTCCCGCTGCATTTCTGTGCTTGCTCAAAGTGAGTCCCACTGCATTTCTGTGCTTGCTCAAAGTATCACAGAACTACTTTCCAGACAGAAAGTTTGAAAGTTGGCTGCCAATATTCAAACTTTTGTTCAGTAGTTCATGATTTACATGGGATGGTACATGTTTTCTAACATGCCCCCAGTCACATGTGGTACATCTGAAAACACAGCTGGTTATTTGGCAGTTTCCTTTCTGCATTTGTAATGAAGCCAATGCTGGCAGTAAGTCTTCAATAGCTTTTCTTTCCCCAAGTAATCACACACTTTTGCAGAGTGAATGGTATTCCTGACGGAATTACAAAAATAAGGACAGGGAATTTCTGCATCTGGAAGTGGCTGATGTGCACTTCAGTCTGCTTTTACAGCTTCAATTTAGAGCAGGGACAGTGGTCTTTACCTCTTGAATTTAATATTTGCTAATGCCCACAGAGTGCGATACAAGTAGGTCATGGAAGTGAAGGCTGTTAAAAGAGAGGGCATTTCTGAGCAGCTGACCCTGGACACCCACATTCTCACCTCCCTTCTGCACACCACTACTGAGAAATGACCCCGTAGACAGTTCCAGCACAGACCTATTCAGGTGAATGCCTTGGTCAATGTAACATGTGCCTGCTCCAAGGATGTCACCCAGCAACAGTTTTTGAAATAATCAGCTTTCTTCTTAATCACCAGTTTAGCACAGCTAATGGTTCATCCTCTGTGGGTTTCTCTCATTAAGGCAGCAAGGGGAACAGAGACAGCAAAGCAATCATACAGAAGCAGCTGCTATTGCTGTGGAGGGAAAAACAAGTTGGGGTGATGGAAAGGAGCATGCAAGACTATTAGATTGTGTTGTTCCTAGTTTGCCTCCTCCTTTCATGACTGCACTTGTCTTCACTTTCCAGGTTTGTAAGGACCACACTGGTGAAGCCAGGAGCTTGTAATGGTTTCTGCAGCATTGCTGACACAGACACAGTATCAGACTCTGAAAAGCACAAATGTCACTGCTTTGTGCTGGTCTCAGTTGTTTCTTCTTAAAAGGAAAACAGAAAATGCCAATAAGTTTAGCCTGACAGGAAAGTAGATGCCTCCAGGCAGCTGCCAAACAAATCCTCAGACATGCACTCTCATTAGAACAATCTTCAAAATCTCCCTCAGCCCCAACTCATGTTCCTTGAAGACAAACATCCACCATATGAGGTGAGGTCTCTTCCTAGAGAGGATTACTAGCCTCTAGGATGTCGTCTTGGTCTGCTTAGCTTGTAAAACAACCACAAAAATGCTTCTGTCACTGCAGAACACGTAGAATAACTGAAGTGGCATCAGGGAATGGAATTGGGAGTGTGACTGAGGGTGGCCTGACTACAGCCAGCTCACCCTGCAAATATATAATTTCTTTTCTGAAAGGAATGCATTACCAGAATTCTGCCTCAAAATATTTGTCCCTTTGTAATTTCTTCCTGGGTCTTGAAAAGCGTGATGAAGAGACCTGGCTTTGGGAAGAAACCAAGAGCATTTCTGCCTTCAGAGAAGAATTTGTAGAGCAACTTTCCTATAGGGAGATGGCACATCTCAGAAAATTCTACTAGGTTGCTCCCTCATGGCTACACAAACATCACATGAATTCAGAGAAGGGGATTTAAAAACCAAAACAAATCACTCTAGACCTCATTTCAGCAGTCACTCCTTTGCATAAACACTTGCCACATGTACTAGCTGTCTGAATGACTCTGAAATCTCAGCTTTACACATCTGCCATGGCCTTGATTAGTATGCAACAAAACTCCAGATGTGCTGTCACAAACTGCTGTGTCATTCCACAGAGCGATGGGGGATTTCTGCCCGAGTGGCTGCAGAAAATCCAGCACTGCCATGAGCAGCCCCTCTGCCACTGATGCAGGGTGGAATGGGACTGGGATAACTGGTGCTCCCCACCTCCTGCTCCATGCCACAACCAGTATAGATACATAGTCCTCTGCTCTGACACTGGGCAAAGTTTGTTAGTTTTTGCCTTGGCAAAGTTCATTAGCCTCCCTGGCCTCAAGGACATGTCTTGAGATCTCACACTGTCTCCAGAGGTTTGAGTTTTGGGTTTATGCCAAGACCATCATGCTCTGACAAGTAAGTGAAAAGGATGAGTAGTGAAGTTTTGAGGCTGGTAACTTCTTTACAGGCAGGAAGAATTACTGAGAAATGCACAGGTTCATCAAAGACAGCAAGAACTTCCTGCAAGTGCAGGAAGGGCTAGTGCTCAGCAAAGCCTGTTTTAGAGCAGAACCCCTGTCCCCCCTTGCCTGTTTGTCATGCAGGCAGCATCCTGACCCAGGGACTCAGTCTCTATTACACTGCAACAACAGTTTCATTTTCCTCCAGAAGCAAAACAATTTCAAAGCCTTGAAATGTTTCTAATTATGTCTGTTGTTTATGAATGTTACATGATCAACACAGTATATATAAAGAATACTTGGAGTTTCCAGTTTTTGAACTTCAGCCAGATTTTTATATGTAAGCTGTCACTGCAATGCCTTTTTTTATCCAGATACACAGTTTTTTGAAACATCACCTGGACCTGAGTTTCATTCTCCTGAAGCTCTGAACTTGCATAATACTTTGGTTGTGATTGAGTAAAACCCAAAAAACTACTCTCTGGTCAAAATATTTCAGCTAAATCTAATTTATTATCCACTGTAAAGGCCCATGGAGTGAACTCATCCTTCTTATTTGCCAAACCACTGACTCAATCACTTTTTGTATTGTTGGATCAATTTTAGTTTAAATTGCTTTTGTCTGCATAAATTACACCCTGTTGTGAACATGAGAGCTTTTGCTTCTATCTACACGGAGCTTGTAGCATTTGAAAAGTTGATCCTCTAGTTTCAAAATTCTCTGGGGAAATAAGGTATTTTAGAGACACAATTTAAGGTCCCAAACATTTCAACATTATTGTATCTACTACACTGTGTGTTATTAGTCTCACTGAAATCAGTAGAAATATTTAATGAGCAAAGTTGGCAAGATATGATTAATGTCTGCAGGATCAGGGCACAGATATATCTTGTCTTTGGGTTCAAAAGAAATTAGATGCTGCATTTGTGGTCAGCAAAACTCAAAACCTGGCTGCAAATGGAAAACCAGGAAGTTCATACAAGGGATCAAGATATGGCCCTTTTGGCAGGTTGTCAAGGAAGAAGAAACTCTTAACTTTGAATCAGCCCAGAATTTCAGTGAAAATCAGTGATAATTAACTGTTTCCATAGCTGCCACCCCAATTCCAAAATTATCTCAAAAGTCATCTCTGCTTGATTTAAATTTCAAGGTGTAAATGGCACATAGCAAGGGTGACGTGAGATAGACTTGGTGTCAGCTGTCATAAGCTCATTAACAAATTAATCAAAGCCCAGATGGATCACTGTTCACTCTCAGCTAATCACCTTCCCACTCAGACCACCGATGACAGACCCAGTTTCACTCACAAACCCAACTTCGCAGCCACCCTCCCCAAATCTTCTCTGATCTTGGGTTTACCTGTAAAGCATTTGACATCAGAAATAATGAGACACTCTTTCAAGAGTCCTTCCTTTTCACACTCTGAATATTAATTTGAGCTCCATCACTCATTAAAAAAGATGGTGTTGTATCTTCCATCCTCGCTTGGGAGTCATTATACAGAGACTTAAATCAAAATCTTGATGAACATAGGGCTTGGGAGGATCTCGCAGGACCAAGAGATAGACATGGCCAAACCCCCCAAGTCCCAAAAACTCCTGAACATCCTGGAGTGTGTTAAAGCTGACTCCACAGCTGGGATGTGCAGCTGCTGTTTAGGTACTTTGCAGAAATGAGCTGGCAATCTTGTAAGCAACAGCCTTAATGCAGAGATCTGGCTGTATATTTTCTAGATCCAGTGGGAAATGCAGCAGAGAGAGTTTCTCATCCTCACTCCTGCTCCTGGTTTCGAGTAAAAACTGGGGGGAAGATGTTTGTGGAACCAGCTGATCCAACAAACTACACTTTTACAATAATTAGATCTTCATTATCAGGATGCCAAGAAACAGAGTGCATTGCACAATTTATTCCCTGTCTGTGGGACGGCTTTTGCTGGATAAATGACAGCAAGCCAGCTGTGAAGCAGGCTATCCTGCCTTCTGCTGGAGAAGTTACTGCTCTTCATGAGCATTTCTGGATGCTATGAAAAGCTGAGAGTGTTTTCATTTCTCAGGGATTTCAAAATTCAGCCTGTATTTATGAAATATGGAGGGATAATATTTCCCTGCAAGTGACAACTGAAAATTAAGTCTGACATTAATCCTGATACTTGAGGGCTGGTCAGTGGGGGAGGATTTTCCCTTAAACAGGAGATGATTCATGGATTTGTTCAGGAATTGAGACAACAAGAAGACAAAGGCTCAGAAATTTTCCTGAACAACATATTTACTGCTTCATCATCTTGCTTGCATCCCCTAAAACTCAGGCAATCTCCAGATTCCCATTTATTTAACTAATGTGCCATTTAATCTTATGTTGGGTGAAATTTACTCCACACAGACTTGGATGAAATATCTCTGGAGGTAATGCTTCTTTTTCCTGATTGATTTGCCCCTTGGGTTTTTTGCCTTATGGCAAAAAGTATGCCCTCTCCTGGAGGAGCTACTCTTCCATGAGTGCATCCTGGAGGCATGCTGAAAGGCACTCTGGTCTGCCCAGAGGTGTGAGCAGCTTTGGGATCTGGTCAGAGCCCCAGACCATGGCTGAATCAAAGCCTTCTCCACCCATCAAGACCTCACTCCTCCCTGGGCCAAATTTTGCATCCTGAAGCAGGGACTGTGAGGAATAGCTTAGTTGCTGTGGGAAGGCTTAGTTGTGAAGATAATTCTGCACCTAAAATCATACTGCATCATTTCCAGCTATCCAGTGAAACAGCTTCTGGTTTTAATGTCTTTCTTTCCGAAACTGCAAGGTAATGCCTGAAGCTCCCAGCTGTCCTAACTGCACATCAGCTCTTCTTAGTTCTACCTCAAACAAGGGTTTCCAGCCAGTAGGGAATATTTCTAATGAAGTCTGTCTTGTTCAGAGCTGCCTCTAAATACAATTAAGCCACAAGCCCAGCAGTGCAAGGTTGAACCTTTTCTTTGTGACTACATTAAACACTAAATTCAGTGTGGAAAGGAAAAACAGGCATTTGTACTGGACACAGCCTCTGGAGGATGTACTCAGCTGACAGACCACTGCCCACTACATGGCAGCCTGCGTTAACTACCAGTTGTGCAGGCAGGTGGCTCTTGCTGGTGATGCTGGGGCTGATGCTGAGCTCCTGCTCCCACCAGTTCCCCTTTCTGTGGGCACAAACTCTGCTAAGGAGGAAGCACTGCCAGTTGGAAGCACTGTGGAGAGGTATTTTGAAATTCTAGGTCAGGCTCAAGCCAAACTGTTAGTTTTGAGGAGGGCCCCAAGTTCTTCAAACATAACTCTTGGTGCTACCACTACCTATACCCAAAGGGTTACACTATTGTCAGTGTATTTTTAACTTAAGAGAGAGGAGAAAAATGTTCTTTGGCAGAAATCTCCCCAGATTCATCCTTTGTGCTATGTGTCCAGGGCCATTGCCAGCTCCAATTTAGGTCTGCGCAGGTCCTGGGGAATCCAACCCCCCTTGTCTGACCATGGTGCTGGAAGCCATGTGATGCTGAGCCATGAAATGTAACCTGTCCTGCAATTACAGGGAAAGCAGTTTAGAATAAGCTGCAACTGAGGGCAGTGAGGCCTGCCTGGACTCCTACCTCCACAGCACAGCCCCAGCTCTGCCTGCAGCACCCGTGCGCTGTGGGACACATATCTCAGAGTTATTTTTATGAGATCATAAAATAGCTGCATTTGGTGTGTTATGATATTTTGCAACCACATTTTTATGAACCTAAAATAGCAGCTTGCAGTTACTACTTGGAATAAATTGCTATCATATTTTCCAATCACTTTCTTATGCACCGTCAAAACAGCTGCTGCTAAATACCAGTAAATTGTATTTTACTCTCCCCTAAGGTTACTTATGAGGTCTAAGTCCATCACTTCATCTAGTCTTTGCAAAGCACATCCACTGAGTTGGAAAATGGGAGTTTATTTGATGTAAGGGGAGGGAAGCGATGTTCTGCAACTGATGTCAGCATTTCAACTGGTTTTATTAAAGCAACATAGTTATGCTAATCCCCAGTGCTCCAGTATCAAAACTACCTCAAAATATGAAACCTGCCTTAAAAATCACAGTATTGTTACCTTAAATAAATTGGAGATTTCTTACTAAAATCCACCCCCAACAAAATTACAGCTTTTTTCCTAGTCAGGATTTCAGCCATTGATAACAACTACTGCTGCAGTAATAACAACATGGTATGAAAGCTTTGCATGTTCCCCTGAATAGCGGATGATACTTGACTAAATAGCTGAAAAAATGTATGGACTGAATGCATGTATATACACTTTGATGGTCTTTCATTTATTTTCTAGTGAAACATTGCTTTAGAAAACAGCAGTAATGACTTGCTAGAATGACTTTAAGTCAAGTCCCATAACTGGACCAACTTATTGTCTTGGTTCGAAAGATAGGTGCCTGTCAAGAAAGCCAAGACCCTCTTTTTAAAATGGAGAATGTAAACCCCCTCCCTCCAAATTATTATAATTTTGAAATTAAGGGACTCTCAGGCAAAGATATGGGAATAGGAATAAGAGTTCTTTACTAGGAAAATTAAAATAGAAATACAGAATTACGAAGAACAAACCCAAAAACACTGGCAGAATCAGAATACAACCTGACACCCTTTCAGTCAGGGTGTTGGTAGCAGTCCCATTAAATGGTGGCTGAATCCTCCTGCAGAGACAGATGTGGTTCAGTTGAAGCAGTGTTCCTGTAGAAGGGTGCAATTTTCCTCTGAAGGTCTGGTGATGATGTGGAAAGGTCCGGTTTTTCCTCTGGAATCCAGCAGAAAAAGGCTGCCTTGGTGTTCCAGGTCTCAGTTTTTATCTAGGTAGGAAAGGCTTGGCTCCTCCCCCTGGCTGGAGCATCTCCCAATGTGATGATATAATTTTATCAGTCGTGCAGTGGGACTCAATGACCCATTAAAAGAAAATATCTCCCTGGAGGAAGGATCGGTTGTGGAAAAGATGAAGATGACTGCTCCACCTGATTTTAACAGCTGGCCCATTAGCAGAGAATATCTCCCACAGAGATAAGGATCACTGCCCCACCTGTTTTCAAGAGACAGTTTAGAATACATACTTTTGGTCACATCCTGTATTGCAACCTAAGACTCATGCATTTCCATAGCATCTTCCATCTCAGTGTCACAGCAGGGGCCTTGCAGTCCTGCTCTGTTTCATTGTTTTGGGCTGTTTCTTGTGTTTTCCTTCACATTTGCTGTTCTTTCCATGCTCCTGCACTGGCAGCATCTTCCCCTTGCACTGGCATGGGTGCAGTGGGTATCCCGAAGAGCTCATTTATTTTGGGAGCAAAGCCTGTTGTTCTGCCTCATGTCCATCAGAGGAGAGCCATGGAGGTTGCCTGGCCGCCTCCAGGCACTCTGCCTGCTAAGGGATTTTTTGCCAGGAAACAGTGTTATTAACTGGTGGCAGCAAATGCCAAGCAGCAACTCTCAGCCCTCCTTGAGCCTCCAGCTTCCTTTGCTCCAAGCCAAACAGGGATTGAGAGGGGACCTACATGCATGACCACTTGTTTGGCCCTTTCCTGTCTAAACTAAGCACCAGTGTTAGTATTTCAAGCCTGTTGACTGCAGTCGTAGGTGCCTACAAACACCTCACTGCTGTGCCATTCGCTAATTTCCATCTGTCTTGCCCTGCTCATGCCCACACACCTCAGCCCTAGTCTGCATGACCAGAGGCACCCTTGTCCCTAGCACCTCTGTCACAGCTTCAGTGCAGATCTCCTGTCCACAACCAGCAAGAGTGGGAAACATAACCATTACCCAATCTGCATGAGCTAGGCCAAATCCTCATCACACTCCAAGAGCTCCAATCCTATACATTTGCAAGGAGCATCCAGAGCTCCAAGAATTAAACATCCCAAACTCCCAAAACCTGGCGGAAGGGAGACAGGACCCCTCTCCTCCTGGACTAAACAGTTATCTACCAGGCAAGGTCATGGGATCCTTTCTCAGGGTTCAGGGGATCTGTGACTGCTTATTTGGAGGGTATTTTCCTGGGCCAGTTGTCAGCGCACACAACCCAGGCTGCTTTGTGCCGTTTTTAAAAGAATATGTGTCATTTGTTAGAGAAAAATACATTTGGGCAAGAAAATCCCACCAACTCCTGTAACAGCCAAAGCACCAGACTCGATATTTGGTATTCTATTTAAGCAATAACCTTTAAGTGAGGTGCAACTTCCCCTACTCCAAGTACACATCCCTGTCACTCCCAGGCGGTGCTGTGGTCCCATCCTTTCCTACATGGTGAGTGAGTTGGGATCTCTCATCTGAGGATAACCCTGAGAAAAGAAATTCATCCTCTGCCAGATCAGGTCACCTGGCAACTGGGCTGAACTGCTCCCAGACTTCTTTTATAGGTCCCTTTGAAACCCAGGTGATTCTACCACCTTCACTGCTGTCCTTCTGGATTGGCATCAGCATTACCAAGGTCTGAGCCATGCATCCATTGCTGGTAAGGTTTGGAGAAGGTGACAGACCCTATATTCAAGCTTTACAAAAATCACACAGTACTTCATGAGGAGTTGATGTGGGCTAATCCCAGGAGGACTCTACCCTGCCAGCTTCATCATCCCTGACAAGGAAACAAGACTGCCAGGAACACAAAATGGCCAGTTCCCTCCAAGGTCATGATTTGCTCTACATCTGAATTTACAGGTAATGGGTTTGGTTGAGCAGTAGAGTATTAGATTATAATGCTTATTAAATGTTGGCAGAAGCTTGACCTCATTCCAGGCACTTTGTGAAGGACAGAGAAATTCCATTACCAGTGAAATGAGGAGCCTAAAAAAAAAACTAACCTAAAAAATATTTTCATTCTCAAATCACTCAAATTACAGGCCACACCTGATCTCAGCTGCACTGGTATAAATCCAGTTCCACTGATGCAAATTGACTTATGGCTTATTTACTTCAAATAACTGAGATGTCTATTTACCTGTATGTGAAATGTTTAAAACAAGGAATGACGTCTGAATGCAAAATATTTTGGTAAGCCACTACCACTTTTCTTTAGTAGCTAGTATGAACAGAACAGTATTTGGCCTAGAGGGGAACATGGAGCCATGGATGGGATGGGACAGAACATCCAGGTTCTGCCCCAGTTTTGGTCACATCTCTGCAGTCTGAACAGTGGCACATTTCCCATTTCATCTTCTCCATTTCACCCTACTACTCACACCACAATCTCCCTGGGACCCTGGCACACGAAGGACTGAAGGACGTTGCACCCCTCTTGGCACTACACTGTTACAGGGCCCAGGGAGAGCCAGGGACCCAGAAACAGGATACAGAAGTGGATATGCAGCCATGCTCTGAAACTGTTACATGGTCCCTCCTGCGCATCCTTCCCNTCTCCACTCAGATGGAGAACACAACAGGTCCTGCTATCTCAGTTGGGACCTGAAGACACTAGCACTGCAAAAACTACTGCACCAAAGCCTGGAGGATCTTCACCATAGCAGCACCTTCAGGTAGAGACAAAGTTCATCTCACCTACAAACTATAGCTCCTAGACAGCCCCCCACTGTGCACCCCTTCTGCACAGCAGCACATTTCATCCCCCAGCAGGACTTCAAAAGTAGGCACAGAGAAAAAAGAGGTCACTTCAGTCACCAGAGGCAGAGGGACTAAGGGCCTGTGTGGATTGAAGCTGTCTCTTCACAGAGGATCTCCCCAGAGGTGCTGTCTGCAGTGGACCTAGTGGACCTTCCCCATCTGTTTGCTACCATTTTTGTTTTTAAAGGATTCAAAGGTCTGACAAGCCTTGTACATCACACCCTCTTTTTTCACACACTGCATCACGTGTACTGTGCACCACACCCAGGTATATGGACCCACTGCTACTTCAAACCCCTGCCACTCTTGCACTGCATCACACCCCAAAATTTCAACCCTTGAAGCAAAACCCTGGCTTGCCTGAAGCAAAGCTCTTGTCACAGCACCAGAGCGGGGGAATGAAAAAGGAGTTCACCCAGAGTAATCTACCTCACAGGAACATCAGACCTCTTCTTTCTCATCACCACTGAAAGGAAAAGCAGCCTCCAGTGAGTACCCAGGGTTTTAGGGAACAGACGCCTTCTCAAGGACCTAAAAAGACATTTCCTTTCCAGAAAACCCAGTAACTCCAGTTCTCCACTGGCTCATCACCAATTTCAGCAGATACCTGCTTTGCCTTTTCAGAGGAAGCCATGCACAGAGGACCAACATGATGATCCCACAACTTTCTGTAGACACCTTTTCCCTGGAGCTATTTCTATGCTCGCAAAGGACTTTTTGGCTTGCCCCAAGGAGAATGCAAAGGTGGCTTTCTATAAGACACTGAGGAGCAGCCAGGATTCTTCTGCATTGGTTTTCTCCTGCCCTTCCATCCTCCACAATGAGGAGTGTTCAGAACCATCCCTGGGGAGATGGGTGTCTTTGAAGGGGAGTGACAAGCGAGTCCCCACACAGGATGTGGCCATGATTGGCATTTCCAAAGGTGGAGGAGTATGCTGTGACTGCTCCCAGTAGCATCTGGCAGAGCTGGTGACAAGCTGCTTGTTGTGTCACTCAGAGATTAGAGGCTGAGATGTCAACAGGGACCCTCTGAACACAAATGCCACAACACAAAATCAACAGTTCAAAGGCCCTCAACTTCCCTCCTAGGAAGACAGCCTGGCTGGTTATGACACTAATTTATTGTCAGATATATTTCTCTCTTTTTCTTTTTTTAAATTACTGTCAAAGGGGCTTATGTTTGTATGCCTTTGGCTGGATTGATATAGGCATTACATCTTACCTGGGTAGTAATGAGGGATTAAAAACAAATAAACAAACAAACAAACAAAAACAAAGACCAAAACCCAAATAAACAAAACAAAAAAATCAACAAAAACAAAAACCAAAACCAGCAGCTTGTAACATAAAGCATGGATCTTATGAGTTATTTAGTCTCCTGGCAATGGGCCAGATTAATTCAGGATGTAATTTCATGGGCTTCTGAATTTCACCAAGTAGAGAGGTTGACTGTACAAAACACCTGACAGGTATCGGTGGGGGAGTGATCTTAGGTCAGTCCTAACTTTCAAGACCTTGCAAGGCTCTGCTCAGCACACTCCTCTACCTCAGCCCTGTCTGCAGAGGGATTTTTTGTTGTCTTTGATGTTTTGCTCAGAATGATGGCACTGCAGGAACTTTGATGTGAATGCATTTACCTCCTGGAGTAGGATGAAGGACCGGTAAGGAATTACTGTGGTGATCTTCAGGTATTCCCCTGAAATGGGACTTGTCATGGGGGTTGGTGATCTCAATCCACTTTTCTACTGAACCACTACTTACATTGGACTTTTGGCAGCATCTGTGGGGATCTCCAAGGAAAGTCGAATAGCACCTAATCTGCTGGTCTCAAATGCATTTCCAAAGTTAGACATGCAACAGTCAGGCAAAAGATGCGTTGCTGGGGTGAAAAACTCCAACTGCATTTGAAAAGCAGCTGGCCTACCCCAAGCTTTGGTGATTCCTCTGCTACCAGCCCAAAGGAGACGAATGGTTGTTTGACTAGAGTGTCTCTGTATTTTTTAAAGAGTTAATGGAGCTTTTTGGCTAAATATTCAATGTGATGTTACTGTTTATCCATACTATGTGTTTGTGTATACACATAGTAAGGATTCTAGTAATATGTTTCCAGCTGCTCACCACCCTCCATAGCCAGTTATTAAAAAATCAGCTTTGCATAAACTTGGTATTTCTTTTGCACAGGTCATCCATTTTTGCCTCACGCTCATGTTAAGAGGTCACCAAGCACTGTTTGTCACCTTCATGTCTGTTCCATGCAAATGACTCTCCTACTATCAGCAGATGGTTATGTCCTGAGGCTCTGGCCAGGTGATAAAGAGGGTGACAGCACAGAAAGTGATACACTCTAAAGAATTCTTTGTGTATGTATATTTCTTCTGCACTGCCTAGAAAGACATTTCTCCCCTGTACTGATCATTGATCTCCAATTTGGTGATGGATTTCAACAGCTGAGCTGCTACCTCCTAATCTTTGTTGTAAGTCCACTGGGTGAGAGCAGAATGGAGGAAGATTAATTAAAGAGATCTGAATGGTTAGTCTTTCCACTGGAAATGATTGTCTATGGAGCAGTGTAGCAACATGTCATTCATCTGGAAGTGTCAGTTATGAAGAAATTGATTTCAGAAATTAGGTTTGATTACATTGTTGTAAAGTGGGACATTAAAATTCTAGCTGTTTGTATCTCTGATCTGAGATCAATGGAAAATGTGAGCTTAGATTTGTTTCTCATATTCTGTTTCTTCAAAGAAAAAGACAAAAAAAATAAGAAAGTATTTCCAGTGGCATTAACTACTCAGAGTAAATTGTTACTTGACTGGGGTAAACAATTGGTTTCTCCTAAAAGGATGCTGTCAAAAAGCTTAGGTCCAACGTTTAGGATCAATCTGAAGGAATTTCTTGATATCTGCACCAAGATCCTCCCCTGATGTCCAGCAGCTTCAGCTGTGGACCACCAGGACAAAGCTGCCTAAAACACCTCTGGGACTGGGATAGTTCAGAGAGGTGGGTAGGGATTCCAGCATATCACTTATAAATATTTTAGGGAAGCATTCACAGACATTTCTCATTCTTTATATCCAGTATCAGTGTTATGATAGCTTTGAAGATAAGTCCATTTCTAAATAAAGCCCCAGTGAAAGACTATTATTCATTAACTGTTCAACAGTGTTCTGCTGGGAGATGGGCTGGACTCATCACAACCCTCTCTCCTCTTCCAAACCAGATATAAAGCCTATTTCAGCTCACACACAGAGAAACATGAATTTCCAAACCCTCTCTAAGAAGGGCTCCTCTCCCTGGCACCATCCCAGTAGATTGAGCTGGCCTCACCATACTGGCACCTAAAGCACAGCAAGCAGGAAGCAAGCCCTGACAAATGTTGGAGATTCCCATCCACAAAACACAACCACTTTTTGGGCACCAGGAGGTGCTCAGAGGAGCCCACTCCTTTCCCTACTCTTCATTTTGGCTGGAGTGAGTTTGGTCTGCGAGAGACAGTTCCTACCTTGCCTGCTGTCTCCTCATATAACAAACATGTATGTTTTCCATGGCACATGATTTCACAACATCAGAAGCATGAGGGTCGCACAGAGTGAAAATCCCTTTGTTCAGGTTTGTTATTAGTTCAACTGTTGCTGACACTTGCATTTCACCTGCAAAGTCCAGAGCAAGGCCTGCGTCAGGAAAGCCAACATGCTGAGACCACCTCATGCACCTCTCTTTTCATTCAGCAAAACCAGGGAGAGATCGTTTTACTGTGCTGCAACAGGGCAATATCCCATAGAGATCTGGATACTGTTTGCAGGAAAACAGGTATAAAGTGGGCCGAGGTGAAGGGCAAGTTGTGAGAGAACAAGTGGTAAGGGCTTTAAAATAAAAGGGAGTTGATTTAGATTAGATAAAAGAGTATTTTTACAATGAGAGCGCTAGGACTGTGGAACAGGTTGCCCAGAGAAGCTGTGGCTGCCACATTCTTGGAAGTGTTCAAGGCCACGTTGCATGGGGCTTGGTCTAATGGATGGTGCCCCTGCCCATGGCAGGGGGATGGATCAAGATTATTTTTAGTGTCCCTTCCAACCTACACTGTTCTGTGATTCTGAGAAGGTCAAGACAGAACCAGGGGGACATGACTAGGGATGAGAGCTGCACTTCTTGGAAAGCTGAGGACGGAAACCTGAGGAGACAACCTGGAGCTGATATCCCCAAGTTTCTGCTGAGTGTTTAATAGTGGTTGTTTCACAGAGTGAATGCACTTTCTCACTATTTATTATTCTGCTTCACTAAAAGCTTTAAATGAAACAACTGCCATTAAAAAGCCATCAAACAGGATTTTATAGTTTTCCCTTTTGCTGCGAGGACCTAACAACTTATAAAAATTTATTTTGTGCTGTGCTCAGGTCCATTAAAAGGCTACTGTGGTTTATTTTTAGGTTTTATCTCAGCACTGAGTTACCTAGCTTGTAACAGTCAAGGTTTTGTTTTGTCACCTCAAGGCCTTAATCATAGTGAGATTTGCTGACATTAGGAGTCAGCAAATATATCTACAGGCATCAGCTATGTAAAAATGCTTGCAACTGACATGGTGTATGCAGAGGGAAAGTGGATTGAGTGCTCTTTTCTGGTGCAAACGCCAGGGAAGGAATACTTATCTCACATCAACATCCTAATTCCCAGCACTTTGATCAGAACTCTTTGAACTGTAAATATTGCAAAAATGTGTCATCTATCAGTTTTAATGAAAGGATCTTTGCCCACCGAATGCCATGTGCTAAACCGGAGAGGTCTGCAGTCATCTCCCAACTGGCACTGAAAGGCTTTGAATGCTCCTTCAAAGCAGAGGCTGTTGTCAATGGCAGCCCAGATCACAGGGGTGAGGCATAGGGGCTGCCACTGCTGCTAGGGTGTGTGGCTGCAGCCCCAGCCTAGCTTCTGCCAGCAAGGTCTTCAAAGGTATCCACAAAACAAAGTGGAGGTGTCTGCAGCATGAGCAGCCAGAGCCAGGCTTACTTCAGACCAGCTGGAGGAGAACAGTAAAGTAGGGATGCTTCTGCATGGCACAAAATGAGGGTGTGAATCTCCAGACTTCAAAAGTCTTGTATACAAGGGAGTTAAGGGGTAAAATGGAAGGCAAAAAATCAAATCCCTGGTGCTTTTCAGCATTAATATGTATTTTATACAAGTCTTCATTTTTGTAGGAAGAGAACCAATACAGGGTGAGCAGGTCCAGGGCTACCTGCCCTCTCCAGGACAGCTGCCAGGGCAGATTGCTGCAAAAACCTGTATAGTGATGACTGAGAAATGGAGACAGTAGCTAAGCACCAAGTTTCTAGACTGGCTGGGTCAGCTTGAAAATGTACAGCTCATGAAATGTACACGTGCAATTCAAGGACTCATCACTGACCTCAGGATGTCACAACAGGTAGAGAAGAGATGGCCCTAATTAGTGCAGTGCCAGAGAAATGGCTGGGGTAGGTGCAAGGGCAACCTTGGGTTTGGCAGGAAAGGCTTGTGGGAGTGTGTTTCTGAGGCAGCACCACACACGTGTCCTCTCCCTTCTATTCTTCCTAAACATTCACCAACACTTCAGGAGATGATCCAGTCTGACCCAGTGTGGCAGAGTCATTTCTCATGGGTCACAACCACAGCTAGCAATGGTGCTCTTAGACACAAAGCATCATCCACAGCAAGAGCAGAACTCTGTCTTCAGTCTTGTTTGTCAAAACATGGTACTTTGCAAGTTTTCGTGAGTTTTTCTAAATGCACACATGGCCAGGATGATCTACAACCCTGATACCATAGAAACCTAACTCATATGTTTACTTGATGTATGAATTATGCAAACCGAAGGGTCTGAAGTCATCTTGTCCTGCATATTCATCTGCCACCGAGACATCCGCGGGTCCCCATGGCCACAGCCTCACAGAGGGCTCTGCAGTGATGCTCCATTTGCTGTGAATGAGGAACATCCACCCTGCAGCAGTGGGAGCCACTCACCCTCCCCATGAAAAAAAGGCTTGAGTATTGAGTTTTGTCCATTGGATTTTGTTTGCTTGTTTTTTCTATGAAGCTATGTAAATTACACAGATTAAAGCCACATGTTAAAACATCAGCTGACGGGTATAGCTCCCATCCCCTCTGCTCCTTTGACATGATCATGAAATGGTAACACCAGTCCTGGAAGACTGTAAAAATTAAAAATTATCACCGGTACAGTNAAACCTCTCACTAAATATTAAGGGGATTTCTTAACCTCTAAAATTATAGTTATGTGCAAAAGAGACGAGGAGGGAGGGGGCTTAATTAAAAATCCATACTAAGCTGGCACAACATTGTACTTAAGGGCTCTAGAAGAAGCCATTTAAACAGGTAAAATACTGCCCCAAATTCAGAGGTGTCTCTTGGATAAAGAGGCCCTTTTGTATCTTTTATATCCTGTAAGTGCCCTTCTCTTTAATTTTCTCTTTCCTAACAGCCATAAAGGATATTTTAAATGCATAAGGGACACTCAAGCCACAGGGGCAAGCACAGGGGTCCAGAGCAGTGAAACGTTCCTGGAATGGATTTTGACAAGGGTGGTAGCCATGCAAAAGTCAAAAGAGCCTGTAGAGACCCTGGGAGGGATGAATTTCTAAAGGGCTTTTGGACACCACCAGTGAGACCACAGACAAGGATCCCTCTTTTCCTATAGTCTGTGCAGAAGGATGGTCTGTGCAAAAAGGCAACTCCCATCCCAATGATCTTGTGGAGTGAGGGTACATATGGTGTAGGGAAACCCATCCCATATAGCTGTGGTTCTTCTGGGGCAGTGCAGTCTGCAGGCAGCGAAGCAACATCACATGGGGAAAAATGCTCAGTTTGGGCTGGTTTAGAAGTTAGCTTTTCTCAAATGCAGTCTCAAGTTATAACAACACACTCCTTCTCTCTGCCTCAGCAAAACAGGCAAAACCAAAAAACCTACCAAAGACTGAATTGTTTAATAAAAGTTTTGAGTAAATGCAATTGTTATCGAAGCAGACAAGGTGTACACTAATCTGAGTTCCTAGCACAGAGCTGAGCTAGATTCTCTCTCCTGCACCAGGAGCCCTGCCAGTACAGCACTCTTAGGTAGGACTGGAATTCAATACTCTTTGCTGACATAGCAGCACCAGCAACCTAGGCCAAGCTTATCTATAAGGCTTAGTGGTAGTTGAATATACTCAGACACAAGAAAACACTGCAACACCACTACCAACAGTCCCAAAATATGACAGCATAAGCTATAAGGTCAAATACAACTTTTCAGCCAAACTTAGATACACCACTTTATACCAGGAGAAGGTTTCATGCCTCCTACTCTGCTAGAGGTGCTAGTGTATGTATGAGCAAGCTTACAAAGGAATTCTACTCATTCATTTGGTCTTTGGAAGTGGGAATAACCAGGCCATAAATTATGCATGGCTTCTAAAACAGTTTGGTTTGAACCAAGAGGGAACACATTCAAATTGAAGCTGATGACTTCACTAGCTTCAAAAATGGGACTAATTACAAGAAGCAATAAACAACATAGTTCACATGAGACTGCCCAGCCCAGTGCAAGATGTGAACCCCCAAATCCAGAAACTATCTCCCAGACAAAGAATGCCTTTTTCCCACTCAAATATTGGGCAAAGATGGTAAACTTTAGAGTTGAGATTTCTTCTAGTCCAAAGAAAATCAGGTCAAGGCCTGAATTTGCATGGCAATTATTCATGTAGACAGATGTCTTAATTAACACTGCATGTCTACATGACCCTGGGCCCCAGGGGGTGGACAACAGCTGTACCAAGGAAGAGGCTGGCATCTAGTCTGACCTGTACCAGTACAACATCAAGAGGTCTTTAGTAGTCCTGAAGAGAAAATGTAGGTACAACTGGCACTAAGAGAGCAGCATGTACTCACACCAGTTTCCAAATGCACATCAGTGCAGGAAGCAAGAGGGTCAGGGTGGGCTCTCCACCACCCTCTGCCACCGGTCATTTATGTGGGTGCGGACAAACCTGATCAAAAGACACCCACTTTGCCTTGTGTGAGTGTGTTTTGAAGGGTTTCTGCTGATTACATTGAGCACAACTCCATAAACAAACAGTTTATGGAAAGCGCCTGATTTTAGAAGCAAAAGGTGAGAGCAGGAATAAGGGGCGCTGGGGGGAGTTGTGAAACCTGGATCCCATTCCTGCCCTTTTTGTTACCTTTCAGAAGGATCCTGAGCAGATGCTTTAACCTCTGTATCCTATAAACTGATGATGAGGTCATAGCCTGGAGATGCTCAGAGACTGAGACGGTGAAAGGCTTGGGAGCTGGAGATAGATTTTCTCATTACCTCCACCTTAACAACAGATCATAAAGCAGTCATTTACACCCATTCTTCAGAGACTACTCTGATATCACTTGCAAGTCATTGCCCTTACCCTTCCTGCACAGATCCCACCCAGGGCTACCAGCAGGCACCTTTGCAAGGTGTTCTTACACCTTGCTGAAGCTGAGAGATTTGCAAGGCATAGCCTGGCCATAGAAATAAAATGAGGAGCAGCAGGGGAAATGCCACCAGACAAAATACTGCATACATCAAGGTGTAAAAATCCCAGCGGAAAAAGGTCCTTGTGGTTTAATAGAGAAGGTCAGATAAAAGTTATGTTTGTGTTTTTCAGCATGATAGGATTATAAATGTAGGCATCAGAGGCTCAGGACATGGGGAGCTCTAGAATGCATTGGGATGTGTCACTTCTGACATGGGCAGGTGATGCTTTCATAAACCTGGCCCCATTCTCACCAGCTGTGGCAGGAGAGCAACAGGAGCAGGTGGAGGGAGAATAAAAGCCAGGAGCTTGCAGGGGAGCCAAGGGGGACAAGACAATTACAAAGCTATATATCTTTGGCTCTATTGTGTGTTTTACTCCAGTAGCTCAACAAACTTAGAATCTATTGTTAAGCTGCATCCATGCCAGAAAAGGGGGAAGAGCTGCCAGCTCAAGCAGTTTTGTGAGGTCATGACGCAGCAATACATCTCTGATGTGCACAGGATACATCTGCTCCCTGCAGCCCACAAACCCGTTTTGTCTGTTCTGGAAAAGATATTTCAAAAGTATTTAGAGGATTTATGGCCACAAGCTCCTTTGAAATGAGCTCTCTGCCTGCAGATTTGGGGCAGGTTGTCGTGTTCTGTTGAAGGTGAATTGCGGAGTTTCTGCTAATCAGTCAACAGGGTTTATGCTCCTAAAGCTCTTGGGTGCATATAAATCCCCTGCAGGGTAAGCCCTGATCTTCTGGTGAGATCCATGTTGAGGAGTCAGGGTCTAAGACAGTAGAACCTTCCAGCATGTGGATGGCCTTCCATTAGCTCAAAATTGGTGTTGAGAAGCAGATTAATTTAATAGGAACCATAACAGCCCGAATTGCTAACAATCTTGTAATGTCAGGAGATAAAGTTTAAGAGATTTCTAAGGAATATCTGACTTATTAATAGCAAATGTACTAATAGCCATATCATGAGTGATCTATTTTCTGCTTTCAATTTACC
The DNA here is from genome assembly GCA_013397375.1 of Toxostoma redivivum. Classification (NCBI taxonomy): domain Eukaryota; kingdom Metazoa; phylum Chordata; class Aves; order Passeriformes; family Mimidae; genus Toxostoma; species Toxostoma redivivum. Next base: position 35,046 of record VXBI01010285.1, read on the forward strand.
ACTCATCACCACTCACCCTTTCCCTAGGAAGAATGCTGCAGTTCTAACAGAAGGATCATTTACCCGAAGAGGTGGAGAGATTAGATGGAGGGGTAGGCGTTGGATGTATACAGATGAAACGGGGTTCTTAATTTAGCAGGTCACTTCTGGAAGACAGAGGTGGCTGGATACTCTCCCCCTGCCTCTCCCACATCCTCCTGCAGTTACAGGGATGCACAAAGCTCAGAAATGGAGACCCAAGCAGCTGGTCCCCATTGTCAGCACACAAAGCAGTCTCCAGCCACCCAGCTGCATGACAGTGCAGCTATGAACTGGACAGTAAATGGCTCTGTCCCCTACCCATCTTACTCATGTCAGCTATGGAGCAGTGAGGGCTGAAGCGTGCTGCCCTGTCCTGGAGGAGATCTGGTACAGAAATTTCCTTGCCAAAAAGAAACCTACATTTTCTGCTATTACTCCCTGCTGGCACTTTTTCCTGTGTGCTCACTAATAATTAGAGAGCAGAAGCATAGGGCGAAATCAGAAAAAAGAAAACTGACAGTATCCTCAGTATGGGAAGAAGTTTCTCGCACTCACACAAAATTTAACAGGAATACACATTCTTAATTCACTCTATTGCTCCCATTGAGAAATTATATTTATGCCTCTCTTGTTGTCATGATAAAAATATTCTATAAAAAGGTGATAAATTTTTATTTAAATGGTAACACAGAAGATTTCAAAGTAGCCCAAAACCTTGATTCACAATAAATTCTACTTGCAAACCAGCAATCAAATCTCAAGCCAGCAGCTCAAACACTCAAGAAGACCAAATGCCTAGAGACGTGATTGTACATGGAGATACCAGTAAAACCAGTGAAGCCACCACAAAGCCAGAGAGCACAATCAGATGCTGAATGCCCTCTTGTTTAACTTCCACTAATATTGTATAATTATATTGCTACAAGGCAAGAATTCCCAATTGTCAGCAACTTGGAAAGTGCTTAAGATTTTGATATTGTTCTGCCTGGGTTGGCTGTGCCTGAAGACGATCTTTTAAAAGCAGCTGCTTTAAGCGTCAGTTAAATGGTACCCAGAGATTCGTTTGACAGAGGTGTCATGTTTAGTCTTATGCATGTATCAGTAAAACTGGTACCGTTTATGCAGGTTGGTTGGCAACACTGATTCTGAGACAATCAGTGTTTCCAGTATCAGACTCATTTCTCTGGTCAAACCCACTGCAGGCTCCCAGCCTCTTCTTTCCAAGCCACCGTTCAAACATTTCTTCTCTGGAGAACATACTGCAAGCACCTCAGTATCCCGGTTTGGCTTTTATTTGTACATGCATTTCCCCCAAATATACGTTAACATGGAGCAGGAAGGTGGTGGTGGTGAAGGTTTAAGTATGAGCTCTTTCTACAGTGTGTTGATCCAACACTTTTCAGCAGCAAATTCTCTCAGAGCACTTTGCAACCTGCTCTGTTGTGGAAGTCACAGGAAGGTTAATTGTAGGTGAGAGAGGGAAAATCACTGCCACAAGCGTGCTGAGGACAGTCAGAGTCAGCCTAGATATCCCAATATTTTGCATATGGCTGTGCCAGTTCCTCCAAAAGTCTCTGCATTTTGCAACTTTACCTGACTGCTCAGACACACTGTGCTCAGAAATGTGAGGTGGAATTCGTTAGCTTATGTCCTGCCTTGAACAGCTTTCCCCAGGATAGTGTTCTGCTGTTTGCAGAAGGACTTTGGTAGCATTTAAACTTTTTTTCAATATAGGAATTTTTTAATATAGCAGAGTTTTTTTAAATATAGCAGTTAAAACTCACTCTAATACCTGGACTTGTGTAAACAATCTGTTTCTAATTGATCACATATCAGCCTGCTCTCTTCACTCCTGGGAAGGGGTCTGGGATGAGCAGTGAGAGGGAGAGCCCAGGAAATACAAATACAGAGAAACATAAAGGCTAGAGAAGACCTCCAAGATGAGTCCAACCTGTGACTGATTCCCGCCCTGTTAACAAGACCACATCACTGAGTGCCACCTCCAGTTGCTCGTTGGACACTTCCAGGAACCACAGGGATGGGGACTCCACCACCTCCCCACGTAGCCCAGTGCAACGCTTCAGTGAAGAAATTCTTCCCATTGTCCAACATGAACCTCCTCCCACAGCTTGTGGCTGTGTCCTCAGGTCCCTACATCTTCCATTTGGATACCATTGGGACAATTAAAATGGTCACTTTTTTTCTGACATACTAATTTAAAATTAGTTTTTGTAACTCTTTGAGAACCTGTTCTAGTGCAGAAGTGACTCATCTACTCGCCAGTAAAGCCTCTCATCAAGGAGATCAGCATGGCCTGAATAAGCCCAGTCAAAAATAGCAGGCATGCCAATGGCTTCGCACAAAATCTTTTTTTTTTTTTCCCAGCTGAAACTGCTTCTCATTTTGGTGAGTAGTAAAATTTACAGCTTAAAAGTACACTTTATAAGGTTATTCACCTTGGCCCATCATTTGTTTCACTTGGAGCATGGCACACTTGTTTCATGGCAGGGAAGCATCTGGGCAGAAGAAGAGGCACTGGTAAATGTGCGTTTGGATGGGATTCATCCCTGGATTAGTCATCTGATAAATCCAATCCCTAATTAAGCACAAGAGACAGATTTAACACTCCCAAATGAAATGTTAATGCAGAAACAATCCCCTAAAACATCCGCGTCATAAATAATTTACTTTCCTTCCAAGAACTGAGAAAGATTAATGGACAGTTTTTTGAAAAAAAAATCAAGTTAAAACATTTGCAGGCTCTGGTGTCATTGCACTAACAGGCAGCAAGTGTAAACACTGCAAGGACTGTATCCATTTAGGCGCAGCTGGGAGACCACACAGTGCACAAGATGAGCAGAGCTGCTGTTTCTATTAAGGGGATGCTTCGAGTTTCCATTTGGAGTCAGGAGGGGCGGGGGACTCACTGGCCGAGTTCAAGCCACCCATTATTTGTTATTATGAACTTTCCAAAATGAAGATATTAAAATAAATCCAAAGTGTTTCTCTGACAAATGTTAAATGTCACCCCCAAGATTTATAGCACTTCTGTTCCCCTCCAAAAGCTTTTAGTTCAGTGGCAGAGGTTACCAAGGGCTTGTCCACTGGCTGCCGACTTTATAGTTTTACAACTGGCCAGAGAGCAATCAAAGTTTCAATAATGAGTAATAGCACTTTCAGCTCACCATCATCATTTGTCCTACATCCATTATTGTCCTAAGAGACCAATCTTGACGATGTTAAATGGTGCTGGCAGCTGGTGTGTCAGCATTCACACCTCCGCAGCTGCCGGGTTGCGCTGGCAGTGCCTCCACTCCCCAGACAGGGGAAGTGCGGGGACAGAGCCCAGGTGATGTCCTCACTGACATGGCTGCTGTGTGAAGCCTGGAAGAGATGGCCTTCCTTAATTATGACGCCTTGCAAAGCTTTATTTTGGAAGGGTTTCTGCTCTATCTTTGAGATCACTGTGCTGCGGTGCAGTGGGAGGGGTTGCTCTCTCCTCCTGAGTGTTGCTGCAATGCCTCAAAATATGCTTTGTCTCTTCTTTCCCTCCTTTCTGCCCTGTCGCACCCATCCTTCTCCCTGCTCTTCTCCCCTTTTTCAGGGAACAGAAAGGATAAGACCAGTGGGAGCACATTCACAAGGAGCGTGCATAAGAAACTGGGCATCCATGCTCAGGTCTGCTCCCAGGGCTGGACAGAGCTGGTAGGATTGAGACGTGAGAGTAGGGCTGCTGTCACACAAAGCTGACACCCATCACGCTCAGATTCAGCCCCTGCAAAGCCACAAAGCCAGAGGTGTCCTACAACCTTGGACAGGACTCCTCTCTCCCTATTCCCCCTAAGTACACACACACTGAACCCCTTTCACCGATCACAGCCTTCAAGTTGTATCCAGAGGATAATGTAACTACTACTACTACTACAACAAAAAAAGATAATCTTACTTTTATATCTAGTTCACATTTTAAGGTGATTGTAGTGATGCCTTATCAGGCTACCTAAAAACAGAGGCCAGACAAAATTAAGGAAATAAAAAGAGGTTATATGTTTTGAAGGGCCTTTAGGTACATTTCGGGCAGACAAAGCCCCCTGGGGGCTACACCCAAAAATAGATGACAGGTTACAGGTTTTCACACTTTGATCAGTTGGTCTATTTGCATATTGGGGGTTAATCTTCCAATTACAGCTTCAGGCAATGAAGTAATTTACCCAAGTTTGCTCTCCCTCGACTCAGTTTTGTTTCCATTTCTCAGGGCCTAAGACAGTGAGGTGTCCTTGATTCCCAGGCCTAAAGAGGTATAATTTTGTTTGACTAAAATAGGAAAGCAGCAACTCACACTGGATATAGAGTTCTCAGTTGTACACTAAAGAATTTTAGTATTACCAATGTGATAAATGTGATTCATGCTTATTAAATTGTAGCTATATTAGCAAAATTATATTTAGATCAATAGAAGACAATTGTTACAGAGTGAGGGGGCAAAGGACATTTTCCAGATGTTGGAAGTCAAACAAGCATGATGGGAGGGATAGTAGAAGGATGTAGGTCTGATAATTAGCATCTAGGAACAGAGAGTTTCAACCTTGAAATGGGCCAAAATGGGAAGATTCCAAGACGAGACGTAATTAGAATCTTGTTATGGGGAACATCCTCTCAGTTACAGAGTGCGCCTGTGCTACCTGCGGGTCACACCTCGGTCAGTGATGAAGATGACGAGCCTTCTTCGGAAATAAGACCCTCAAAATGATGAGAGATCCCCTAACTCATTAGCAGAGCATGCGCCATACAACACAGTGACATAGATTTTAGAAACAGAAACTAGGAGGAGTTTTCTAGAAGCTTCTTTAGCGTATAGTATATAAGTGGGATTGTTAGCCCTGATGCTTTGGTACGTGAGAAGGGATGAGTCCCTCCCCGTATTCCTGGTCGTAGCGGGGGGCCGTCCCGGGGGCCTCCCCCTCCCTGGTTTTGCTTATGCTTTATATGAATCTCAATTATACTAAATTACCTCAAACTTTATGTCCTAAAAATTTGTAACCTCACTTATACCAAATTACTTACTCTTAGATTTTATATTCTAAAATCTTTGTATTCATTTCCAATACTTTAATTGTATCATCTCTAGTATTTTGATTGTATTAATTTCCAATACTTTAATTATATCCATTTATAATTGTTACCAATAAAGGTTTACTACTACTTTTAATCTGGTCACTTGATAATTGGGTAAATAGAACAACATTCATAACACAAATATATGAAAAATATAAAAGCTAAAATCCCAAGGCACCAGTAGGGTTCAAAATAGCACCCAACAACCCATGCTGCAAAAGCACATCAGGCCATATACACCAGCAGTGCTCCAGCTGCCTGCAGTGAGTGCACTTGCCAAAGGGACATCAGGGAAAGAAAATCAGAGTTATGGTGAGTACAGAAGGTCCTTCAGGGTGCAACAGCAGATGGCAGACTTCCCTAGACATGGCTGATCTCTGCAGTTGCCCCACTAGCTGGAATTTCATGCATCCCTTAGTTAGCATATACTCATGTTCACATCAAAGATTGCATGGTCTATCTGCATGTTTGAAACCATAAGGATGCTTTGAGTATTCTCACATCTCCCTTTTTCCTTTCCCTGCACTCCCCGAGATCAGGGTGATATGATCAGCAGATCAATCAAATAGGAATAACAATCCACCATCACCACCAAACTGTGCAGATCTACAAGTGCCAATAACCTCAGCTGATGGACCAGCTTCTCAAAAATCATTAGAAAAGTGAACCACCACTACACAAATCCCCAACCTCCCAGCTTCTGCAGGGCTGGCTGGACACTGACAAGTTGGCTCTGTTTCCAAGATGTAGAACTTAATCACCCCACTGCTAGTCTGTGTATTTACAACAGTAATGAATCTTACTCTTTACCAAGCTCTTTCAAATCAAGATCTTGGATCTGACTCACAAACCTCATCAGCATACAGCCCCACCAGACACTGTGGGAGGTAATTTTTTTTTAACCAAGCAATAAATCAGGTGTTTGCCTCAAGTACAATTCAAAAGCTTGATGCTCCTAAGTGTGGGTGAAGACTCTCTGCCCAACACTATTGACCCTGGAGTGCAGGGCCAAGGCAAAAAGGGTGCCTCTAAGTTATAACAAATTTGAGACCAGGTTGTTCATCATCCAAACAGAACACCAGATCATCCCTTTTAGCTGGCCTCTCCAATTAAGAGAATCATGAAAAGCTGAGGTGCTCAAATGCCCACAGGACCCCAGGTGAAAATGCATGTGAAGTCTGAGCTGGACCTTACTGAGCAGGGACAGAGAAACCTTCTGACTATGGGACAAAGATATCCTTGCACAAGGTGCACGTATCCCATCTGTTCTTTCAGATCCTGAGTTAATGCCTTTAGAGGTTTTTGCTCCTGTGAGTGATCTGGGATCACATAGCTCTTTGAAGGCCAGCTAACACTAAGTGAACAGAACTGCCTGGCTAGAAAGGACTGTACAACTCCATGTATCTATCAGATACAGTGTCTTCAATTAGAAATCAGTCCTCAGAATTAGTTATTTTGAATAATGTTGTGCTTGTCTTCTTTTGTATTTAAACAAGGAAGAATGGACTAGGAGAAATAATAAGAGCTACACATCTCCTGCCCCACCAGGACCTTCCCACACAATGTGCTAAACTCAAGTCCAAGTCCTTCCTATTAAGGAATTTGTTAAATTTTAAGACAACTGAGCACAGCAGTAACAATCTTCTGGTTCTGAAGCTGCAGACAACCCGGTCAGCCAAACTGGGGACACCACCCCTTCAGCAAGGGCTCTGAGGCTTGTGGCTTTGCACTTGTACACATCCATCCATCCATCTTCACTGCATAACCTAAATCCCTTAAGGAATCTTACCTGGCAAGTTATTCAGGGTTTTTCTAGTGTTTTAGAAAATTTGACAGTTTATTGTCACTAGAATTAAAGAAAATTTACAAAATCTTGGAAGTATTTGTTACCAGATGATAAATTGTCTATACCTGGTGAGCCAATACATTAGTTCTACCAAAACCCTGGCCTATGGAACTGCACGATGCCCATTGTGTAAGAAGGAGAACTGGAAGTTCACCAGCCCCAGTTCCCTGCCAACTCAGCCAGATCGACTGGAACATTGGGGTCCACGAGAGAGACCCTCCAAAAGAGAAGAATGCATGTGTAAAGGGGAGGGGAAATATGTAAATGATTTTGGGGAAATTATTATCATAGGTATGTTTAGTCCAGGACAATCAATTATTATGTAGGTAGAATACAATGTATAAACAGAAGTTTTCCTGTACTCAGCATGCACGATTTTGGGAGGAGCTATGCCCCTGAGCATCCAGCTGAATAAAGAATGCTTCTTAATGCTACATCAGTGTTAAGGAGTTTTTTATCTTACTGAATTTTTGGAAACATATTCACAGAACACTGGGGTAATGGTTCCTATTAGCCTGGGATCACAGATTTCCACAGCCCTGAGTGAATCACTCTTCTACTCATTACAGTCGCATCCTGTCTTTCATCCCTGCAAGGCAGTGCTCTCCCAAGCAGATAAGCAAATAGAAAAACCCCATATACCACGGAAAGTGAATATGAACACCTCATTCATATCATATCATACACACACACACGGGGAGTTCAGGGCATGGGCAAGTAATCCTGCTTGCTTCCCCCTAAGATTATTTTGTTGATGGGGTTAGGTTTGGTCAAACTCTTTGCTCCATTCACCAATATTCCCAAGGGCCAGCATTGAGGTAGACCTAGACAACCACAACTTGTTGGGCTGAGTGACATTCTTGTAGGCTACCAAATAGCCCCAAATTTTCCAGCCACATCAGGGAATTCAGGTTTCAGACAGTAAGAAATTGGGGTTTGTGTAACTACTCCCAAACCCAGTGTTTCCGGTGGGAACTTGCTCAAACAACCAAGATCACCTTGGACAACAGCTGAAAGATCGGGAGTAGTTTCCCATAACCATTTGCTCAGACCATTGTTACAAGGTGCTTTTAAGTGAGGAGAAGGATTTATTGTATGCTCAAGTTAGGAATATGGGTCAGGTTAAAGCCATAGTGCTTGAAAAGGGGAAGAAAAGAAACTTCACCAAAAAGGGTGAGTGATCAAAGGCCAAAACTTTACATTTGGAATGAGGTGTGCTGATTTGTGCCGAGGAATTATTTAGTCTGTCTGAAGTATCTGACCCTGGCTTCACTACTGAACCAGCCAGACTTAAGCATACTCCTCTCTATGGTGTGACTGGGATATATAACCTCTGTAAGTTAACAGAGATAAATCCAAGTGGAGTCTGTATAACAACTCTTAGATCCTGAAGATTTACTAGAGAGGAATGTCCTTTCACACTCCAGCAGGTTGCAGGAGTATCAACTATTCAATAGCTTGGAGAGTCAGTTCCCTGCTTTGCTGACGGGTATCTTGTGCTCCCCTGCTCTGTGCCTCTGGATGTCTTGTGCAACTTACAGCCCCACCGGTATCTCACTGAAAAAGCATGCCACAGTAAGTAGTCAAGGTCCTGCAGCCTCAGACAAACCTTATCAACTCAGTCTCGACAGCCACACAGAGCAGAGATACAGTGAGCTAGATCTCTGAAGAAAGCAAATCAAAGCAACTTCTCCAATGCTTTCTGATGATACATTTCAACAGAGAAAGTCTTTGCTCATGCTGGTCAGCTGTGTGCTTTACAGATACATGCAAGCCTAAATAACAAGAAAAGTTCCTACTGGAGTAAATTAAATTTTAGTTAAACCACACACAAGCCACAGAATGTGCTGGGATTGCAGGTTACAAACCACACTGCAGAGCTGACTACGCTGGAAATTTTTAAATTTCTAAAATTTTTAATTTTTGAAAATAATATTTTTAATTTTTTTGTCCTTTTCTATTTATTTTTTGTTTTTATATTTTTCAAATAACTTATTACATGAGGGTTGTGTGTCATATAAGTGTGTGAGAGTGTATCTGAGTGTGTCACAGTGTGTGAGTGTGTGTGTGTGTGTGTGTGTGAGAGTGTATCTGAATGTGTCATAGTGTGTGTGTGAGTGTATCTGACTTTGTGGGAGTGTATCNGTGGGGGAGTGTATCTGACGTTGTGGGAGTGTATCTGAGTAACCGGATTCCAGCCGGAAACGGGAATGGAATCGATTGGGGGGAAAGCCCCGGAAACAGGATCCGGCCCAGAAACCGGAATGGATTCGGTTGGGGGCAAAAACCTGGAAACCGGTTGCACAATTATTGCACACTCAATGCACACTCATTTGCCCACTCCTTTGCACACTTGTTGCACACTGACTTACACACTCCTCTACACACTCGTTGCACACTCATTGCATNCGTGAGTGTATCTGTGTCACAGTGTGTGTGTGTGTGTGTGTGATTCTAAGTGTGTCACAGTGTGTGTGAGAGTGTAACTGGGTCGCAGTGTGCGTGTGTGTGTGTGTGAATGTATCTGTGTCACAGAATGTGTGTGTGTGTGAGTGTATCTGACTTTGTGGGAGCGTATCTGAGTAACAGGATTCCGGCCAGAAACAGGAATGGAATCGATTGGGGGGAAACCCCCGGAAACAGGATCCGGCCCGGAAACTGGAATGGATTCAGTTGGGGGGAAAACCCAGAAACCAGATTCTGGCCAGAAACTGGAATGGATTCGGTTGGGGAGAAAACCCGGAAAGCGGATTCCGGCCGGAAACTGCAATGGATTCGGTAGGGGAGAAAACCCAGAAACAGGATTCCGGTCGGAAAGCGGAATGGATTCGGCTTGGGGGAAAAACTCGGAAACAGGATTCTGGCTGGAAACTGCAATGGATTCTATTGAGGGTAAAACCTGAAAACCGGATGCTGGCCAGAAACCGGAATGGATTTGGTTGGGGGGAAAACCCGGAAAACGGATTCCAACCGGAAACTGGAATGGACTCAGTAGGGGGGAAAACCCGGAAAGCAGATTCCGGCAGGAAACTGCAATGGATTCAGATTGAGGGAAATCCCGGAAATCGGATTCCACCGGGAAACCTGAATGGATTTGTCTGTGCGGGAAAATCCGGAAACCAGATTAGAGACGGAAACCGGAAGAGATTCAGTTGGGGGGAAAAGTCGGAAACCGGATTCCAGCCGGAAACCAGAATGGATTTGGTTGGGGGAAAAACCTGGAAACTAGATTCTGACAGGAAAGTGCAATGGATTGGGTTGGGGGGAAAGCGCGGAAACCAGATGCTGGCTAGAAACCAGAACGGATTCAGTTGGGGAGAAAACCCTGAAACCGGACACCAGGCAGAAACCGGAATTGATTCAGTTGGGGAAAAAAACCAGAAACTGGATTCCGGCCAGAAAGCAGAACGGATTGTGTTGGGGAAAAAGCTGGAAAACAGATTCTGACGGGAAACCGAAATGGATTTGTTATGGGGGAAAACCAGGACTAGACTTCTCCTGGAAACCGGAATGTGTTCGCTATTGGGGAAAACCCGGACTGGACTCCTCTGGGAAAATGGAATGGATTCGGTATGGTGGACAACTTGAACTGGACTCCTCCTGGAAACAGGAATGGAATTAGTATGGGGGAAAACCCGGACTGGACTCCTCCGGGAAACTGGGATGGATTTGGTATGGGGGAAAACCCAGAAACCGGATTCCGACTGGATAACAGAAGGGATTTGGTATGGGGGAAAACCCGGATTGGACTCCTTCTGGAAACCGGAATAGATTCGGTATGGGGGAAAACCATGTAACCCAATTCAAGCTGGAAACCAGAATGGAGTCAGTTGGGGCGAATAATGGAGACCAGATTCCCGCCTGATACTGGAATGGATTTGGTATGGCGGATAATAATGAAACCAGATTCAGCCTGGAAAGCGGAATGGAGTAATTTGGGTGGAAAACCAGAGACCTGATTCCGGCCTGATACCGGAATGGATTCAGAATGGGGGAAAACCCATAGTGGACTCCTCCTGGAAACCGGAATGGATTTGGTATGGGGGAGAACCCGGAAACCGTATCCAGCACGGAAAGCGGAATGGAGTCGGTTGGGGGGAAAACCTGGAGAGCAGATTCCGGCCAGAAACCGGAATGGACTTGGAATGGGGGAAAACACGGACTGGACTACTCCAGGAAACTGCAACATATTCGGTATACGGGGAGATCAGGAGTGGACTCCTGCTAAAAAAATTTAATGGATATAGTATGGAGGAAAACCCGAACTGGATTCCTCCTGGAAACCGGAATGGATTCAGTTTGGGGGTAAACCCGGACCGGACTCTTGCTGGAACCTGGAGTGAATTTGGTATGGGAGAAAACCCAGCAACTGGATTCAGCCAAGAAAACGGAATGGAGTCCGTTGAGGGGAAAACCTGGAGAATAGATTGTGGCCTGATTCCAAAATGGAATGGACTCTTCCTGGAAATCAGAATGGATTTGGTATAAGGGAAAATCCGGACTGGACCCCTGCTAAAAAAATTGAATGGATATAGTATGGGGAAAAATCCAGACTGGACTCCTCTTGGAAACTGGAATGTATTCGCTATGGGGGAAAACCCGGACTGGACTCCTCCTGGAAAATGGAATGGATTCGGTATGGAGGATAACTTGAACTGGACTCCTCCTGGAAATTGGAATGGAATTGATACGGGGGAAAACCCGGACTGGACACCTCCGGGAAACTGGAATGGGTTCTGCATGGGGGAAAACCCAGAATGAACTCCTCCGGGAAACTGGAATGGATTTGGTATGGGGGAGAACCCGGAAACCGGATTACGCCTGGATAACGGAAGGGATTTGGTATGGGGAAAAACCCAGACTGTACTCCTCCTGTAAATTGCAACGAATTCGGTATTGGCACAAACGCGGACAGGACTCTTCCTGGAAACTGGAGTGGATTTGGAACGGGGGAAAGCCCGGACTGTGCTCCTCCTAGAAATTGGAATGGATTTGGTATAGGAGGAAAACCCGGAAACCAGATTCCAGCTGGATAACAGAAGGGATTTGGTACGGGGGAAAACCCGGACTGTGCTCCTCCTGGATACCAGAATGGACTCAGTATGGTGGAAAACCACGTAACCCAATTCAACCCAGAAACCAGAATGGAGTCAGTTGGGGCAAATACTGGACACCAGATTCCTGCCTGATACTGGAATGGATTCGGTATGGGGGAAAACCCAGACTGGACTCATCTTGGAAACCGGAATGGGTTCTGTATGGGCGATAACCATGAAACCGGATTCAGCCCAGAAAGCGGAATGGAGTCAGTTGTGTGGAAAACCGGAGACCAGATTCTGGCCTGATACTGGAATGGATTCGGAATGGGGGAAAACCTGGAAACCAGATTCAGCCCGGAAAGCGAAATGGAGTCAGTTGGAGAGAAAAGCCGGAGAGCAGATTCTGGCCAGAAACCGGAATGGATTGGCTATGGCGAAAAAACCAGGACTGGACTCTTCCCGGAAGCTGGAATGGATTCAGAATGGGGGAAAGCCTGGAGAATAGATTGCAGCCTGATTCCAAAATGGAATGCACTCCTGGTGGAAATCAGAATGGATTTGGTATAAGGGAAAATCCGGACTGGACCCCTGCTAAAAAAATTAAATGTTTATAGTATGGGGGAAAACAGGGACTGGACTCCTCCTGGAAACTGGAAAGTATTCGGTATGGGGGAAAACCTGGACTGGACTCCTCCTGGAAAATGGAATGGATTTGGTATGGGGGACAACTTGAACTGGACTCCTCCTGGTAACTGGAATGCATTCGGTATGTGGGAAAACCCGGCAATCGGATTCCAGCTGGATAATGGAATGGATTTGGTATGGAGGAAAACCTGGACTGCACTCCTCTTGGAAAACGGAATGGATTCTGCATGGGGGATAACCATGAAACCGGATTCAGCCCGGCAAGCGGAATGGAGTCAGTTGGGGGGAAAACTTGGAGAGCAGATTCCGGCCAGAAACCGGAATGGATTTGGTATGGGGAAAAAACCCGGACTGGACTTCTCCTGGAAAATGGAATGGATTCAGTATCGGGGAAAACCCAAAAACCAGATCCCAGCCTGATTCAGAAATGGATTCAGTATGGGGGAAAACCCAGACTGTACTCCTCTTGGACATCACAATGGATTCTGTATGGGGGATAACCACGAAACCGTATCCAGCCTGGAAAGCGGAATGGAGTAATTTGGGTGGAAAACCGGAGACCAGATTCCGGCCTCATACCAGAATGGATTCGGAATGGGGGAAAACCTGGAAAACATATCAAGCCCGGAAAGGGGAATGGAGTCGGTTGGGGAGAAACACGGAGACCAGATTCCAGCTGAAACCAGAATGGATATGGTATGGGGGAAAGCCCAGACTGGACACTTGCTGGAACATGGAATGGATTCGGTATGGGGGGAAACCTGGCAGTCGGAATCAGCCCAGAAAACAGAATGGAGTCCATTACGGGGAAAACCCGGAGGCCAGATTCCGGCCAGATTCCGAAACGGATTTGGTATGGGAGACAACTCAGACTGGACGCCTCCTGGAAACTGGAATGTATTTGATATGGCGAAAAACTTGAACTGGACTCCTCCTGGAAATTGGAATAGAATTGATACGGGGGAAAACCCAGACTGGAATCCTCCGGGAAACTGGAATGGGTTCTGTATGGTGGAAAACCCGGACGGGACTCCTCCTGAAAAGTAGAATGGATTCAGTTTGGGGGAAAACCATGTAACCCAATTCCAGCCGGAAAGTAGAATGGAGTCAGTGGGGGCAAATAGCAGACCCCAGATTCCTGCCTGATACCGGAATGGATTGGGTATGAGGGAAAACAAGGACTAGACTCCTCTTGGAAACTTGATAGGATTCCATATGGGGGAAAACCCGGACTGGACTCTTCTGGGAAACTGGAATGGATTCGGTATGGTGAGAAAACCAGGACTGAAATCCTCCTGGAAACAGGAATGTATTCCGTATACGGTATAACCCAGACTGGACTCCTCCGGGAATCCGGAATGGATTCCGTATGGCGGAAACCCAGACTGGA
>VXBI01010287.1:0-44967 GCA_013397375.1 Toxostoma redivivum
GTCTCTTAAACCGAGACAAAGTAAGAGAAAAAAAGGGATATTTCTAAATTCATGAAATGAAACCAGATGTATTTTGGTGCTTTCTTGAGCTGGCTGAAAGCATGCAACAGAAATGTTTCATAGGATCGTATCTGTTTTCATGGCAGAGTGTCAAAACAGAGGTTGACAGTTTCACCTTGACTACTTTAAGACATTTTCTTCTGAAATGTTGACATTTATATTTTATCTCAATTTGGCATTATTTCAAAAAAATTGTTGTATAAAAAAGGGAGAGGTTTTTTCCAGTATCTCTCTTTTGTGAAAAAATCACTTTTGAAACCTAATGGTATGTAAAATCTATTTCCCGTATTTCAGAACATGCACCTATTTAGCTTTTTTTTTTTTTTTAAAGTTATCAAGATACAAGTTTCAGTTCACTTTTTTGCTCACTTGGACATAGAAGGCATGTATGGCCACTTCAGGATCAGGGCTTTTGAAGCCTGTGTATGTTAAGGTGGTTGAATAAACTGGAACAACTGAAATTTAAGAAAATATCCAATAAACTCTGGATGTTTCCAGCTTTCAGCAAAGTAAAAGAGTTTTCTATGCAAATATACTTTTAAATTAGCATGGAAAAATCAGAATGAAGATTAGCTAGCATTTTTTTCTGGATTGAGGAATAAATTTAGATAAAATTTTAGGATATCTCAAACATCTACTGATGCTAAATATTTTTACCAAAAATTGTCACTGTATAAAGGGGGGAGAAATTAATAGAAAAGCTTTTATTTTGTAATAGTTATTATTTAAGCATGCTAAAATAAACAGATAATTACTTTTAGAATGGAAGTTAAGTTGCTGATGTACTTCAAAGGGGAGGGCAGTCAGGTGAAATGCTTTTAACAATATTTTCTCGATGCTTTGAGCACATACTGCTAACAGTATTTAATGAGTTTCCTTTCTAGTATGAATTGTGGGTTGGAAAAATCCATGATAAAAATAATGATTTTCTTTTTGAAAATCTGTGAGTCAAAGAAGAGGCATGATATAACTACACAGCAACTTTGCTTTGTAATGTTGATTTTGGCTGTGTTCCTGCATTTCCCACTCCAAAGTGGTACATTGTCAATCTCCTCACACATCATTGATGACAGTAATTTGCTTGCCTGCTAACAGACAAAAAACTTCCTGTTATGAGATATATTTAATAAAATTTCCTATCTCTCCCTCTTGGGCCTATTATTAGCAATTGAAATTTAATTATTATGGTAAAAAAGGTGGTGCCTCAAGCTGAGGGCTATTGTCACACTCACACTCACTTGAAAGCCATGCTGACAATACACAAGCACTGTTACACCAAGGAAAGAATCCATGTCACAGCTCCCAGCCCCAGGGTGTCAACCCACCCCAAAGGCCAGCATTCCTCACTTTCCTCAGCTGGAACATCCTCTTTGAAAATAAGATTGCATATTCCATCTCATTCCCTTTTACTCTAGAAAAGTATATATCTCCATTAACATCATGTACAGGTTGTTTATTTGTTCTGCCAGATTAACCAAAAACTTTGTAGGTATAGACAATACATTTGTTCTAATGAAACAATTACCTCAACTTAAAAATTTATTACACCATCTTTATTTTCTCCCACAGAGAACATCTAACATATTTGGCTAAAATATTGAGAGGTGGTTACAGATGGTAAAATCTTCTGAGTGCCCCAGTCACTCTACTCTTTGCATCTCTACTCTTTTGTTGATTTTGCTCTTTTAAGGTGAAATTTCTCACACTTCCCTTTCAGAGCAAATAAACGTGTTTGAAGTTTCAAGAATCTCAAGAGTCAAGAAAACCATTTTCTACCAAACTACCCTCTCAAGTGGCTTGAAATGAAATGTCAGCTGGAAAACCTCACAGCAGAGCATGGTGCTTCTCATTGGTGATATCGTGTACAGAACTGCTGCTGCTCCTTTCTTTAGTTTTCCCTTCTATTTTCTCCACCTGTGTTCCAACCAGACAGTTGTTTCTCTGTGGATGTGGAAAGACAAAATCAAGGCCAAATTCAGTTGTTACCTCTGACAGCGGACCAAGAAAGCAAAATCTTTTCTTAAATTTAACTTTTACATTGGCTTCCTGTGCCAGCTGCACAGGTTGTTCTGTCCTGATAGTTGTTGACAGTAGCTATAAAAAGTATAATATATTCATTTTCAAAATTGTTCTTATAAGTAACACTTCCATGAGAGTTGGACCAGACATTTTCCATCCTAAATGAGGTGTGCTTAGGGAGGAACAGGAGAAAAGAGAAAAACAGGCACTTTTTGGCACTGCAGTTCTACTTTTAGCCTGTTTACTCTCTAACCCTCTTTCTCTCATTCAAAATTAACTCATAAAAAGGATGACATGTAGCAACAGCATTAAATGAAGACTATCACCTTGACAAAAGAAGAAAGAAACTTCATTACTGACTTTTTAAGTAGAAGAACATTTATATTGTCAGCAATTGGTCAGGAGTTACTTTTGTTATGTTTGTATATGTAAAGCAAAAAGGAACGGAACAGTTTGGTTTCTTAATAAAGAGGGACATTCGCAACAAATTTATAAGAAATACACATTTAACAGACTTATGCCAGTTCTAATGAAGATGGGGTAAGGAAATCTCTGGCAGTAGACAGATCAACATACGGAAAAGGAAAAAAAAACTAAACCAAAGCAAACAAACAAAAATAAAACTCCACAATTAAAATAATTAATAGGGAAAAAAAGAAACCAGATTCAAATCTCTGTTTGTTTAGAGATTGTAAATTCCCTACACCATTTCTTAAAGCACAGTTTTTTCACTCTCATGAGAAATGTAGGTCTTAGTTCCTTCTCACTTTAGAATGGAAATGTCAGGACTCTGCAGATTGGAAGAGAGCATCTCATCTAGCCTATGGCAGTCTGATGCAACGTGTATCATGGAGCTGATTATCAGAGCCACTTGAGTGGCAAAATGTATTTCTCTTATCCAGAGAGTTGGATCTAACAGCTGATGGTTTATATTCACTTCTGTGTGACAGAGATCAGCCCCTTCCTTTCCAAACTTAAAGAGAAGGCTATGGAAAAGTGAGAACAGCTCAATGGCTAGCACATTTCTTCTCACTTCCCTGTATCTGATGGTTCAGCTTTTAACACTAACACCCTCAAGGGAGATAATGGGAATCTCTTTAATATTCTGCAGGATTCCAGCTTATGACATCTCTTTGTTCGAGGTCTGTAGAAGGAGACATTAGAAGCCTTCACAAAAAGGCAAATGCAGCAACACAGGAAACAGAGGGGATGATGCACTTTCCCTTGAGCAGTGGCCCTTGGCTCTGAGCATCACATTCCCAGCTGCTGCTGAATGATCAAGAAGCAGGATAGAAAGCAGATTGCTTTTTGTCTGCAGGAGGCCAGGAGATTAGCTGCTGTGCCTTCTGTAAGCATCACTGTAATTCTGGTCTTGAGAAAAAGCCAATACATAACTTCATACAAGGATTAAACTAAATCCAATTTATCTGGAAACTGAAGCAACATCAGCTGCTCCATGTCTCAAGTGGCATACAAGCACACATCTAAACTGGCCTGTAATTTTCCTGAGGCGTTTCCTTTGTTCCAGTAGAAGCCTTACATACACCTTCTGCATTTTAAGGTGCAGAATCATAATTAAGGTAATGAGAAAAAAGTTGCAATAAGTTAATGTTTATTTTCTCCTTGCCCAACCACTGTTATTCAAATGGGTATTAGGTCAGCTAGTTCATCTTTTCAGTTTAAGTGCCATGAATGGTGCATAGATCCTTATTTACTTGTGCATATAAGTAAATAAATAATGTAACCTCATTTATCTACTAACTGCCCTGAAATGATGGCTTTAAAACTTCTTGCTGTATTACAATGCCTACCTTGTCACAACCTCAGAGCCTGTTGGCAGGGGACTGCACTGCTGTTGCTACCTGAGCTGTCCTGTGCACTGCAGAGCACCAGAGACATTGTCCTGCTGCCCCAAATGCTAAACAAAATCACTAAATAAAGCAGCAACACTAATTCAGCCCTATTCCAACCTCAAGGGCTGTAAGACAAACAATTACAAATGTTCAGCTACATATAACCAGCTAAATTCTTTACCACAGTGCGATCATTTTCCTTGTTCAAGGACCAGTGAATTACAAACTGTCTCACCTGGAGTCACAGGAACTCAGTTTCTAAATTAAGTTTTCTTTCTGTGCTATGGAGCAATAACTGTAATTTAGTTAGCTAGAATGTCAGAACTGGAAACATTCCTCTAAAAGCCTCTTTGCATGCTAAGTGCAAGATGCTTAATCTTGCTATCACAGAAGCCTCTGCCTATGCTTGAATTTTTTGCTCGTGCACCAAACTCCCTAATTAAGAGTTGGAAAGTCACCATAAAAATCATAATTCCTAAAATTAATAGAATGTGTCATACCTGCAGCATCATGCAAATGTTAACAAAATTACAAATTAACCCATGTAACAATTCAGTGCAGCACAGAGAAGTATCATTGTTCCAAAACAAATGGCAGAAAGTGACACCAGTACAAAGAAGTTGGGTAAGGCAATATAGCTAATATTGGTGGTAGGAGCCTGAGTAATTCCAAATCACTGACATTCTAGTGGATCAGTATTTTTCCCTAAAATATCATTTTTGCTGTACTTTTTAAGTCTTCACAAATACTTCATCATAGCAATGCCTGAAACAGAAAATCATGTTGTTAAGATATTACAAGAGTGGAAGGCTCTGAAATGGTAAAAAGTATGCTCGAAAAGATGGAAATATTACATGGGGAAGAGATTAATTTAGTTAATTGATTAAGTCAGTAAGGGAAATTAAACACAGTCTAAAGTACTAACGTGAGGTTGGTCTACGAGCCAACAAAATATAAGACCCAAGAAAGTTGGGACCTAAAACTGAAATTGGGATGCTTACAAAATTTATAATTCTCCCAGAAGGACTTTTTAAAATTTGTTTTGTTTTTTAATGCTGAAATAACATTCAAGGGATTTTTCTACAGTTCTAGTTATCACTGCTTCTTGACCTCGCTAAAACCAATCCACTACTACCAATAGTCTTCCTATAGCCAGACACTGCAAACAACAGTTATTGCCATGCATTTTTATCTTCTTGACAAAGTGAAGTTAATGTCCTGCTATTTATTTTCTGATTGGGAACAACCATGTGTTTTTATCCATCTTAACATCAAAGAAGAAACATAGACCTGGGATTAGGCTACCTCAAGCCCTTAGTTGTCTCCTAAATTTTTTCATAATTTTGTATAATAAATCAAATTCAAGTTAAACTTAGAAAGTTTTAATGTTACTATGTTTGTACACTGAATAAAGTGAAGATACTGATAATTTCTGTCTTTTCTCTGTCATCCAAGGTTTGGGCCTTCAAAAGTCATGTGGTTAATGTAGAAAAAAAACAGCCCTGTGTTGCAGTGAAGTCGATAGCTTCTTACAGAACTGACAGTCTATAAAAGATATTTAGAGAGAAAAATACAACACAATTTAGAAACGGCTTCTAAAGGCTTGGTAGTATTAATAGGATTTAATATGATATCCAACAAAAAGTACTTGGTACATGGCAACTTATGAATATTTCAGATTTTTGGTCCTTAAATATTTTAGCCACAGTGACTGTGCAGATGCAGGAAACCCCAGAAGTACAGGTAGGTTGCAACTCCATTCAGACAGACAGACAGATAGGTTATTTAGACTCCACATGAAAGAAAAAATACCAATGAAAGAGATTAAATTTCCAAGGCTGCGGCAGTTGCCAAAGAGTCACTACCCAGGTTCTGTTGCCATTTAGAGTCCTGTGCTATCAAGGGGTTAGAAAATTTGCACATTCTTCTTTTGCAACAATGGATACACTGGATAAAATTGCTGCACAAACCGTCCTGGGACTTGGATGGTGCTGCTGTGACCAGGCAGGAAGTAGGAGGAAGAGGAAAATGGGCTGCTAAAGTGCTGCCCTGTGGGCCTTGAGCTATCTCTAAGACTTTAAATTCTGAGGAAAAGAACTGCTGGATGATTTGTGGCATGCAGCTAGTATTTACAAAAGCCTTGAAAGGATTTAGCTTCAATGATTTAGCCAAACTGCTAATATTAAAAACAACAAAACTTCATTTACACTACTTATTTTATTTTCAGATATATACAATCAAAGTCATTATTTAATTTGAAAGAAACCATGATTCAACCAAAGCTGTACTAAATATTGCCTTTATCTGGTCTTGAAGGATTAGCAGCAGAAGGGCAGACTTTCCAGAAGACAGTGTAAGTGCAGTTGTAGCACAAAAATGGTAAAATGCATTCATGTTTGGACAAACAGGTTTTCAACAGTGAAGAAAACAAAACCAAAACAAACAAAAAAACCCAACCAAACAAAAAATTGCTTTACAAAAAAAGGAAAAATAAAATAGAGTCAAGATGCTTGTCCCCCAGCCAGCCTGTGGCAATCACTCACCATTTTGAGGGCATTTCCCTCATTCACTGGCAACAATCTAAATCTTTACTGTTCTGATACACCTTGAAACACTAAAAAACACAACTTCTGCATCTTTGAAGCAAAGAAAAAGTTTTTCCACCAGGATTTTTAGGGGCAGCACTGGGTTCCTAGATCTGTATGCTTCCTCACCTCAAGGGGAGGAAAAGCACAAATTAAATATGTGGGTACAGCACTGAGCACACAGGAAGCAGCAGGCATGTTCCAGAGCGAGGATCTTTTTGCACATCTCCTGTTCTTTTTGCACATCTTCTCACCATACCAGACCTGGTGAAAAGGCATCTGCCAGTGTTTACGCCCAACACATTTCCCTATTTGTTTCCCTTCATAAATGGTAACACTTGTGACAGTTATCTAAGCCCTAAAAGGTGTTTTAGAACCACTCAGCAGTGCACTAGCACTCACAGGAATAATTTTCCTCAAGGGGATATTTACTTTTTTCTGAAAAAAACCCAGAGATAACATTACAAATTCTTTAATGGTATACTATTCTTTTATATCTTAGATCTTTAAAATAGAAGGATCAATAGAAGGTGGAAGATTTTTACCCTCCAAAAAACTTACAAGCAGTAAAAGATCACCCTTGGAGCCCCCTAGTAAGAAAATAATGACTGTTCTTACATATTACTTAGATGAGGAGTGACAGGAAGGCAAAAACATTTTCAAGAGTATCCAGGTGTATGGGACTCTCAGTTTAAGGCAATAAAAGCTTAACTTTGAGATAATCAACTGAACAGTTGCAAAAAACCATAGTATAGAAAGCAGAGGAAAGGAATCAAACATTTATGCCATGATCAAAAGGCAAAAACCTCACAAAAATTACAGCTTTGGAAAGGAATGAACCCTTTTGAAATAATCTTCTGAAGAAATTTTTAAAACATGGATGGAGGCAATGAAGGACTGAGATGCTTCTGGCAGTCAGGACTTATTATTCACTTTATTCGTATGAAGGAGCCAAGGTAAAAATTGCAGTAAAAAAAAAATCTATGGAAGCTAAAATAATTCTGTGCTGAAGAGCACCGTGCCTCATGACACTATTGAGGTGCAGAGTCTTCACCCAGTGGAGGTGACAAAGAACACCATTCCTTGGTTAAGGACATGACAGTACCTATGACAGGTTACCTGAGTTGTAAGCTTGACAAGTTGTCTTGTAAAATAATGTCATAGCACACTTATTTGGCATTCCTATAGGTATTTATCAGTTTTATCTTTTTATAAAGAGAAGTGGGTTGTCCCATGGGCTTACTTTTGTGGAACAGGGTGGAAAGTAGGAGGGAGAAAGGAAGAAATCACACTCTGGAAAAAAAATGGAAACCCACTCAAATTTATTTTAGGCATAACTTCTGTAAAAAGAATCATTTGAGCAAAAATTCCTATTTAATACAAGTCTCATGATTCAAAACCAGATTGATAAGATAGACTTAAAGTACATAATTTAGTAAAGTTTTACACAGTTTTATGTCTCTACCAGGTAATTAGCTTCAAGTAAAACTGTGTTTTATTACCACAAATCTTCCCACCTGGATAAGTGAACAAATGCAGAAAGCACTTGCTTTGGGAAGTGGGGGAGTGTCTGGACCTCAAATTTTCTCTCTGAAAGCGATTTATACCCATTTTTCTTCCAAGTGCACAAGAATATCCTCTAAAACCCCACTTCAAACAACTGCATCTAAAAATAGTCCTTCTAATCATAAAGAGACAATATTTTTCTTTCTGGGAAAACCTGGTAATAAAATCACTACAAGCCAAATAGTGCAGATTTCATTGTGGGAGCTACACTTCATCACAGCAAAATCCACAGTAACAACAACACAACACAGCTGAAGTCCTACCAAATATAAACTCAGCTATCTGAAATAGATATATAGTTCAGTACAGAAATAACAGGGATAACAGTGCAGAGAAAAGAATACTGACAACACAGGCTTTTTCTATTCCCTTTTACATGTCCAAAATATTGAGCAGAATAAAGAAGAGATGCTTCAAATTATACCTCAAAAAACTTCCATTAGTAGATTAAGAAAAGCGAAAACCTCAGTGAAACAGGGAGAGGGACAAAAAAACTGAAATAATACATTCATGAGTTATGACATGTAGATACAATTCATCAATTTTGAAATGGAGAATAATGCAAAATATAGAACAAAACTTATAATGCCTTGGCAACAGCAATGAGGAGAGGATTACAGAAGAGTGTCTATGAAGGACATCCCTGACACTGCACAGAGGGACACAGTAGGAATAATACCTAGATTAAAATCCAGCTGCCTTGTGTTGACAAACTGTAGTGCAGGGATGGGAGGGAGGGGAAAGGTACAGAGCATAAATAACATGGGGTGAATGTTTTAATAAAGCTAACATTTTTAAATTAATACCATGGAACAAGCATTCAAAGTGCTGAGGGATGGGGATTTTTTTTCATTGCATGACTGTTTTATTCTGAAACAAGCATTTTACTTTGTTAAAGTAGCCATAAAAGAATGATATTTGCATTGTTTTATAGCCCCATAAAATAAAATAAATACATATGCTGCTTAACAAGATGACATGTCTAATAATCCTCTCACTGAGACTGACAAAAAGATGAGAACTTCACAATGGATATGAACTGAAGATAAAA
Organism: Toxostoma redivivum; assembly: GCA_013397375.1. NCBI lineage: Eukaryota > Metazoa > Chordata > Aves > Passeriformes > Mimidae > Toxostoma > Toxostoma redivivum. Next base: position 9,135 of record VXBI01010287.1, read on the forward strand.
TACAGGATTAAAAATAAATATAGAACAAGATTTATTTTTAATTAATTCACATGCCACCTCCATTTGGTTGATGTACGTGGGACAGCTGCATTAAGCCTACAATGTTCTTACCCAGAAAAGAGTCAGATCTTTAAAAGTGTCTCTCTTAAGTAGGTAGGTAGGACAGTGTACCACTGAAAGTTGAGAGGATCTGCTCTATTTCAGACATTCACACTAAACTTCTCTCTTAGACAAAAATAAGAACACACACATATCACTGCCTGCTAATTTTGTTAAAGCATAGAAAACAAATATGGGTAACAGTGGATGTGGAAAATTACATGGGCATACTCACCCCAAACAGGCTCAGACAAAATATTCAAAACTATTTGAAAAGTTTCACTGCAAACTTGCTCAAAAATTCCTAATGTTAGTCTTTCATACAAAGATTGAGTATGAACAAAAGGCAAGATAATGCCTGAGACACCCTGCATTAAAAAAGTTACAATTTACTTAAAACTTCACATTCATAAATAAATGTTTTCAAGCCCAAAAAACCCCACAACATGCAGTATAGCATAGGTTCTATTAATTTACAACATAGAAGGATGGAGTGTGACTTGTTCTGGATGTGTACAGATGAAAACTCAATTAGATTTTTTAATTTTGGGGACTTCTCATTGATGACCTTTTGCAGCCTACCTTCAATATATGTAAACTTTATCACTCACAGGGTCTGGATAAAACATTAACAACTGCTTTCCAACAGCTTCCCAAGACCAGCCAGGACTATGCCAAATGAGACAGACTATCCCAAATCCTCAGTGAAGCTGCTGATTCTATGGACCAGATGGACACATGTGACTCATGGTGATCAGAATCAGAGACACAGGGCCTAGAGCTCAAAGGATCTATCTTATTTTCTTGAATATGTCTGGAAAGGATGGGCAAAGTCTTACTAAATTGTTAAAGAACTGACCCATCAACCAAAATGAGTCCTGTATTAGAGGTGTAATGAGAGAGATCCACAGGGATAATCTATAAAACATAGGGATGCATTAGAAACTGTGAGGAAAATTAAGGAGATACATCTTGTGCTTTGAGATCCCATTGTTGTTACAGCAGGTCAAACACTGAGACAAATCCTAACAGCTCTACATCTGAGTCTGGCAGCATCACATCAAATAGTGTGGGGACAGCCATGCTTTTGTAAACTTACAGATCAAAATCAAAAACTCTTGCAAGAGGAGAAGCAGAGGCAAATGCACGAGGAATTGGAGGAGCTAGAGCAGAAACTGGCCCTAAGCCACAGTGAAGTTTTATTTCACTTCAAAGCAGAGGAAGCCAGTGGGATGATCGAAGCACGATCTGTTGCTGGCAGCAGCATCTGTGCAGACTGTGGGTTACACTGGCCTGCCTGGCTACCACAGCTGAGCACATGAATCACCAGCTCTCTCTCACAATTAAAAAATTTCCAGTAATAAATTCTCTTTTCTAATTCAAGCAGCGTGGCACCAGAGCTTGGGCCAACAAACCATCAGTCACAGCGTGGCCTTGGCTGCAGAAAGCAATGGTGGTGACACAAATGACACTGTGAGCAGCATTAGAAGCACAGGTTTATTTTGGGGAACTGGTCAGCTACTATCAACTCTTCTAGAGTATCAGTGAGCCTGAGATCCATGGTGTAAATGAAAAGAAGTCACCCACAGTGGTGGCACTTGACAGTTTACCAGAGTGCACATTAATGGATAGTAGGTGTTAAAAAATTTGTGGGAGAGTAAGAAGTCATCCACAGATTCTCTGTATCCACAAATATCTTTGTAAAAATTCCTTAAAATGTAATATTTTTGTTAAATTTTTTGTGATTTTATGGGGATATAATATTTTCTCTCCCTCTGCTTTGTTTTTCCATTAGTTATGGACCATTGACTGAAAAATCCAGATGGATTTGGAAACAGCATAGTTCCTCCTAGTCCTGCCATACATGAGGTGAATGCTTCTTAATAATCCACATGTTACTTTGATGACAAATTTGGGTGAAATTTGTGCCAGATTCTTCACTTCGTTTTTCATGGCAAACATTTCATAGATTTTTTTGGGGGTGAGGGGGTGTGTACAAATTGGCATTTTACATTGAAAAATGCCTCCCACAAATCCTAAAATCAGAAAAGAAAAGATGGTCAGAAACATCTTCTGCATTTGTCAGTTCCTTCAATCTCAGGAATTTGATTTACAGCTAAAAAAACTTATGTCTTATGGGTTCCAGTGTTTAATATTGATAGATTTGCTGGTTGACTAGAGGATACCTTCTAGCAGATGTCATTTTCAATGCCTCATATTGTTGGATTCTTACCCTTTGGTAGCAAGGCAACATTTACAGAGAAATCACAATCTTTTCATCAATCACAGAAGCACTGTAGGGGCGAGATCCAGCAAATAATGGCTATGAAAAATATGATCAGGTCTGTAAGTCCACACACTGAGAAAGATGAGCTCCAAGTCACCCACCCACAAGCATAACTTCACCCCTTCCAAAGACATTTCAGCCTCAAGATATCACAATGCAGAGCCTGCAACAGACTGAAACTGAAAATTCAGGCTTCCCAGAGAACAATTCCTATTTTTATAATTACATACATTTCCCCCTCACGCTTTTCTGCTCAGTAAATCAACTTGAAAAACAATATTATTGTTGCCACATGGTATCTAGGAGGAAAGGTAGACAATTTACATGAGTACATGGCTTTTTCCCGCTAAAAATCATCATTTTAATTTCTCATTTTTATTTGCAAATTTGTATTACACCGGAGAACATTTTGCAAAACAGAAAATTACAACTAACGTGACAAAGTCCTATGCTCTATTTCAGGATCAAAAGCATTTTCATAGAATGGTTTGGCTTGGAAGTGACCTTGCAGATCATATGATTCCAACCTCCCTGCCATGGGCAGAGACAAACAGGACAAAGTTTCTCTGTATATATATTGGAAAGTGATACCTAATGCTGCTGTTGGACTCCTTTGTTGTAGATTAACGTGTTGATGTTAAACCACTTTAGCTAAACCTCCTCACCATTCAAGGCAGAAATTTTTGCTTCATTGACACAAAAGGAGGCTTTTATCTTTGTCAGACAAACTGAACCAGGACACTCAGTTGTGGAAAAAATACCAAGACTCTGCTATTAAAAGTTACCATGTAACACCAATTTCTATTAGCACAGGGTTTGCTGACATTTACCCACCATTCGGGATTTACAGATGTCCAAAGCAAGGCATGGAAGTGGGAGCCCTTTTCCTTGCCCTGCCAGAATCTATATAACAATTATTTTTTCTCTGGAAAAATTGAGGTCATGATCCTACCATGGGGCAGTATGTGGCAGAAAGAGTAACGAATTTCAGGTTTAGTGTATAAAGAATAGCACATTTCATCTAGCTCCATTCTTAACTGGTCAGTTTGCAGTTTGAGCCGGGTGATAAGCTTACCATATGAAAGCTGGTTTTGCTCGAGAATATGTTCCTATTTTTGCTTCTCTTCTAAGCATTTTTGAAGGCAAATCAAATGAGTCATAGGCTCAGATCCAGGTATGTGTACATTTACCACTGTGTGGGGAGGAGAAAACACCACAAGACAAGGACAGAATGTAATTCCTTGCTGATAATTAAACAAACAGAAAGCATTCTGAGACACATCAGTTGTTTTGACAATAGCCACCACCAAGAGAACTGTGTGCTTCATTGGTTTATTGCAGAATAAAGCCCTGTCATTTCACACAGGTCTGATGAAGCAAGGTGACAGAGGAGCTTCGGGCGATGTATTTAGCTATGAAGTTGGTGGATGTCTCTTCTACATGCATGACTGTAATAGACACATGAGAATAAAAATAGCTGCCTTATATATATTCATATCTATTGCCTGGTTTTGAAACCCTGGAGGACAAATGTGAGTTGTCATCCCCTTTCTCTCCCCTGAGTCAAATGGCTTTGAAGCAGCAATGACTACCAGAATTAACAGCTCTGGATTAGCCCAAAGATATGAATAACTCAGTGGCAATGTTACAAACCACAGCTTACAAAATAATATAGGAGACATCAGCAAATCGTGCCTTAAAACATAAAATGATTCTGAGGTATTTTACCTAAGTGCAGTTCCTACAGATTCTACAGAAAGAAAAAACAAACAAACAAACAAACAAAAAACCAAAAACAAAAACAGGATTTTGAAAGAGATGACTGTGCAACCTTATAAAGCAGTAAAACTTCCTATCTCTGCCATATTACTTACTCACAAGAATGTAATTTTAACTTGATTTTAACTTGAACTTACTCTATTTCAAGGAAATTTACCTGAAAAATAAGATTGCTTAAGGGGAACTTTTGAGTTCCTCAAGTAAATTTTCCACTAATGCCTAAACAGACAACATTTACCTCCTTCTATCTTGATTTATTTCTTTATTTTAAGATCAGAAGGCTTTAGGCCTCTTGCAGACAGCATTATGTACACTGCATCATATAGCTGGCTGCAGCATAAACTTGGGCATTTTCTCCAAGAGTGACTGATAAGGGTTTGTCTTGTCTTGTTTTAAAAAATGCTGTCCTGTGGTTGATTCACTTTGCACAAAGTTGGGATATTTGCAAGTACACAGCTACTTAACATTCTTGTACAGTCATGTCACCATAGGAGCAGCAATAAATAATGTCACCCATCCAGCTCAACAGATCAGTGCTAGCAAGGTTATTTATTTCTGGGCAGTCAATCCTGAGGCTTTTTAATGCATTGTGACTCTTAAACTCATCAGTAGATTACCCTCTAGGCAGAGCAAATTAGAGAATCTGCTTGCTCTCTGTCATTGAAAGACCTAACCATCTATGGCAAAACAAATTCATAACAAATTTAAGAAACAGTAAAAGAAATTCAGGTTTCGCAGTAAGAAAGCTTATTTATGCTCCACAAGGTAGTATATACTTAGTTAATTGTCAGTACAATTGTCAATACTTAATTACTGTAGTTTACTAAAGCTAACTAGTAGTACTTTTTTCTTCTGTAAATAAATAGGATTTTTTTTCTTCATCTAGATAATTTAACAGCACCTAAAGAATTTATTTATCCAGTGGTACATTTGTGGCAATTTGTGACAGTGTGCAAACATTATATAAAAGTGTAAAGGGATAGTGTGAATGTGAGGAAAAAAATCCCTGAACTCTTCTTCAGAAGACTTTTACTATTAATCTTTAGCATCCTAATTCAGAGCTATCACTAAACACACTGTTAAACTGCTAATTTATTTTGAAAGATATAATTCGATTTTAACTAGACCCAGCATAACAAGGAAATTACTTCAGTGTGTCCTTCAGTGTGGTCTAATTAAAGCAAACATTTTCACAAGCAGTAGAGTTAGAAGAAGCTGTTTTCTCATGGGCTCCTATTACACAGATTCTTCTGGGTCTAACACAGACCAAGGCTGAACTGATGCTTTCTTGAATTGGTTGCTCCTTCTCTTGATGTTCTAGAATTTGATATAACATGAAAAAATAATGAGTCAAAAATTATTCTACTCTACCAAACCACTTAGATCCACTTAATTTGTAAGATAGATTTGAAACTCTTGTCAAGTTTGGCTGAAAATTTTTTGACATGTTAAAAAAGGTAAAGTTGAGGCAGCAGTGGTTTCCTACTGGATTTTTGCTTCTTGATGGAGTTTGTGTCAAATCAGTCATTTGAGCCCAGGTTCTCCAAGGAATCCAGCTGTTCAGTGACAATTAAGATGCCTGATTCCCAGGCCACTAGCACATCAGATGTACTGTTTGTGTACAGCCAATTATTACAGCAGTGACTCTATCACTCCAGCACTCCAGAGGCCATTTACAGCAATTTAGTGACAGTGAGACCTCTAAGCTACTGGATCAGCTACACCAGTGTCACAAGACCTGGCTTTCTGTTGAAGCAGGATTTTCCCTTGAGCCTCACAAAGTTCAGTTCCGTGGGCTTTAGGCAGGTGATTTTCAGATATTGGATGTGTGTCAGGGATATGATACAGACGAAATGATTTCTTTTTTTCAGACCCACACTGAAAAGCTTCCTTTTCTTAGGGGCTAATGTAAAAGTTAAGTTTTGATCCCTTGGTCTAAAGAGATAGATAAGACATATTCTTGAACTTCAAAAACCTCTGGAAGTTTGCTGTAGATTTTTATAAATATTTTAACAAAGAAAAAGTGCTTCTAGTTCTTTTCCTTTTCAATCTAAAGTCTTGCTCAGATTAAACACCTTATAGAAGCCTATTTTGTTTATATGTAAGCATTTTTACATGGTATTAAAGAAAGTCTTTTTCATTTAACTCTGCTTGTTAAGACTGCAGTCTTGCATTTTCCTGTACAACAGATGAGAGAAGTGTCAGTCAGCTCATCACAACCTCATTTACCATTAAATTAAATAAAGGAAAATGAATTAAAATTAAATAAAGGCACTTATATCAATTAGTCTTAGTCTTGCTGCTCTTGAGCCAAAACACTGTCACCTTCTCAAAAATCAAATTATTTTGCAGCTGTTTCTTAGTGCTTCAAGCAGATTTTCATGACCAAAATGATCCAAAGATCCACAGACATACATTCATTTGCAAAAATGAATCATCCTTACACAAAAAATACACTCAGGTGGAGGAACAAGAATCTGATCAGGATTCTACATGAAAATAAACCTAGATACTTCATTTATTGACATGACTGCGTATTTTAAAATTCTCTTTGAATTTAAAGCCAGAAAATGTCAGTATTTTCAGTGCTATCTTTGCAAGGAAGGGAGAAGAAACTGACCAGGCCTTGTACAGAAGCTTCCCTAGGAAATTTGCTGGAACTATTGCTTCTAAAATGCAATCTCATGCTGAGGTGCCCCAAACAGTCCAATTCCATGTTTGCTAAAGATCTGCAAGGAGAAAAAATCTCTTGATAAATTCTATTGATTCCTGAGCTCACAACACCCGTGTAAAGTTCTGCTAGTCTGGCATTTAGCCCTGTTATTTTATTGCTATTTTAGGTGATTTTTCACTGGTACCAGGCATGTTTCATCAGGAAGTAGCTGTAGCAGGACTGTGACTGTGTCAATCAAGTGCTACCTACATATGAATTTGGCTGTGGACACTCCCCCTTTCCCACTTTGCTGTTCCTTTCCTGTTATATTTTACCACTACTCCGCCTATATTAAGAACAATCAAGCCCAAATGTTTGACAAGGAAGCAGAATAAAGCCTTTCTTTATTGGCAAAATTTTCCTGACCCATGGTTTATTACATATATTACCTAATACAGGTTCAAAGGAAAGCTTCACTTGCCATATCCTTTATATGGTTTGGGGCAAAGACAATCTAAAAAAACCCTGAACATTTTATTCTAAATGTAGGTGGATTCATATCTCTTCCCCAAAAAAATGTCTTCTTAGTATTTTAAAATCTTTATGGAACTCCTTTCTTTTCTCTTTATGGTTTCAGGGTCTTTTTTTTTTTCTTAGAACAATAAAATGTAATTGTTTGAAAACCAATTTTTATAATCTATTTTAGCACTTCAAGGAAATTAAAGAGGATGTAATTTCAAGAGTGTATATGCTTCCACCAATAGATTAAAAAAAAATTTGGGAAAATGCTAAATTAAGGTTTATTTTTCAAGGATTTCAAAAAGGAAAAACTACAGGGATCCCCATGGATACTTGTCTTACAAGATATTATTTAGTAACTAAACTAAATTCCCATTAAAGCTATGCATCCCATGCTTCTGAAAGTCCAAGTCACAATCTGCTGTCACTGGACATGTCTGGCACACAGCAATTTAATCTGCTTGCTAATGCCAGTCCCATGGGGAGCTGTGAGCATATGGCCAGAGATCTTGAATCTCTCTTCAACCAAAAGCCACAGTGTGGCAGGGAGAGCACAAAGGGCCGAGATCATAAAGATCTGTGTTTGCTGAGCAGCTGAGCTGATGACTAACACTTTTTCAGACACAACTGCCAAAATTCCAACTTGATCAGAGGCAACTGTGATTTACTATTGACTGCAACAACAACAAAAAGCTCCCAAACACTCCTTCCCTACCGTGCACCACTTTGAAGCACAGGGCAGGAGGGATTCATGTCAGCAAAACCACAAAGATCTGTGAGAGATACTAAGAACTATTATTTCCATTATTTTCTGATAGTATTTTTAGCCCAAAATCCATATTGTGGCTGCTTCAAACATCAGCCCTACAACCATAAGCTTAATGTTAAAAAAGCAAACTATTTACAGTTTCTCCCATTTAATTCTATCTACTGCTAAAAGTAACAGAATTTCTGTCCTGGTTTGAACACTTATTGGTTCTCTAAGCCTTGGACAGATCACAATATATAAGCATTAAAGAATACAGTAAGTGGCACAGGAAAAAAAAAACAAAACCAACAACAAAAACAAACCTATCAATCATAATTTTTGTTGCTCCTCATTTACTTTGATACACTTGGTTGTTTTTATTTCAGCTACATAATTCCAAACAATAAAGCTAACACACCAAAATTGTATCCTGTCAGTATGTGCTTTAAGAGTGTCAGAAATTTGACTACTTAAGAAAAATGGCTATGCTACAGAGTGCCCACTGGCAGAGTTACTGTATGCCAGAGCAGTTTAGGACTCCATTTTCCTGGTCAAATAATTAATCATCATTTTCATACTTTAACTGAGGGATGTTCCCCTCATACCTAATAGTCACACTAGCATAATTTGTTATATGATATTTAACAGATTAAGTAGTTGGCATATATATACTTTGTAAAAAGCAGGCTTTAGTTTATAATAAATATTCCAAAATATACTTTAAATTAGTCAACAAAAAGAGTTCTAAAATTCAGTTCAAACTCCAGTGAAATCAACAGACTCTCCCCAGAACAGATATTGGCTGGATCATCCCTATAAATTTGAAATACCTCTTCTAAAAAGCCCACGTTGTTCTTGCCTGCCTACAAACAAGTTCTCCTTTGTAGCTCCTGTTGTATTAAAGACAACTCTTAGACAAAGACCTTCACAACAATTGTCACTGTGAAGAAGATATCCACTATGGCCTCGAGATTACCTTCAATATTTGACAAACAATTGATGTCTAGAACTAGAAATAGATTACCCTGACATAGCAGTTTTTCCATGCAATGATCTATAAATCTAACACTGAAATATAACCTGGCAGCTGTCAATCAGTTAAGGACTTGGAAGATATATCCTTTGACATAATTGAGTTTCACATATCCCTGCTATTGTGGGGGTCACTGAGGTCACTCACTGTTTAAATAATGTCTTACTAAAATCTCATGAAAATATGTACTCATATGATTTTAACAATGAACTTTCTATCTTAAGAATCATATAGAATTAAGGTAGCAATCCTTTATTCTTCTAAAATTGAAAAATTAAAACATTATGCTTTTTATTTATTCCACTTTTGTAAAGAATACCATATTCAGTCATCTATTTGGTCCTTCCTTAGCAACCATGGAATTTCAATGTTAAAAATTCTTATTAATTAAAAAAAGTAAGATTCTTTAAATGTTTACCAAAATAAAATATGAGAGAGAGGAGACATTTGATGGCTCCAGCAAGGGGAACCTGCAGCAGCATCCCACTGAACCTTTTAATAGATTTCCATACAGAGTCACCTCAGTTTGCTACAGACACCAGCTGCCTGTAGAGACACAGAACACAAGGTGAGAGCAAGAAGCCTCAGCTATGACAGCTTAGATTTGTCATGTCTCTGGGAATGCCTCTGTAGCTCCCTCCAGCATAATCATTTCTTCTGCAACAAAAATACAAATCCAGATTTCAGACCATCTCATGCCTGGGGAAGAGAAAGGAAAATAAAAAATATTAGCAGGAAATAGATTATATTTTTTCAAGTCAAAGCTGAGAATTTATGTTACACCCAGCACTGGAAGCCAAGCACATTTCAAGTTGGGAAAGTGAATCCTCACAAACATTTAGGGTAAAATCTGTATATTTCAAGTCAATGGTTTACAATGGATTTCTCTGCTAGTGCTAAATCAGGTCTTAAGGTACTGTGGCACTCTGGCAGAGAATTGGAGTATTAAAAATATTAATCAAAATATTTTGCACTCTGCTTCTCATTAAAATGTCTGTGGGTTTTTGTACAGCTGTATTGGATTTACTATTTCAAGAGAGCAGCAGGAGATCCCTCAAAGACATACAAATTATCATGCCTGTATGTCACTGGGAGGTAAAAGGAAGTGAAAATGTTAAAAATATAGTCAAGATTTTTTTTCCTATAAAATAAGAGCATATAAAATTTATCATGTTCTAGTTACTAAGAATCAATAAAGGTTTCCTTTCTACCAAAGTAGACTTTCTAAACCTGATAAAAGTATGAGTGTGCAAGTTTATTTCTGATTCTTTCCTTCCTTTTCCCCTGTAAGGAAACCTGCAGGATAAATTGTTTGAAATACCGTAGTTAGTCTACAAAAGGGTATATCTGATATTTTACAATATTTGGCAAAAAGAAGTTTGCAGATGTCACTACAAGGGCTGTTTCAGAGAATATTTAATCATTAAAATTGTGGACTTCTCATTTTACCTTTGAAAATTTTTAATTTACACAAAAGGATAATATTTTTTATCCTTTGGAGTTCATTTTGCAATGTAAACGATTTAATTTTTGCTTAGCTTACATCTCCAGAATTATTAATACCTAGATGTACTAAAATTCTCTTCATTAGGAGCTATGAAATTACTTAAAATGGTGAAAAATGTCTGGGGCCTTGAAAGTTATACAACAATAGACCAAACCACAGATATCAACTAGCACAAATTTCTTTTAAAACAGCACTAAAGAGATATATTGCAAAAAATGGGAATTTCTCTAAATTCTTTCAAGCACTCCCACAGTTATTAGCATTTTCATAAAATTAACTTGCAGAAGACTCTCCTAGTAAAATTAGAATTCTTTTTTTGTGTAGCAGCAAAGTCTATTAGGAATAGAGATAAAATGAAAGACACTTCTGAGCTATTATTCAGCAGTGCTAATAGCTTTCCATGTCTGAAGATTAGCTACAATGAAGTATCCATGAGCATTTCAAATCTAGCTCTGTGCTCACCACTCCAGGTCAGGCTGCTTAATTACATTCATGAAGTAGATGAAGCATTGGTAGATGGGTATGAGTTACACTGTACACAATGCAAGAAATTATCACATTATTAGTAGGATGTAAATATCTGAAACAAAAATATGGATAACAAACTGCTTATAACTTCAGCAGCTGTCATAAAATAGAGGGTCTCATGCATAATCCAGACACAAGCAATATTGATTCCTGCTTTACTGAAGATAGGCCATTATTTTTCCCTCTTACCCCTTCAAAGGGATAAACACCAAGAGATTACAAGCCTATTTCTGCTGTCTGGGTTCCAAGTATGTCAGGCACACACCTTAAAGGTGAATAAATCTGAGTTCTTATCTACGTCAATATCTCTGTCAAAATCCACCAGCCCCTTCCAATGCAGCACCTTTGTCACTGAACCAACTTTGCCTTCAGTGACAGTACCCCTAAGGTTTTAATCCTAGGATTATTCCAGAATTACATACTTTTCTAAAGATGAAAATGAAGTTTCCTTCTTTCAACCCTTCCCACCTTTCTCCTCCAGAACCAGGGCTGAAAATGCAGAAAGCCACAAGTACAGTCCTTGCAGTCTGTGTGCAGGCTCTTTTATTACAGAACAGACCTCAGGGATCCTTAGTTAGTTAGTTCTTAGTTCTGGGTTTGTCTTGCCACACATGCAAAGATTACCTTGATAGAGCTATTCTAGAGAGGAATATTTCCTATTCTTCAAATTGTAAGGAATTTTACCTTCCTGTTTAGGCAAGCCACAACAATTCTCCTTTGTTGCTGCCTCAGAAACAAGGTAAAACTGCCATCCACCACTTCATGGCACTGCATATTAACTGTCTCTCACACAGATTCAGTTTCACTGCAGCTCACTTCCCATATGTGATGAGATACATGTGAAAGAGCTTGTTTTATTTTATTTTTATTTTAGTTTTCTTTTTTTGCTTGGTCAGTCCACTCGTCCAGCACTGGCTTTGCAAGACTGCATCTACCTCTTTAGCCACCATTTGACAAATTTCAGTACATTCAAACCACAGGGCAGAGCTCAAATTATTCTCCAGCCCCAAACCTCCATGAAGAGTCTGGCTGCCCATTAAGTTTTGATAATCAGACTTCTTGCAACATCTCCAAATTCCTTAATGTAAGTCTCTGCATGTGGTGTGCACACATCCTGCAGGATTCCTGGTGATACCACATCTGCCAGTTCCAAACGCACAACCGTGTCCATGATTTTCCTCTTTCCTTGTTAGGATGAGAATGGGAATCTCTGTGGACAGGGAGGCAAAATAACCTGTCCCCACCTCCTTTGCCATATCAGGGAAGTGACCACAAAAAACTGTTTCTGCTTAATTCTTTGTGTTGTAGTGAAAATGAAAGCTCATTCTAAAGGACAAAACTGAAGTTATTTGAAAACATTCGTAATTCCTGCACAGAGCTTTTTAAAACTTCTGCTGCATTTCAAAGACCAGCACTTGGTTCATTCACTGCAAACTGTTGAAACACCTAAAATTCTTTTGGCATACATTATTTTCTATATATCCTAACAGTGTGGTAATCCCTAGATTTTATGTAATCAGATTAAATGGACACAGTTGATGGAGACTATTTCAAAACTATTTGAAATAATATTTCCATTTCTGCAAGTGCAGGGAAGATGCACAACTGAAAGACTATTTACAGAAATGTGATTTTAGCTAAAATGGATGCAGCAAACCTCAGTGGGTAAAGGTAATAGTAACAATGTAATATCTTTGCCAACAGCCAAATGCTGCTTAGAGAGTTCTTTTTCTAAAGAAAAAATCTTTTTGAGTTGATAGGATGTCTTAATTCTTGAGATGAAAGAGCATTTCAATGAGAAAGAACCAGTTTCAGTAATTATTAACTTCTTACAACTAGGGATAATGTGCTAGTCAGATTTTATTTTTTTTTATGTAGGCAATGCAAACATTTAAAGGTCGAAACAAATAGAATATTGCTATAGATTCATTCAAAATGCCATATGAAAGTAAGCTCCAGAACGAGGTAGATCCACCAAGCAGTGTGTTTATAACAGTTCAAGCTCTTTCAGCCTCACCTAACAAGGTCACTAAACTTGCTTTTGGTCATATATAATTATTCAATGACTTTTTCATGCCATTTTCTGTAGATACGGGAGCTTGGGAAAGCAGAGTTTTCCCAGAGGTTTGAAAGAAAACAGAAAGGAAAGAATTAATAAACAAAAGTTGGAGCTGCTATTGTTGACATTGCATGCATGTGAGATGAGATATTTTGGTAAAAGCAAGAAGTGTTGCCTTCCTTGGACCAATGGGCTGACTCTGTTCTTGGGTCAGTGAAGTGTTCTATAAAAATGTGTGTAGTTCTACAATAAAAAAGCTTCTTCTACCTCTGAGAGGAAGCTGTGTCGCTGGGTTTTCTTTCACCACTCCTATAGCAATAATGACAATTTTCCTTATGAGGAAACTAAAGGTTTATGCTCATCCACTCTTCCCCAAACAGAACAAATGAGGAAATAGAAGTGTGACTTTTTAAATTTCATTTTCTCAGGCAAGTGAAGCATTTATCTTTCCCCCTCAGAGCAGAAGAGGAATCACATGTGTACTGGAGTAAATGGCTCGTGATAGCAAGGGAGTAGAATAATCACCCATTTCTATTCCAGCAGCTTCTCCAGCCCTTTTCCTAATGAACAGGGCAAATGAGGGAAGACATGGAAATCTCTGAAACTGCCTTTGACATTCTGCAAGGATTCCTTTCCAAAAGAGATGAAGTGAAGGAAAACATGGGCAGTATCAGAGATCTCTCCCTCTCTCTTTTGTTCACACACAACTGACTGGATTCTCCACAGTTTTTTCAATGCTAGCAATTTAACTTTCAATAATAAACTGAAAAGACAGAGATTAAAGCTCCTGTTTTTCAGTTTACTGAGAATAAGGCATAAAATTAGAATATTTTATAGTTCTTGCATTGCAGGGCTTTTGTTAGAGTTCAATATGAGCAAACAAGCAAAGCCATAACTTTGATTTGTGTGCACTGGAGGGTTTCCAAGCACAGTAGTAGAAATAGCAGAAGCTGGAACTTAAGACATGCAGATAAGCATGGAGCCTCACCTGGGAAAAGGAGAGGGGGAAAGTTGGGTAGTTTGCTTTGTCAGTGACCAAGCTATGAGAGAATCACATTCAGTGACTTTTTAGTTCTTAGGATACTAAATTACTTTAATAACAGCACATATTTAGTTTATTTTAAATCTCACTGTTAAGGTCCTGAACAAAAAAATTCAATAAGAGAAAACAATATTGATTTTATTTTCCCCCATCTTTACAGCTAATGGCTCTAAATATATCTCTTAAATATTTGTTGATTTTTTGGGGGGGGGATATGTCTTTATTTTCCAATAGGAACTAAAAGCTTTTAGCCTCAGTATATAGGTGTTTAAAATGCTTAATAAAATAGTATGCATTAATCTCATTTTTAGGTCTCTACCCAAAGAATTCCTACTGGAAGACCAGAAAACTTCATTATCAAGACACTGCCAGATAATATGGCAATCTGCCTACTACACTGGCCTTTGGTACTAATACACAGTTAAGGTTGTGCTGCAAAGTACAACAGAAAGCTAAATTTTAGTCTTTTTTTAATGCAGCAAGGCTTTTTTGAGGAAAAGGGGGGGTTGTTGTTTTTTTTGTTTGGTTCGGGTTTTTTGTTACAATAAGATTTGAATTCTGTAAACAAACCACTCCCATTTTCTTAACTGGCCTTGAACAAAAAATAGTACAACATTAACTTGGACCTTTTAAGTAAAGAGCCAGTTTTCAGGATATTCAGCAAACTTATCTCTGCCAGCCTCTAACAGTCTTCTTCAAAATACAGGGGGCTTCTGCAGAAGAAAGCCTTTCTTTCCTTCTTTTCTACTATTTTAAATATCAGGTAAAACTAACAAAACAAAGGTTGCAAGAAAGAATCCTCACAGAAAGGACAATAATTTCTGCCAGGAATAACATCTGGCCTATATATCTCTAAATAGTATCCCTGGCTGGGTCCTGCACTGGGAGCTGCCACTGTCCTTGTCTCAAGCTCCACCCTGAGCTGTTCAGGGCACAGGGAGGGAGCAGCTCAGCACAGCAGCCCTTCCCAGACACAAAGTGACACTGCCACACACAGCACAGGCACCTCTGGTTTACGTGAACACAAATCTCCATACAGATCTTCATTCATGGGCATCTGTGTATCAACCCTGCCCACTTGTGTTTTAAATGGCAGGGGCCTCTGAATTTTGAATATTGTGGGAATGACAAAACTTTCCAGTTCCCCTTTTTACTGCATGCATTGCTGTAAAAGCACCAGCCTTTGACAGAATAGAGTTCTGGCATCCTTTAGGGAAATAACACACCAGTTCTAATGTCTAAAAAGATATGCAGGCGAACTCAGGTGGGGGCAGGAATGTTATGGGACATTATTGGATCAGCAGTGCTATCCTGAATCCCAGATATTGTATAATTATTACAAATCATCGCAAATTAGAGCACCAAATAAATAGGCTATTATAAATTATTCTTGTGCACACAGCAAGTTGTTACTCTTTCTGTATCAACCTTTCATTATTAACCCATATAAATAAAAAATCATTGAATAATCTGACAGTCTTCATATACAGATTGTTAGGTACTTTAGCAATGCCTGAACATCCCACTACCTCTGTCTTAAAACAGTTATTAACTTCTCAACTACAAATTGCAAAGTTGCTAAGGCTGAGAAAGGAGTTTGTAAGCAAGCAGCAGAAGCAGCAGTAGCATTGGTTGTGTGACTCTATTGCACACAGGCTGACTTGCAGAAGTACAAACAGTACCAAGAATTTCTTTATTCTTCATGCAGATTCAATTCAATTGGAGATGGAATGTCAACATGCCCCTGAAAATCGAGCATAGTAAAACAGTGACATCCATGGCCTGACAGAGCAAAATTAACTGAGCCACAGTGATGGAAGAAAGGGAGAAGAGGCAGGAATAATGAATTGCTGCTCTCAGTTCCCTGTGATCCATCCTGCTGCTCTGCCTTCTGAGCCTTTCATTTGTGAAACCTTGGAACACCCTGTGACCATGTGAGCTGCATTTTTGATGCTATATAAATTCCACAGCTGTTCACAGGATACTCACTACAGCCAGTCTTGAGTGAAAAACAGTGGTACAAGGACTATAGAAAATTCCCAAAAGCTCACTCTCAAAACAGACACAGAGCTAAGGAAAAAAGACAAAGCTGATCTTCTGCGATCCCAGGTGGCACCTCAATTACAAGACTATCTTTTCTTGTGACTGCAACAAGGTTCTTTTGAAGGATTATACTTTTTGGAATATCTTCAAGATTTCTGCAGTAAAATTAAATGGCAATATTCAGATATATTTGTATGAAACTACTCAACCATTTTAAACACCTGTCACAATCTTGCTGCAAATATCAAAGCCACATTTAATATAAAAAATTGTAATAAACAAGAAATTAATTTTCATTACCTTGACTTAGAACATCTATCAAAATTAATCTTTTACATTCACAGAAAGTATCTACACTGACTGTGACACAGTGGCTTTTTGACCTGCTGTGCCTGAAAGCTTCTGGGAGCAAGTCCACAACTCAGCTCCCTGACTCTGCTCACTCCAGCTACAAGACACAATAAGCTAACAAACCAAAAAACTGCATTTTATTTCCTGCAGGGATTAATAAATTTTACACAACACTGATACAGATGATAAATTGAGGATTTGACATATTTCTTGTGTCAGCCCTATTGTTTGGCAGCATATAGCTAAAAACAGCCCTTAAGACAGCAGAGTAAGGCTGACTCAAAAGTTTGCTTTTAATTTTGGATTTCACCTCTGAAAGTGGAAGAATTTAATGCCTTGGAAGGGTCAAGCCATTTGGTGGACATGACCAGAATAAATAATAAATAATGAACCATAAATAATAATAATAAACCATGAATCCCATCAGGGAGCTGTGGCTGTCCTCCCTCACTGAGTACCTTCACACACACTGCAGCAAAGGATTCCCAGCTCTCAGGTCTGAGTCTGTACTCTGAACTTAGTGCATTATCCAAAGTAGTTAGTGGGGTGATCCTTTTGTTTCTGTAGCCACCCACAAAGTAAAGAATCCAAATTTAAGTGGTGCAGCTTGGTCACAATACCATCCAAGTTGCCTCTTCATTTTGTAATAAAGACAATTATAAGACCCTCAGTACAGCTAAAGGCTTTTAACATCGTAGGTTTAGAACAGCTGGCAAGGAGAAAATTGTCATGCAATGTGAGTTTTTCTAACAACTCCCTAGGTCTCCCCTTTCTTCCTTGCTCTATTATTCTTCTTCACATTATTTTTCATATTCTTATTTTTAAGCATATACCACTTTTCCTCTGCTCTTCACCACTGCAAAACTAAGTGCTTAGGGAGCCAAATTTAATGTATTTTAATTACATGATGTTCTGCTCTGGTGAACTGTTACACCAGAAAGGAAAAAAAATGAGGAATCTTCCTGTAAGTTAATATATTTAGACTAGACATGTTTCTGTGCTTCACAACCTGTTTAAAATGTAGGCTGTGTAAAATTCTGTACAGGAACCTTTTTGCACAACATGATTCATAAACATGAATAATCTTCAGCATAATCCTGATTTTTTTCTTTTTGCTCCCCTCCACAGACTAAGTAGTTTATTGTTAATATTGCATTGCCCTCAAGAAAAAAAAATAATTGTTTTGTCATTTTCTTCCTACATTTTTGTGTATGTTAAGTCAAATTCCTTGTGTTATGTCATAACATTGAGACAACTTTAAAAATTGTCACATATAAATCTGAGGGAGCTGGGGGTGTTTATCCTGGAGAGAAAGATGATTACTCTGTACAGCTGCCTGAAAGGAGACTGTGGCCAGGTGGGAGCCAGTCTCTTTTCACAAGTAATAAGCAAGAGGACATGGCCTCTGATTGTGCCAGGGAACATTTAGATTGGCTATTAGGAAAAATTTCTTCATTGACAGGGTTGTCAAAAACTGGAGCAGGATGCCCAGGGAAGTGGCTCAGTCATCAGCCCTGGAGGAATTTAAAAGATATTCAGGCATAACTCTTGAGGACCTGGTTTAGTGTAGGCTTGGCGGTTTTATATTAATGGTTGGACTCAATGATCTTAGAGGTCTTTTCCAACAGAAATCATTATATATATATATGTATACACACATATATATATACACACACTTGGGATGTTTTCAATAAAAGATTTTAGGATTCAAAAAGCTGTTTAGCACAGATACTGCCAGTTATATTCTTTTCAAAAGTAAGGTTATATTGAACTTTCTGAAAGAGATTAGATAAGCATATAGAGATTTCAGGACTGTCATCTGTCAGACCCTGAAGTACAGCCAGCACAGAACAGTGCATAGAACACCATAAAACTTGTTTTATTATTTAATTCTACTTCCTTCAGTCCTGAAAAATATTAGCTTAGACAAGTAGAGACAATGGATATCATGGCAAAGATTTAAGATGTAGATGTATACTGACATCAAACAAAAAGTTTTCCTAACTTATAATGAGTTGGAATTTTTACTTTTTTTTGAATAGTTGAGGAAATAGACCTTAACTTTAATAGAGACAAAGCACTTGGTATGTCATGAAATTCATCCCTGTTTCAGCACTACATGAAATGCAGCAGAATGATCTCAAAGTTTGATGTGATTCACAGTCACATCCACTTACAAACATGGGATGGGTGCTGCCGTCATAACCTCCCTCTCCTCCCCTGGCCAGCAATATGCCTTTAGCAGTAAGGTGTGCTTCCCTACTGAAAAGGCATTTCTGATGCCAGCAAGCCAGAAGTCCCAAGGAAAAGCAAAAAGGAACAAGATTCTCAGGAACATATAGATGCATTCTCAGGATCCTCTTGATGCAGAGGATCTCAGTAAAAAGAAAAGAAGATTATTCCCTAGAAGCAGAGTGTACTAAACTCTTTAGCCATAGGATCATGCTCTTTCATCAGATCAAGCTGCCCTTCATGGCAAGTTGCAAGTTTAAGGTTTAAATATATTAATATATTAATTAATGTTTAATATATCCTGTTCAAGACAAAGCAGAGTGAAGTCAGAGTGAAGTTAGAATCCAATCATCACCTCTAAAAATGTATTAAAGAATAATAATTTATGAAATCTATTTGATGTCAGGAGTTTATTACTAAGATGCCAATCAGGTAATATCCTTGGGAAAGGTATTTTCATGCCTGGTCACGCTTAAGAAGAACTAATTTAAGTTTTCTAGCATGAAAGCTATATTTACTTAGTTCTGTTATCTCCCTAAGCTTGCACTGCCCTGTGCTCTTTCCATGTATTTCATTGATATGTACAGCCAATTATTTAGCCTAATTTTTCCAGCTTCTGAATTGAAATACATATGACAGAAAAAAATAGGACCAGAAGGCATAAGTAGAGCCTAGTCTAGATTAAATTAATATTAGTCTTTCAGTCTACCTAAGTGACAAAAGCTGCATCACTCTGCAGGCTGCTGGCCTTGAGGTTGATTGCTCTGAGTCTCTCTGTATTTCATGTTCTTGATGGAACTTCTCAGTGGTACCAAAAACACACAAGCTGCTGATGGCAGCAACTGAATTAAAGACCGAATTCTTAGTTCTTTGGGCATCAAAGGAAACAGAAGAACTGAACTTTCTGAGCTGCATTTATCAGAACTGTTACATGCCAGGTAGGGTAAATGTTCTCTGTCTCTTCTGCTACTTCCATTCTTTGTTGGAAATGGAGTACTGAATAATTTTTTATCCAAGACACTTATGCAGGAAGGGAACTGCTGGCTCCTGCTGCTAACAGTGTGATTTGTTCCTGAATTATAATTAAAAAAAAAAAACCAACCAAACAAAAAAAACCACCACTGAATCACAATCTCTTTTTTGTTTGTTTCTGATCAAGTTCATACTGTCTTTTGATTGTAGTCCCCTAGTCCCCTATGGATACTTTGTTCTCAAGAGACAGCAATCTTTTTCTTCTACGAAAATTGTATTATGTCATGAGAGCCTTTGTCCTTAGTATCAGGAGGAAAAGAGAAGGTCTCATTTCATCTTTGTAGGATTGCCATGAAAAAAAAAAGCCAAAAGGAAGAAAAAACATGACTGTAGAAAACCTGAAAAAGACACAAGAAGTGAGAACTACCTCCTATGAGATATTTCATTGGCATGAGTATACTTTTTTTGTGTACTTCTTACTATAATTTTACTGGTCGCTACAATTCCAGACAAAACACCATATTTTCCTTGGCAACTTTTTTTTACCCTTATTCAATGAAGTTTAAAAACTTTGCCTTGTTAATGAATAAATAACTGTTAAAGGGAATACAGAATCTCCTTTCTGTAAATTCTTTTTATTAGGCATAGAATCATTTATTTATACTTCAGATTTGCTGCTTGAGTGTACTGCTGCATATAAACCAGGTAAGCATGACTCTTTCAATTGTGAATTCAGAAATGACTCACAAATATTTTAAACTAAATTGAATGTTAATATAAATGTCTATATTGGCACTTATAGGCTTAAGAATCCTGTGTTGTAGGGTTGGGTCTTTCAAGTAGAAATATATGCACTAAATTTTCAAAGCAATAATCACAGGTTTTTTACTTTAAATTTGTATTAGGTTTTATATTGTATTGGAATATATTTAAACAAATTATATGCAAATGTGTTCGGACCTCTTTTCAAATTATGTATTTTAAGTAATGAAGAATATTACTATATTATCATACATACATTTTTAAAAACTGTTCTTCTTAAAGGTAAGACTATATAAACAAAATGCTGACATAACACAGGATTCAGTGGGGTTTTCTCCCTTTACAAGGAGGTTTCCAAGCTGTCGACAAAGAATTCTTACCTAGTAATATGGGAACTGCTGTACAGGAGATGAAAAACAAGATATAATTTATGCAGTATTGACTGAGAAATGTAGACAGATTAAGTCATTCCAGACCTTTCAGGCCCTTTCCAGAAATTTATGCATTTTCTGAAAAAACCTGCCTTCTCTTCAGACAGCCAGAAAAATCACCATCCATTCAGGATGTTTTCTCATCTGCCCCATACAGTTCTCTCCTTCTCTGTCACCTTAGATTAATGACACTCTTCTAAAGCCATCTCCCTTCAAATCTATTCTGTACTTTTCCTGTCTTCTACATCAGCCTCCTTGGTAAGACTCCAAAAAGATTACCCATCTCTGCTGTGATTCCAACTGCCAGCTCCTTCCCCACGGCTTTCCAGCCAAGTGTGCAGCAGAGCTCCTCAGCTGGAACGGCAGTTCTGGGTCAGGAGGCACCTGCTCAGCCACCTCTACTACAGCCAAGCATCCTGCTCTTTCCAGAGACCAAAGAAGCCAATCCAAAGTTTCAGTGTGCCAGTTCAGAAGACAGACTTTTAATTTTGTTCGTGACAAAATGTAGGTGTTATGGATTAAGCTTGTTTTTGCAGTTATTTAGAAAAGCTCCTTCCAAATCAGGCTTTACTATTTCATGAAACCAGCAGTCGCAATGATTATGTCCCTCAAAAACTGAAGAATACAATCTTTTATTCTTTTTCTGTCCCCTCAAGGATTTGATTTCCCATGTTTTGAATTTTATATCATAACTGGAAACGGTTTGACTAATACACAAGATATAGTTCTAAATGCTAGTGATTGAACTCAGCTATAAGGCCACATCCACCACAGTTTTGAATTCCATGTGTTTTTCCTAAATATGGAAATATGTTATTGAATGAGCCATAAAGAAAAAGCTATTTTAGATAATCATAATCTTCAGTCTGTGGAGAGTTTTTGTAAAAGGGAGAAATATTGACAAGGATCAAATACGTCCTTTTTATTCTGCCTCTCTCAAACATGCAGCATATAATTTTTATCAGCCATTCAATAAACTAAAAAAATGTAGGAAAATGGTGGACTGTTGAAAAGATCATTTCTACTACAATAATTATTCTCCTATTGTATTATAACTGTATGCAGCTTTGAACCCATTATAAGTTAGGCAGATAAAATGGAAAAAAGGAATAATTTCTTACATTGTGCATGCAATGGCATATGCAGGAGTACACTGTCAGACACAAAATCATTTATTTAAAAAAAAATTAATGGCATAGTAGCACAGAAAAACTTGTCATATGCAAAATGCTTCTTTGACAGGGAAATCTTTCACAGATAATCCAGCACAGTGTAAGTTTTGAATCATCTTGTTGAAATGCTTATCAACAGGGCATTCAAAATAGGAAGCTTACATTTCTTCCTGATTATTAGAAATGGGATTACAAACATCTCAGTGGGCAGAAAATGTTTGCATGTTCCACTTATAAAACTAAAAATCAGATAAGATATTCAGAAGGGCACAGATTCCTAAATCCTCAAAGTTCTGGCTTTGCACAGATAGAATTTACATTCAGACCCCTGCAAGCCAGATGCTTTAAATTAAGTTTCAGTTTGCCAGCACTTTAAACCACTGATAAAAGCTGTAATACTACTGAAGAATTCGTCCATATATTGACGTTGTTTTGCATCTAGAAAAGGACTTATACACAGACCTATTTTTGTTCACAGATTAATATGCTTTGCTAAGTTTGGGCTACAATGGTGTGATGAACAGAAAATACTTTGAAAGCTTCCAGTGTCTTATCCAATATGTTTCATTTAAGAGAACGTAGCCAGAGTAAAGACTGTTATAAAATTTAATTCCTGACATTTCAGTTCTAAAAATTGAAATAACGGTCTTTTTAGTAATCTTTACAATTCTTCAGAAACCTAGAGGGTAGTTACCTGGATAGACACAAC
This sequence comes from Toxostoma redivivum, assembly GCA_013397375.1. Taxonomy (NCBI): domain Eukaryota; kingdom Metazoa; phylum Chordata; class Aves; order Passeriformes; family Mimidae; genus Toxostoma; species Toxostoma redivivum. The sequence continues at coordinate 32,061 of VXBI01010287.1, forward strand.
ATCTACCATTTTAATATAGTAAACTTTCCTTAGAAACCATATACTTCATATTTTTAAATTCGTTACGTGGCTTCTATTTACTATTAAGCCACATGGTATGAAAAGAACAGCATTCACAGTATTTAACACTCTTGAAAGTAGGGGAGTTAATTTTATGAAGAAAAAATATATTTCTGCTGAATTTCATCTACAGCATATCCCACACAAATTCCAAACGTAAATCATCAGAAAATAATTGAAATGCATTTGCACACAAATAGCTTAAAACATTAATTCACATTTTTAAAAATTTTAATTGGAAATGCATTGCAACAATAGACAAAGGAGTCAGTACTCCTAAACACAGATTTACCCCTTGCCTTAGCATTATACTTGCCTGCCATGTTCAGGATTAACTAGATCTGTATCTCAAGCAGATTCAAAGGATTTTAAGTATGTAAATTGATTTTCTGAAACAGCCCAACATAACTAAAGGCCTCAGCCACCCATTTTGTCAAATCAGAAAAGAGGGAAAAAACATTGCTCACAGAACAAAGAGGGTGTATCATTTCCTCAGCTATTTAGAATAACAGGAGCAGCACCCACAGCAGGCTGAATGTCCAGTCAACACGCCCATAGATAAGCACATTTTATGGCAACTGTGTTGCACTGACAGAGTTCAGGAGCATGGACTTGGTCAGATCATTTCTTGGTGTTTTGGCTAAGGTCAAGCATAGTTTAATTGCAGCACCTCAGCTCAGGAAACAACACCAGAGGGATGGTAACTTTATATAATCCTGGAAGAACGGAAGATGTTTCTGTTGGTGACCTCACTGATTATCTTGAACACAGCAATTGTACCTAGCTATCAATCTATTCAGATTTACCCAGGAATAAGTAATGCGTGGAAGGAAACACAGTTCTTTATACAGAATGTGTTTGTTTTCAGCTAAGATGAAGCACCCAATATTTATAAAATGTGCTAGACAAACACCTTGTGCTATATGAGGAAAATCAAGCATGTCGCACTGGTGTGTTCCATCCCCTAATAAATCCTTGTATAGTTATAAACAGCTTTCACACATATAATTGTCCATATACAAAATTGTCACCTCAACAGCAAAATGTAACTTCTTGTGGGGTTAAAAAACATTGAGCATACTGTAGTGCACTAGTTTGAAATGTGTTCTGTGAAGATTTTAAATAACTGTACAAAAAAGCAGGACTAAGTGTCAGAATGCTTTAGTTTCAAGACCTCATTCAGTGCAGGAATAATGATAGAACTCACTGGGGCTGAACAACAAAGTTTCAAGATGCAGATCTAGTAAATCTCTTACACAGAAAAACAGGGAAAAAAGATTCCTACATACAAAATCTGAAGTTACAATTTAGCAGAGCAGTACAGAGAAGTGTACAGTATCTCCTACTAAAATTCAGACTGTCAGCATGGAGTTTTATGGATGCTTATCACAAGTTTTATGGATGCTTATCAGTCTTAGAAAGTCCAGTTTCTCTAATGGGCATGTAAAAAGTTAAGAAACATAAAAATTATTATAATTTTGAGTTAATGAAAAGCTTTATTTCAGTATGGAACCTGTGGAAACATGGCTGGGTCTAAAACTGGAGGAAATTGGGAAGTTATATTCTTATCCTAACAGGTGATATAGTGGTACAGAAAGTATAGGGTAAAGCACAGCTGCTAATCCCTGGATGAATCCTCATAAAACTGTAGGCACCTTACAAGAGGGAGGGAAGAGAGGAGTGGAGACACCATGGCCAGGCTCTTTTGAAATCCTTGCAGGAGGGGAACTCGATGGTACTTTGCAGGTGATAAACCCCATACCACCTGTCAGCCAGGGGAGAGAGAAAATGTCTTGCAGCTGACCAACAGCTCTGGTGAAATTGTTCTCCTCAGAGGAAATTGTTTTACTCTAGCATAATTGTAACATCAACACACCCCCACACCCAGAATGCACACCCCCAAGGTATGACCACCCCTCGCTGGGCATGTGCTCTAAGTTTTACTGACTGTATCTGTAAAACCAAAGTGAGAGAACTTTACAGCAATCAGCAACAAAGGCATGTATGACTAGAGTCACCCAAGTTCCACCTAAACATAAACAAATAGTATAAAAGTAAGTCAAGAATGAGAGAAAAGTTAGGGAAGACACCATTGTATATACTGGGATCAGTCGACAGGCTGAACCTGCCCTCTGTGCATGATCTTATCAGGAATTAGAGCCTCTCTGTGTGTTGCTTCAAATCCATTTTTGCAGTCAGACACTATCACTGGCAATCCTCAAGCCTTAACCTGGCACAGTTTGATGCCATTTAAGACTTTTGTTCCATAAATGTGAGTATGAGTCCTTCACAGGAGCTGGCAGGTGCCAGCAGCAGGGAACACACTGAATGACTCACTGAGGGGTCTCAAGGTGGGAAGATCCACTGAGGGGTCTCCCTTGTGCTGTTGGTGTGTCCCTGAAAAAGTCATTTGAACTACCCTGTGATCCATCAGAACTGGTCAGTGAAGTATCCCTCTGGTGAGACACTGGCAGGCTGGTCAGGCACAAATATCTCAACCATCTTGGGGCACTGGCAGACAAATCAAACACTAAGGGTCAAGGAAATCTCCCCTTTTCATATGAGAGAATCAAGACAACTTCATTACAAATCTTAGAATTTTCAACTGTCTCTTATTTCTAATAATTACATAGAATGTATAAATTATTAGCAAGCAATAAAATTATATTTAACTTATAAAAAAAATAGGCCAGTTATATGCAAATAAAAGTAAATCAATCTTAGTGAAGAAAGAAAATAATTACAATCTAGTTGCACCTAGATTGTAACTGCTGGATTTTGTGAAATGTGGCAACTGCTTCAAAAGATCTTCTTTTATATTCAATAGATATTGAATCCTCTTCTGTATTCTGAACATTTCAAAAGGAATGGGAAGAGAAAGCCTGTGGGTTTAGATGTTTGCCTGAGAGATCAATGTTTAAATCATCTTGACTGAAACAGGAATTTACTAGAAAAGTCTTGAAAATGAGTAGAACTTTATTTTGCTGTGCCTTTCATGTTTTGGCATCATAAAAGTGCACCTCATCAGAGTGCCGAATTTTCTACTCTGGTCATGCAAACGTAAGTTGTCCCATCCTCAGGACAGCTCCCTAAAGTCTGTTTTTCAGCCTACCTACAATTATACTTTATTGAATCTTTTAATAACAAGAGGAAAGAAGAAAACTAATTGCATTCAATTTATTTCTAATGCTTTTTTAGGGCAGGACAGTTGATGATTTTTATGCGGTAATATTTACTAAATATAGTCAATACCATTTTCATTACTCTATTAAAAAGAGAAATTCCAGGGAATATTCAATGGTGGGCAAAAGCAATGCTACATGTTCTATTACAGCCAACAATATCCAGCTCTGTAAGTTCTCATTTATTGCAGCTATTACTGGATTATGGAAATCTTATTACTAATTGATCATTAACTCAGAATAATGTAATATGTTTCCAGAGAATGCCAAGTAGCCTGCAAACACAACAATACTTATTTTTTACCTGCTTCACTCATCATATTCAATTCACACTACACCAAATGCAAAAGGCTAAAATAGATTCTTTCTAACAGTAGAAGAGACTAAATAAATTCATATAAGAGTAAAGAGAAAGAACTGGAGAAAACTAGTCATAATTTTGAAGTAGAACAGGTAGGAAAATCCAATAATTTAAAGACTTTTTTTTCAGCTAGGCTCCACTCCTTTTCAATAGCAGGGGTTTGTTTTACCTAAGTCTGATTTTATTCCTTCAAGTATTTGAGCTTGTTAAAATATATGTTAATATGCAGCATATTACCCTGCAGTTTTCTTGTTCAATCCTTACATATGAAGGAAACTTTTGGGGAAACTTAATTTCCTTATCCTGAGTTTGAAATTTGGTGTGAAACTCAAAAAAAGCCAGCGTAAGGATATGAAGACTGGAATTTGTTTACAGTCAAAAGAGATTCTCTTTAACCACCTTTTGAATACAGGCAGCATGGCCTTTTAGTTCTGGATGTTTTTTTCTCTGCATCCTCCTTGATGTTGGAGAAATTGTGTAAATAGCCAGGGTCCACTCAGCACAAGAGAAAAAGGCATCAAACTAATAGATTATAGCAGCCAGCTGAGGTCAATGCATCTATATTGATCCTCTGATGTTTGCCCTAGATATCTGCTCTTTTGCCAAGCACACAATCTCAGTTAAGGAATAATGTTTTTCTTTGACTGCAGAATAATTTCCAGTATTCATAAATTCAATTCTTTCCCCCCTCCCCCCAACAATTTTCAAAACACACTTTTATAATGCCTCCTTATAAAAAAAATATTTTTAAAATTAAGTTCAAAAGGGAATAATTCAAGGTTTTCTAACCATATTTACACATACCAGCATGAATAAAACAGGAGCATATGCTAGAAGCAATATTGCTCCCAAATACATAAGGACAATAAAGATGTTTAGAAATATCTAGTATACAGACATTCAAATTTAAGTGTTTATAAATTGAAGGTCTGGGCTGTCCTACCTTCAAAAGACCAAGAGTAGGAAGGTTTCTACCCTCATTTGGGCATAGTGCTGCCACCAGTAGAGGCCACTGCCCACAAACTCTACCACCACATACAGGTAATTGCTCTCCAGTGGGTTCAGAAAGTGGTTCAGTTTGGGGGAAGAATGACAACCATATGAGTAACCTGAATCACTTTATGAGAACCTGGTTCAGGAGAGACTGTAAGGAAATTAGCATAGCAAATCTGAGAGAAAGGCTCAATATTGAGCAGCTGAGGATGTCTTATTCATGTAACTGAGTCACAAAGTGACTTTAGTTTATCAGGCACTAAATTATCACCAGGAAGTAGAAGTGGACAGTCTGTAAAGATATGTATGTCCTAAGTAACTTCTCCTCAACTCTTCAGTGATACATGACAATTGCTTAAAAAATTCCTTTTCCTGCTCAGGGATAAAAGGGAATGGTCCTTATTTGAAAAAGTCCTAGTGAAAAAAGGACAGAAAAATAAGATATTTCTCTGCCATGAGCAATGTGGCAAAAACTTACTAGAAGGTATTAAATTCCTAGAAGGTAATAAATTATCTTCTACTTGAAATGAAGGACATATGAATTCTTGGAAAGACTGTCTCTTAAGCTGAAATAAACTCCTTCTAAGTACAGCTTCATGTATGAACATTAAATAAGTCAGCTACTCCTGTAGAAGTAAGTGCAGTTTAAGCTGATACTATGTTTTGCCAAATTTTATGCACTGACAGTAGGTTCATAAAGGGCAGCTTCAGCCAAGGGAAATCTAACACTCTAGGCTCCCCTAAGGATAATTTGGAACATTGAAAGTTGACTTCAGGCTTTGAATTGCTCTCACACTAGCGAGCTAGAGAGACAGAGATTGAATGAGTGGGAGGCTTGAAAAATTCATGCTGTGTGTAGCAGCAGAATAGTCCACAAAGAGCTGCAGGACACTGACCTAACTTAGGGCAACACTTCGCAAATGGATCTGTTTGCAGCATGTGCAGACATCCTGACTGGATTTCCTCTGGATGGCTTGAATGCCATTAACAAACTTGCAAAAACACAGGCTTTAGCAGGAGGAGAGAGATACAACTGCAAAGCTTAACAACTAATCAAGGAGCCTAATTAGATAAGAGTGGTTAATCCCCACATCTGTCTACGGATGACTGACTAGAAGGCTAAACTTTGTAAGAACTCGGAGCAGGTTCCTAAGCTAGAGTCATTCTAGCAAATCCATAAGTAGTCCCACAACCATACAGAGATGTAAAACAGCCTCAGAATTGTGTCCTTTGCACAGTAAATGAAGTTGCAACAGTCTTGCTGCTGCAGGGACCCATCAAAATGACTCAGCTGCCTCTCTAAGCCTCACCAGCTGATTAATTCTCTTAGATAAGCTCTCAAGTCTGTCTAAAGTACTAAATCAAGTTAAATACAAATGATGATGTGGGTACCTCTAGCCACACTGAAATTATGTCAGGAAGGTCTTTATCCTTGCTGAATATGACTTGATATTTATACATCAGAAATTGGAATTGATATTCCATTTTTTTAAGGATGTAAAGGAGAGAAAAGTAAGAAATTTAAGCTGTGGGAAGACTTATGATGTCCCAAAAAGGAAAAGAGGTATTATCAATGCCTTAATGAAGGGATGGGACTACATTCAGGCCAAAAATGGGATGAAATGGAATGAAAATCAGCCTCAAAGGCCATGAGATTTAGAGAAGCAAGAAGCCAGCCACAGCTTAAAGTAGTCACAAGTTCCTTCATTACAAAGCCATATATAACCTTCTAATCCAATGGAAAGTTGCTACGAAGTTTATTTTGTTTTTCTAACCTATCATCCTTACTTAATTCTGCCACATTGCATAGATTTTTATCCAATAAGCTACTATTCCACATTCACATAGGTATTTCTATTATAATATTTAAACTCTTATCTTACCCTATACAATTACAGGAATACACTATAAAACTTTTCACCACCTTATCCAATAAAGTTTCTTACTTAGTTAAGGCATATTCTTACTTATAATTATAGAAACATAAGTTTATAATTTTTCTGCTTAATGTCTGTGTACTTTTATTTTTACATTAATCCAAGCTTCTTCCAGGGCTGAAAATCAAACCCTTTAGTATCTGTGGAAGTTTCTATCTTTCCATTTCCTACAAAGAAGTATCTTCTAGGTCAGTGGGTGCTCTCTGCATTACACACAGGAGTGGAGCTTGGAGGATGCACTCACACAGAGCCAGCATGGGCTTCTTTAGCTAATGAGGGTGGAAAGGTGTGGTAGTCGAATTGGCTAAGATGGACCAGGGCTTGGCCCAAGCTCCCTACACAGAGGGCATAAATCAAAGGCCCCGGGAGGTGGCCTGTTGAAAAGCAAANTAAGTTGTACCTTCACCCTTTTTGTCTTTTGCCCCGCGGATTCCCCAAAGTAATAAATCCTTTTTATCCTGTGCAAAAGACCTCGCCCTCCTCCTTGCCTCCTTTGAACACAATCTGACAGCCAAAAGGCCACAGAGCCATAGTTGTGGCCAGATCTAAGGGCTCCTGTTCCCGGGGTGTGCCCCACTCTGGGCACAGGGCCGTAGTGGCAAAGGGAGTGCAGCTCCGTCCGGTGCGTCACAAACCCATCCCGTTTATTTCAGCCACACTCAGATCCCACCAGCCAGACCAGTTGTTGCAAGGGGAACAACCCCCCCTGTAGCTGCTAGGTTAGGGTATTAACCCTTTAAATGTGGCGGGAATAAGACACAGATACATGGTCCCTCTCAGGACAGGAAAGAGAGACGAGTTTATTCTAAAAAACACACGGCTTAAGTACAATCTCCCAAAATTCAAAAAACAGGGTAAAGCTGATTGGAGTAGAGAGAAGACACTACTTTCCCAGGCCTGGTCACGCACCAAGACAGGTGTTAATCTATGTTGATAATTCCATTCTGTTTGTCACCGGATTCCATTCTGTTTTGACCAAATCATCATCCTGGGAGAATTGCTCCTCAGCTGAAGCTAGAACCAGCTTATCAGCCTGAGAACAGAGCTGAGAAGCTCTGGCCTGGAAGATTTTCCAGGCTGCAATCTTCCTAGCTTTCTCAAATGTATGTCCACACCCCCCTACTGCAACAGAAGGGAGCAAGCACAAAGCTAGAGTGCTAAAGGAATGTTCTTACAGCATTCAGTCTTACACCACTATTAGATATGATCCCTCCCAGTTTTGTGGGACTGTGGGCTAATGCTTTACTTCGTAAGTCAGGCTCTCAGCATAAACTATCAAATACCAAAATACACGAACATACTGACGATCTTGCCTGGTAACTTTTGGTGGAATCCAGAAGTATGGGAACATTTACATCATGGTAAAGTTTTTTCCTCTTTGTGACTAGTGACTTCTACACCTTAGGAGGCTACATATTCATGGAAATTCTTGGAGAGAGTGTATAATGTCTGAAATCTAGACAAGGCATGAAAGTGATACATAGTGCATATTTTTAATTTCATATTTCATCTTTGTGCACTTTTAACCTAGAGAGTAATGTGGTACTTTAAAGGTCTATATTAATACTAAGTTTGCAAGTTATTTTGGTAAGTAGTTCATGTTTTTATGTTCAAATAAATCATAATAAATAGAAGCTATTTAATAAAGCACTGTAGTTTACACTACAAATTATGAATCTCTTTTTCTGAGTTCATGCCTATTTAGAAGATTAAAAGTAAAAGTGCTTTAGAGCTATCTTTCAGCAGACTTGACACTTTTAGTATATGGTATTTTACAGGCACTCACAGCAAGCAGAAAAAAAACCTCGTATTTTATTTTACTTGAAATAGAATTCTTCCATTCTATCTTTATGCAAATTTCAATTCCGCAAAATATAATATACACTAGAACTTTGTTTAACAGAATGGTATTTCACAATCTCAAGTCCAATAATAACTGTTTACTTACTACGAAAAGTCTTTCTTTCAGCTTTTGAAGATCACTCAAATATAAGAATAGTTTCTCTGCTTGTTAATCTATAGAAGGTTTGTCCTGAACTGCGAATTGAAAGAGCATGAAGCCCCATGAGCAAATAATCTGAAAATACTGAACCGTCTTTTCCTAAAGCACGTATTGATACAGCCTTTTATTATCATGGAACCTGACAGAATGTTGGAGTCATGCTAAGAGTAAAGCAGAAGATGAACATTCAAAACAACATTAGATATTATGGGCAAACTTTGGCACAGCCCCACAGCCCATGGCAGAGCACTCACTCCACCTGCTCAAAGAGGGTCAGGCAGTTCCTCTTCCACAGTCCATAGAGGCAAATGTCCATTTCTAAAGACAATGTATTTCACATTCCTTAAAAAGGGATTGATCACTTCCTCACACTTTTTTACTGACTGAAAGGAAGCCTAAGCAATTTGCCTGTATTAGACACTTTGACAGCTACAGTAGATCAATCACATGAGCAGTTTTCTGTACAATGGGCAAAACCATAAATTGTTCAAAAACCCTGGCCTAAAAAATATCTTCCCAAGGACTACACAACCTCACACAGTGGCTCAATCAATTGGCCAATTCAAACCCAACTTTACACTTGGGTAAACATTCAAAATTGCTCTTAAACATGTTTGCTGTGTCTGGTTCTTTGGCCTTAGCCATGGCGACTGGATATGTTAATACTTTGAGTGTGAGAAATTCCCTACTTTCCATTTCCGTTCTATATTGTCAAGAGAGGGCAATAGCATACTCTTCTACATCATCAGGAATTCACACCTCCCCCACAAAAAACCCCAAAATGAAACAATAATAAAGGTTGAATGAAATCTCAGTCTGGTACTTCATCTAATCTGTCAAAGTCAAGCCTGTATAAAGAGCTACAGGTACAGAACTGGTGTTACTTTTAAAGTGGAAGAACATGGGCAGCATAACTCAGTGTGGAAAGCAATGGGGAATATCCAGATCTCACTGGCATTTCTCAAATTTTATTGATAAATACACTGGATTGTGAAGATACTTTGCCTCACAAAAGAAATATCACAAGCCAAATGGGATCAAATCCACAGAACTCAGGAATGGTGTTAACAGACTTAAAAACATAAGAAAGTTGTCTAACAAATCCAAAAATCTACAGGCTCAGAAAGAATGCATTACTAAAGCTGAATGAAGACCAGCACAGCCAAAATATCCCCCTGATGGCTAAAGAACCTTAATCATGGAATTCAGCATTAACACTGAAGTTCTACTTAGATAGTACACAGCATCAAAACTGGACAAGTTCTGATCTTCTTCCTGTTAGAATTTGTTCATCCCCAATTGAACACTTAATTCTTTTTTTTCCCTTCCTATCAACAAAGAACCATTTGTCATTGAGAAGAAATTCCTTTCCAAAACAGCCCAAAAGATAACCTTCCACCCCCCAAAATCCACTTTTTTTCCTGATATTTACAAGATGAAGTAATTGTAATCCTTACAGAAAGTAATAATGTAAACCTTAACAAAAATCAAGTTTATTCATACAAGTCCTTCCTCTAATTGTTCCCCAGCGTGGCCTTGGATTATATCCAACTGAAAGCTGAATTAAATACATATATTATTGGCATCACTACATAACAAATAGTGTGGAAAATATGTGCAGTTTCTGCTTTATATCCAAAACTAATGCAAACCAATTAAAATATTTTAATTATGGTTGAGCAAACCTGAACACACATGAGTAAGCATTATTATTCAATTTGGTCCCCTTCTCACCCCATTGATGCTCATTTATTGTAATATGCCTAACTTTCAAAATATCACAGGGACAGCTAAAACTACTTCATAATACAGGGAAGTATGCGCTAATATTGGAGAATTAACAGAGTTGTACAGGTCTCATCTCTCTAAATAAGAGATCTGAAAATCCTTAAATTTGCTTTGATTTTTTGTTAAAAGGTAAATTTAAATATGAAGCTGGTTACTAGTTACATAATGGGAATAAGCAAAAAAAGCACCAGACTCAATTTTTATGTATTACACAAAATCAGTGACTTCACCTAACTGTGGTGCTGCACAAAAATAACTATATGGTAAAGGGTATTACCGAAAAAGGATTTTAAAAATTATGTTTTGGCAAAATTACTATGCATTCTTGTAAAGTGTTGTTCTACTTTAAATCATTACAGAAATTACAGTAGTCTTTTCAGTTAGTCCAGCTTGTGGGCCACAGAGTGCCTCTTTTAATAGCCCAGAGACTGATTGAGATTTATGATCCTGTGTATGGATCTGAAGAGATTTGTTTGAACAATCCCATCCACTAGGAAGTAGTCAAAAGTACCTCATCTGTAACATTTAGTGATGTAAGCTACATGCCTTGTATCCATAAACCATCCCTAAACCCACTGGGGAACAGTGGCAAGAACATTGTGTCAAGACACCTGCGTACTTCTGTCAGTCATGACTGTCTGCACCACAAAAAAAAGCCTTTACACCTACATTTCCTTGCTAAAATGTCAAGGATTGCCCTAAGAATAGTTTATTTAAAATATTTTATTAGAAAGTCATCACTTCATTAAGTTAAGCTTTATGCTCAGGGACAGGTAGAAAAGTTCTTTTAACATTACTGATCTGGAGACAGGCAGTTAAATGTAGCAGGAAATAATTCAAACACAGAATCATGTTTTCTTCCTGTTGGGAGGAATTAAGGACCATTGTACTATCGTGAGTCAGTCTATCTCCTGGTACATGGCCTGCATTATTCCAACTACCAGCTACTGACTGAATCCAACACATCCTGCACAACCATCAGCAAAAATGAAGGTTTGATTTTTTAAGGTACTTGAACTTGTAGGTCTGCTGTTGTCAGGGACTTGAAGCACTTCTTTATTGTAAGCTAGCAGCAGAGAAGTGCTGCAGAACATAGATTTTGTTGGAAAGTAATAAATTAAAAATTATGACCAATAAGGAAAGTTTTGCAGTCTATGATTGCAATGCATCACACCTGGTCTCAAAATAAACCTCAGGAGAATGTCAGCTACACTCCATCAACTAAAAAGGAACTGGATTCTTGCAGTGTTCCAGATACAACCCAGTCATACAAAAATGGCTGATGCAAAAGTTATACTTACATTAGCACTGCTGATTAACTGCTAATTACAGTTCAGATGAGCATTAATTTGTTTAAATATTTTAGCAATTTAAATTCAAACAGTTGCAGTGGTCAGGGTAGACTGCTGAAATACAGCAGAAAACAAAGGAAGGGATGGTTCTGACTTCTCCAGTGACAAAAACACTCTTAATAACTTCTTTTCTTCCTGTATTTCCCCATCGCATCCTACCATTCCACTTGACAGGGCTTCTCTTTGGATGTGATGTGATTCAGTGTTTTGTGTTGAGAAGAGCTTGCATATTTTGTGCTTGGAGCAAAAGAAGAAATAAGAGAAAAAAAGCAGAAGAAATAAGGTTCAAGTTATGGAGCTATGTATCAGCAACATAACTGTACACTCCCTTCATACCTGTTTAGAGATTATCTAACTAAGGTAATAAAAATATAATTTCATCCTAAAGAAATATTTTTCCTATATATATAATAATTTTTTACCTAAATATCTGTTAGTTTAACTGTAAAAAGTGATAAAACTGCAATGAAAAAGATTATGCAGCTTTATATACATTCTGAATTTTTTAAAGGCCTTGCATTTTAATCCAAGTAAAAGGAATTATTCAGCAGAGCATTACCTATGCGTTCACATCCAATCTGTTTGTAGCTATGAAATGCCTATTTATTAGAGATGTCAAATAGAAAACAATAAACCTCATCTGTGATGAGAATGATTTATGGAACAGGGAAAACCAAAGGAAATGGCAGAATCTACAGGTTATTAGTCAAAAACTGAATGCAAAGGCATTAACACAAAATTTCTAAAAGAATATACCTCAGTACATGTTAAAAGAATATAAATGCTATATTTTTCATGTCCTGTTAACTTCGGTCATAAACTCCACTAGATGCACATTTTGTATCTAAAAAAAACCAATAATAGCTAGGTTTTCACTAATAGTAATAGTCATCAGAAATAATTGATGGTCAGAAAACTAAAATAGAGTAAGGAAATTGCAGGGAAAATGCAGTTGACATATCAAATCATATGCTTATTTTTAACTACGACAATATGGTAATAAAATATAGTGTGTGATCATACAACAACAGTATCACCCTCTAACTCATGAATAAAACAAAATGCAAGGCTTATCTATTTTTTCAAACCTTAAATAAACTCTTATATCACTTTTTTTTTCCTTTTTTGTACATATGCATATACACAAACACAAACTATAATAATTTATTTGCCAAGAAAAAATGCACAATGCAATGAGCCATATCTGGCGATATAATAATAATAATAATAAT